>CM053580.1:267152179-267175225 GCA_028627135.1 Pseudochirops cupreus | reverse complement strand
TCTTCTCCCTCTCTTCTCTTTCTCTGTCTCTCTGCCTCTATTGTTTTGTTTCTCTCTCTGTTTCTGTCTCTCTCTTTCTCTCTGTCTCTTTGTCTCTCTCCCCTCTGTCTCTGTCTCTCTCCCCCCTTCCTTCTCCCCATTCTCCCTCTGTCTCTCCCTTTCTCCCTTCTCCTTCTCCCTCTCTTCTCTTTCTCTGTCCCTCCTTTCCTAGCTCTCCTATCTCTTTCCTGTTTTTTTGTATATCCCATTGTCACAGTTTTTTCTCTGTCTCTTTGTCTTTGTATCTTGACTCTCCGTCTCTGACTGTCCAAAATGAATCTCGCTAAAGGAAGAATAAGGAGGACTGTGAGGTTGTGGGTGTTCAGGACTGGGACAGAAAGGCAGAAAACTTTCAAACTGAGTGAGAAAATTCTCAATTCAGCACTGAGTCTCATGTACCCTGGCCCACACCGACTGGAGAAATATACCTCGCTGAGCTCTGACACTTCATTTCTGCCGAGAATTGAGAAAGCAGCAGGCCGTATTTCATCGCTCCATCTAGCTCGGCGCCCGTCTGACAGCCGCTATGCCTGTGAACGCTCCCCGAACTCCAGCCTAAACGGGACATGAAAAATGGGGCCCTGTTTGCTGTTCTTTACTTTCAGGACCCTGAGGGTGGTATCCAGTGTGGGAGGGGGGAGTTAGAGGAGGGCAGTGAAGCTGAGGAAGGGATGTTTTGTGGATTCAATCGAGTTCTCTTCATCAGCAGATCCGGTTTGAATACCTTCTCTCTGACTTCACCTTGTGGTGCTAAATGGTGAGGAGGAGAGCTGGCATTTATATGGCATTCCGTATGTGCCAGGCACTGTGCTAAGTGCTTTAAAACATAATTTCATTGGATTTTCACAACAACCCTGAGACGTAGGCACTGGTATTATCCCCCTTTAAACTGAGATGACATTGTAGGGAACATAAAAGGAGGGAGACAGTATTTCTGGGGAGAAAAAAGTGCCCCCTGAAAAGTCAAGAATAAATAAGGGTTCACATTTCTCTAATTCTTTAAGTTTCACAAAATGTTCTCCTGATGGTAACCCTAGGAGGTAGGAAAATAAAGATAATATTTTTATTCCCTTTTCATACAACTCCTAAGTGTCTAGGGCTTAGATTAGGTTGGGTCTCTTGGCTCCAAATCCAAGACTTTCCACCACATCTCTCCATTGCAGTTGAAAATAGCTTCTGCCTCAGGACACATTCCCCAGAAGTTTCTTCCTTCTCCCTATTCCCACTGCTTAAATCTGAACCAATACCACCAACAACGCTTTGGTGCCATGGCATTAACCAACACACCAGGGAGACAAAAAGCTTTACTAAAGAATTAAAGTAGAATGAAAGAAGACAGGGTACAAAGGCATTCTCTAGCTTACAAAGGCATTGAGATCTTCTGTTTAACCCCATGTGACCCCCCCCCCCCATCTGGTAACTTCTCTTCTTGCCTCTGAACAGTCTCTGTGGCTGGTCTGGTAGCCTGACTTCCCAGCTGTTCTTAATCCTCAGCTTTATCACCTCTCCCTCTAACTAGGATCCAGACTCCTGGTCTTAATGGTTATACTATGCAGTTGAAAAAGTACTAGATTTAGTCCAAAGATCCCATTTCAAATCATGGCTCTATCACTTCTTAGTTATATAATCATGAACAAGTCATTTAGCCTGGAGAAGTCTTGATTGTTTCATCTATAAAATAGGGGCAATAACAGTTATATTTGTTGCTTCCCAGACTGTCAGCTGTGAAGTCAATTGTTTATTATTGTGTGGACTGTCTATATATACTTAAGAGATAGAGAAGATGTTAATGTTGTTGTTGTTCGATCATGACCTCATTTGGGGTCTTCTTGGCAAAGATACTGGAATGGTTTGCTTCTCCAGTTCATTTCACAGATGAGGAAACTGAGGCAAACAGGGTTAAGTGACTTGCCCAGGGTCACACAGCTAGTGTGTATCTAAGACCAGATTTGAACCCAGGGCTTCCTGACTCCAGGCCCAGCTCTCTATCTGCTGTACCACCTAGCAAATTAAGCTTAATGAGGTACATTTGTTTTCGCAGAGCTCCATTTCTAAGCATTTACCAGCACCCCCCTGGATGGAGCAATGATCTTCTTCTCTCTCTTTCTTTGTCAGTTCCATACCTAACACCAGCTCTTGGACTTCCCACCAAGTTCCATTTCTAGGCGTTCTGGCTGAAGAAGAAGAGATCCGAACTGAGACAATAATGATAGTGATGATGATGATGATAGTCAGCATTTATATAATAGTGCTTTTAGGTTTGCAGAGTGCTTTACAAATGTGATCTCATTTTATCCTCACAACAACCCTGGAAGGAAGGTTCTATTAATATCTTCATTTTACAAATGAAGAAATGAAGGCAGCCAGATGTTAAATGACTTGCCCAGGGTCATACAGCTAGTAAATGTTGGAGGCCAGATTTTTCAGGTCTAGCAATCTATGGGTGACATACTGGATAAAAGTCAGCCAGTGGGTCAATAAACATTTTAAAGTGACTATTCATATTCCAGGGACTATACTAAACCTAGAGTTACAAAGAAAGGTAAAAGGCAGTCCGTGATCTCAAAGAACTCAATCTAATGGGGGAGACAACATGAAAAAAAACTACTTACAAACAAGCTATGTACAGGATAAATTGGAATTACCCAACAGAGGGAAGACACTAGAGTTAAGGGAGACTGGGAAAGGTTTCCTGTAGAAGGTGAAATCTTAGCTGAGACTTGAATGAAGCCAGGGAAGACAGGATGTGAAAGGAGGAAGGAGAGAATTCCAGACAGATGATAACCGGTGAGGTCTGAGGTCAGGAGATGCATTTTGTTGTTTGAGGAGCAACAAAGAGGCTAGTGTCTCTAGAGGGCAGAGTCCGGGGGAGGGTGAGATAGGAGGAGAGGGGAGGGGAGGGGACAGGCAAGGAGGGAAGGGGAGTGTAGGTTATTTAAAAAGGTTGGGGGTGGGGCATGGAGGCAAGTTATGAAGGGCTTGGAACACCAAACAGAGGATTTTATATACAATCCTAGAAGCAGTCTGGTGAATCAGTCAGTGGACCCCATTTCAGAATGTTTTTAAATGAATAAAATATAATGCACAGGATTACAGAGGAAAGCAATGATATTGAAATACAACTGTCCCGATGTGCGTGTGTAACAAGTTCATAGGACACGAACTAAGAATCCCTGATCTGTTCCACCCCCTAGATGACGAGGTGAGGATGAAGAAACTGAAGGATAGAAAAATTAAGCCCAAAGCTACACAAATTGTAGCAATTCAAGATTCTAACTCGGGTAGCATGATGTAGTACAGACAAGACTGGACTGAGAATCAGAGGGCCTGGGTTCAGACCCCAGCTCTGCCCCTTTGTACCTGTGTGTTTGGGGGCAGATCACAACTTCTCTGGCCTCAGACTGGATGGTTTCTAATATCCTTTTCAGCTCTAAAGCCATGATGCTTTGATCCAAAGATTCCATACTGGTGCTGTTCCTGATACCTTGCCCTCCCTCTCTGTGCAGAAGGAAGCCAGGGATTGAAGAGCAGGGCTTCCCTGGGTCTTGCTACCTCCCACCTCCCACACCCTGCCCCCAGCTCTTTCCCTCCCTAGGTTCTGAGGATCATAGATTTACAGCTAAAAAGGAAGAGAAGAACAAATAAGTCTGGAGAGGTTTTGCCCAGAGTAATCCACCAATCAAGACAAGTCAAAGAAAGACGCATTTTTTTGAGTGCTTACACAGTGCTTGTTCTGGGAATACAAATACAACCTGAAAGAAAGACAGTTTCTACCCTGAAGGAGCTTAAATTCTAATGGTTGAATCAGCAGCACATTAAAAAGATGCTGAAGGGGGGAACAGTAAGGAGAGAAGGTATCAGTCCAGGAGAACGATAGAGAAAGTCTGGAGAGATAGAGGTAGAGCCTGGAGAGGAATGAAGACATGGCTGGCCTGGCCCTTTTCTGTAAAATGGTGGTTTGGGGAGGAACCAGCCAATCAGAGGTAGGGAATGCAGAGCCTGAGTGTCACACACGCAAAAGGAAGAGAAAGATTTGGGGAGAAAGAAGGATTCAGTCCATAAGAAGTCCCACATTCTACCATAAAGAAAATTCCAGTGCTGGAATTTGGGCCTTCCCAGAGTTGGGAACTGAGTTCTGGAATTTGGAAAGGGAAATGGGACACATAAAATATTCATACAAATAAATGACAAAAATGGTTCAAATATGACTCTAATTATAGCCAATGGCGTCCAGACCAAGGCCACTGCTAAGTGGTAGTGGGGATGTGGAAGAAGACTTTGGACAGAGGTTGGGCATGTCTACAATCCCTGCTATTGGGAAACTGAGACTGGTACATAGGTTTAGTTTATGAGCTCTGAACTGCAGTAGGATTAAAGTGAACTCCTGGGAGTGGAAGAGGGAAAGGGGCATGTGTAGGGAAGTATCCTTCAGGCAGATGTGAACCAGAGTCCAAAATGGAACAGGTCAAAGTTCCCATGGAAGCTGCTGTACTTCTATCCTGGACAAGATAGGGAGTGTTAAGATAGAAAGATGATAGGTAGGTAGGTAGGTAGGTAGATAGATAGATAGATAGATAGATAGATGATTGATAGATGGATGGATCAGAGGATAGAGAAAGAAAGAAAGAAAGAAAAAAGGAAGGAAAGAAAAGAAGTAAGGAAAGAAAGGGAGAGAAAGAGATAAAGAAGGAAGGAAAGAAAGACAGAAAGAAAGAAGGAAGGAAAGAAAATGGTGGAAAGGCAAGCACCAGCTGTGGAGTTGGAGGATCTGGGCCTGAATTCTTGTTCCAGTAATTATCAGTAGATTCTGTGACCCCGTAAGTCACTTCATCTCTCTGGGACTGAGTTGTCTCATCTGTAAAATGAAGGTGTTGGACAACAGCTTTACACTGTATGAGTTTGGAGCATCGAAGGCAGAATACATTTGCCAGAGGTACTGGAAGTAGGAGTGGGGAAATCTGGGTGGCTTGGAAGAGGTCCAAGAAAATGATGGGTTTTGTTTTTATTTTTTTAGAGAGGCACAGAGGAAACGTGGCTTAGCAGGGAGGAAGGAGTATCTTTTTGTGGGTATTCCAGGAAAGGAGGGTGAGCTAGAGTGAAGGAGTCACAATGACAAGGCCCAATCAGACCAGAGAAATCAGAAGGTCTGGCAGAGTAAAGACAGCCAGGTACCTGTCAGCCAAGGCCTAGTGAGGGAACTAGGAAGGAGAAGACCAGGAATGGCCCAATGTATCAGGCCCCTTCCTCAAACTCTCTCATCACTCCTTTTTTCTCACCGAGGGCCTGACCACCTCGAGGTGCCTCCCTTCGAAGGGCAGTGGCAGCAGAGACTCAAAGAGACGCCATACATGAAGCAAAGGTCCCCCTTTCTGTGCCCTCTCCATGTCTCTCCCTGTAATTGGTGTCTTTCACATCCAGACAATCTCTTTTTGGTTGCTTGGATTCCCACCCACGGCATATTTCTCTGGCTCTCCCAAGGGATGATCAAATGGGTACATCACCAGGAATATTAAATTAGTCATTTACTTATTAGTCACTTCTGTCGTGTGACTTCTTGTTTCACTCCTTTCTCAGTGTGGGACAGCAGAGACGAGACACAGAGGGAGGGAGAAAAAGGCAGGGAGACTATTCTTTTTCAATGTGTTCCTGTTTATTTTTTTTTCCCCAGAGTCTGTTTCTAAATGAGAATATATATTTCCTGCCTTCAAGGAGTTCCCAGTCACTTTGGGGAAAACAGGAATGTGCACCTGTAAATACACATCCATATACACATGCATACACACATATATACATACACATTAGGCAGTTAAATACCAATATACGGCTATGTATGACCAAGAGCTAGAGTATGTGATTCAAACAAAATATAAGACAGAGAAAAAGTGTGATGAAGTAACAGCTCAAAGTTATGTAACTTTTGACAGTTTACAAAGCCCTTTGCTCATGACAACCCTATAATCTAGATAGATCAAGCATTGTCTCTGTTTTGCAGATGAGAAAAAGGAGTCTCTAAGAGTACAGTGACAAGCTCAGGATCACACAGTTAGTTTAAGATTGGACTCAAATGCAGATCTTCTCATTCCCAAATTTACCTTTCAGAACAAACTCCCTAGTTTTGTTTTACTTAAATCTTATTTTTCACATGAAAAGGTTCAGGAGGCAGGAGTGGAGAAGTTGGGTCTGGAGGGCTTTGACTGAGGACAGATGAAGGAAAGACCCCAGGTAGGAAGAAGAAACATCACAATCAAATAAAACTCCCTCACTTCAATTGAAGGATGTTTTTTCTTTTTTCCTTTCCTAACACACCATCAGATCGTTCAATGTATCTATCATTACATATATCATAATATGAGATTAATATCACATATCTGTCCTTGGCAAATCTTTCCAAGGGGCAGCTTGCATCCAATCCATATCCTGGCCTGGATTCTGTCTCGGACTCCTTTTTGTTCCCCTGTCCCAATTTTCTGTCTGGCTCAGTAGTAGTATAGACTCCTTCACCTGTTGACCTGACTAGTACCTAGGTTTACTCTGGATTTTGTCCACGTGTGCCTTAATGACTCTGCCTCAGTCCATCTTTATTATCCCCCCTCACCTCCACCCACTAGGTAGCTAAGGCTCTTTCCTTAAAATGGCAGCTTAGAGGCTGCAGGGATGGAGTAGAAAGGAAGAGAACTCACAGAATCTTTCTCTTCCTTGAAGACAAAGCTCAAACACTTCCTTCAGCATGTAGCTTTTCTAGATTCCTCTGATTCCTGATACCATCTCTTTCAAACTACCTTGCTTTTATTATGTATTTATTCTTTTTATGTATATCCTACGTGTATTGATATATGGGTGCTTATCTCCCCCAAGAGAATGTAAACTTCTTGCCAGCAGTTACTTTGTTTAATGTTTATATCCCCATTGCTTAGCACAGTTCCTGGCACATAATAAGCACTCGTTGAATGCTGGATGATTGGTTGATCAATTGCCTTGGGCACTGCTAAATACAAAGATCAATTACATTTCGACCCATTAAAAAGTAGGAACTTGTTCTGGGTCATGCCCATTGCCTTAACCAGTATTAAGCTTGATGCTCTTTGGCTAGATGATTTGACTTCTTGTGAGCGAAGCCCTACTCTTGTGCAATTGTTTCCCTTACCCTCAAAGTCCTACAATATACTTAATGTTCTGAACTTCAAGCAATGACCTCTCTTTACAAGTCAATCTTCCTACACCCTACCCCAGCCCTGCTCTGCACCACCACACACACCACTATAGCCAAGGTAGATTTTGGAATGGATTTGTTACAGGGAAAGTAGAGTAACAATACCTATATTTATTAGGTATAAACATAGCCAGAGTGCCAATGAAAATATCTGCTCAGGATCCAACTGAATGATTCTAGGTTCTAACCTTGATAATTTTGGGGACTTTTTTGTTTGTTTTTTTATTAATTAAAAAAAAATGTATTGACATTCTGTTTTGAGATAACAGATACTTCCCAAACAAACCCCTTTACAAAGTCAGTTTATCTATTGCTAACAGAAAGGATGGATACAGCCTTTAACTTTGGCAGTATGGTACTAATATTCACTGTTGCCATTAACCAGTTTGCTCTGCATCCATAATGACCCAATTTACATTGTGGAAGTCATTGTGTATATTGTTCTTTTGGCTCTGCTTTCTTCACTCTGCATCACTTCATACAAATCTTCCCATTTTTCCCTCTGAATTCTTTTTATTCATCATTCTTTAGGAAGTGTTAGTATTCCATTATATCCTTTACCACAATTTCTTCAGTCATTCTCCCAATCAACGGACATATTTTTTGTTTCTAACTTCTTGCTATCAAAAATTATGCTGGTATGGACACTTTTGTATTGCTGCCAAGAACTGACGTGGGATATAGTTCCAGTAGCAATATCTCTAAGTCAAAGTATAAACAATTATCTAGGTCAATGGATATGGACAATTTTGTAACTTTTCTTGAATAATTCCCAATTGTTTTCTAGTTGTCAAACCAATTCACAGCTCTACCAAAGGTGAATTAGTACACCTGTCTTCCCTCATCCCCTCCAATAGTATTTTTCATCTTTTAGCATCTCTGCTGGCTTAAAAGATATAAAATGATCATTCAACTTAATCTTGCTAATTTTACGCTCAAATCCTAATATTCCTACCATGCCCAGGCTTCTGAACTTCTATCCCCATAATATCTCCATAGAATCACCTCATCAAGGGCTAGGATCTATCAAAATGTATATAGCCCAAAGATGATGTTTCTCTTCCCCAAATCTTCCACTCTTACTCCTCCAAACTTCTCGTTCTCTGGATTCAACCTATGCTTTGTTTTCAAATCCCTACCACAAGTCTCGAGTCCTCATAGAATAACATATCTGGAATGGGAGAGGATCTTATATCTAGTCCAATTCCCTGAGTTTTCAGATGAACATTCTGGTCTAGAGTAGTTAAGAAACCTATCCAAAATCACACATATGAGAAGTAGCCAAGTTCAGTCTTGACTTCAGGTCCCATGGCTCCCAAGTTAAGCATTATTTCCATTGTACCAAGTTGCCAGGGACACCTGGTCCCTGACACCCACCCACATACATTCACTAATCAGTCTCTAATGTATGTCCAATCCACCATTCTTCGATTCTCCCTCTCCATTTACAAGGACACTTTATTCCTCCACACTGACTCAAAGTCCATTTTCAGACAAGGTTATCCTTTTCATGCCTTAGGACAGACATTTCCTTTTCCTGTTTTAAACCTGACACAATATCCCCAGCCTTCCATATTTGTACCTCTTGGGACTCTTAACAAATTTCTTATTCCTTATTTGGGGAGCTTCTAGCCTGTGTATCCCTTTGGGAGGCTTGTAAATCCTATAAGCCCCTTCTCAGAATGATGTTTTTAAAGACATAAGATAAAATACTTAGGATTAGAAAGAAAACCATTTATATTCAAATACATTTAGCAAAATAAAGATTAAAAAAAATTCCAGTGACCCTATGTTAAGAACACCTGATCTAGCTAGCCTTCCATTCCATGACAGAATCTAGGTACTAGAAATGCCCTGGACCCAAGGAATATTTATTCTCTTATATATTGTGTTATATATAATTATAAAATATATTAATAATTATTCTCTACCTATGCTGCTAGCACTACTTTCCCTCTGTTTTCTGGTCTCTGCTCCCCACCCCCTGAGGGCATGAAAGACCTGGAATGCTAAGGGGTTTTAATGGTAGTCAGTCAAGAAGCAATTACCAAACTCTTGCTCTGTTCCTGGCACTGCACTAAGGCATGGAGATGAAATACTTTACCTCCAAATTACCTTTGGATTTGTTTCCCTACACAGTCTCTGAGCTGGAGGGGACTTAGAAATATCCCTCAGCTTTAAGCTAAAATTGACCTAAACTCTGCCAGGGTGAGCCATAGTTCTCTGTAGTCTCCACACTGGATCACACTCTATATTTATCCCAGTACCAACATTTGCCAATTCTCATGGTCTAACTCAGAATTTCTTGCACAAGATCTCACATTCTCCTCCTGTACTGTTCTCCCCATGATGGTTTCATGTTCAAGAGTCTTGTGTTCCCAAACTGTAAGTTTTCCAAAGATAGAGCCAATCTTAAAGTGGTACAGTTCTAGTTTCATCCCAAAACCAACCTTAAAGACTGTCTAATCTGATCATCTGATTTCTAAAGGTCATTGACTCTTTTTGTTTCCCTAGTTATGTCCTGATATATATAGATTTTTTAATATAACAAAAATATGTTTACTTAGCCATAGCATAGAAAAGATATTAGTAAGGGTAATGCACTTAACTTGGGTAGTCTCAGCATTCTTCCCTGCTAACTCCATATGGAACTGCCTCTGGACAGCAGGGCAGGGAATGGTGACTCATGCTGCCCTGGGACATCTGCCGAATCTGAAGTGATCCAGATATATTTGTAACCAAGAAACAGTTCTGCAAAACTAACCAATCCCGAGACCTTATCTGATGTGTATGTGACACTGTGACCCCCACATCTCCCACTTCAACAAGGTAGGAGGGGGGGGATTCAGAATTCATTGTCTGTTCTTTTGGACTGAGGCTGGTTGTTACAATTAATGAGAGCTAGACTGTCATTCAGTGTTGTTTACATGACTATAGTGGCTTTGGCTACTGGACTCCTGGTTTTACTTCTTTTTTTTTTGCCTGCAACAGTTCTATAAATCTTCCCATGTTTCTCAGAATTCAGAGCAAGTCATTTCACCAGATTCCCAAGTAGCAGTAGATACTCATGGAGAGTCAGCCCAGAGGATTAGTCCCAAGGTGTTTATCACCTTGTACAGCAAAGTGAATAGACTGCCTTACACAGACATGCTTCTCTTGACCCCCCATTAGCAGGATACTCTCTGAAATATGCTTCCAGCAGTGGGCATGGGCTACATAGAATCATCCCCACTCTTCCAAATGACAAACACATCTAGGTGAAATGGAAGGAAGAGGCGAGAGACAGTTTGTAGGCACTTTGAGCATCACTCTGCTGAGGTCAGTGGCTGGTGAGGGTTAGGAGTCAATCTATAGCTGGATTACATAGTCAATCTGTGACTCAACTCAGGGTGAATTTGTCACCAAAATTAGAATGATCAGTCTGTGACTGGTGCTGCGGTTAGTCTGTGACTGAAGTTAGGAAGTCAGACTGTGGCTGGAGAATGGTGTTTGTCCTTTTCAAACTAAGTGGTATTAATTCTGTGACCTGGGATTCCTTAAACCTCTAATCACTGAGTATACCTGCCCAGATAAGCTATTCAGATGTATTCAATTCCTGAGACAGAGGGGCCTTTGGAAAGGCAAGAAGGAGAGAGGGGCATCATACCTGGGAGCTGCTCAATGGTCTCTGGTCTTTAGAAGGAAAATAGTTATTTAAGCTCTTGACAATAACATAATGTGGGAGGAAGAGCCTATTGCAGGGCAGGGGGAAGGTGTAAGGCCCATGGGGAGGGGGATGTAAATCTATCACTGAGGTCCTAAAATAATGAGACTACAGCCACCAACCTTATGAGCAAGGATATGTTTGAAACATACGTGTGTTTGTGTCTGTGTAGACATGTGCGTGCATGTGCAGACAAGTGGCTTTCCACATGGGTGGATCTCTGTGTGTCTGTGGAAGCTTCTCAGGGGTTCTCAAAGGGTCTGCAAAGACAAATGAGAGTGCCTGGAGTTCACTAGTTGTGCTACAAATTGTACGATTCTTACACATATGAAGACTCGATCCGACTCTCCCTCGGTGTGCTACGATTCCTCCTCGCAAATAATCATACTGTGCTATGAGCACAGAAAAATTTTAAACTACTGTGTATGTGTATGCTTATGCATGTATGTGCATAGGTATATATGTATATCCATGTTAAATGTATATGCATTGTATATTTATATGTTGATATCTGTGAGTATGTGTTTCTCCAATGCCTGCAGCTCTGGGGGGAAAAATGTCACTGTCATCATCCATTGTGAAATCCAAGACTTTAGCTTAGAGCAGCAGCTGTTCACCTGCCCAAATGTTCTGGGTCTCCTTGTCCAATGCAACCTACCTTGACTTCCTTCAAGTACCAGCTAAAATCCGACCTTCCACAGGAAGCCTTTCCCTAGCCTTCTTAATTCTTAATTGCAGTCTATTGGATTGTAAACTCCTTGAGGGCAGGGAGTGCCTTTTGCTTCTTTGGGTATACTCAGCACTTAGTACTGGACCTGGCTCATAGTAGGTGCTTACTAGATGTTCATTGATTGATTGATAGTGCCTTCCCTCTGCTGATTATTTCCAATTTAGCATACATATTTATACACACACAAATACACACATATTATATATGCATATATAATACACACATACATATATGTATATATGAAATATGTGTGTGCGAGCATTGTGTGTATGTATATAGCTTGATGTAGGTGTTGTGTATGTACATATATGTGTACACATACACATATAGCTTGTTACATATATGTGTACACATACATGCATAGCTTGTGTATGTATATGCGTGTTACATATATGTGCACACATACATATATAGAGTGTTTACACGTAGTTGCTTGCATGGTGTCTCCATTAGATTACCAGCTCCTCCAAGGCAAGAACTGTCTTTTACCTTTTTTTATATCCTCAGCCCTTAGCACAGTTCCAAGCACATGACAGGTAAATAAATGCTTATTGATTGACTGGCTGATCTGATGCTCAATGCTAACCATTTCTCTCTTTCTGTGTTTTTCTTTGCAGATGAACAGGCCCATCCAGGTGAAGCCTGCGGACAGCGAAAGCCGAGGAGGTAGTAGCCATCTGCGTTGGCCCCTGTACCCAAAGGCTTATTTGTCTAGGTCCCCTCATGGGCAAGGCCTTGACCCGTCAGCACCACCCTCACTGGTCCAGGTCCTGGCTCTTGAGCACCACTTCTGCTCAGTTCCACCATGCCAAGAGTGTCAGGTTGAAAGTCCTGAGCACTAGGACCCTGGAGTGGGTTGGAAATTTGCGGAATTCCACCCATACTCAAGCCTTTCTGCCTCATAGGCTAGGCTTGTCCCTACCCATTATATCTCCCTTGCATGGGACTAGGGAAGAGGAAGGTCATGTGACTCCTACGCTGGGAAAGCTCTGAGTAACTCTGGCTTGGGAGGTTTGGGTGGGTTGGTGGTGGGAGGGAGATGGTGAAGGTTTCAGAATGGGGGGGGGTGTTTTGGAGGAAGAGGGGAGAGAGGTTGGGGGCCAAGAAGGGGAAGAGTCTGGAGTGGGGAATGGCAGATTGGGGTTGTGGAGGACCAAGATTTGAGACAGGAAGGGGGAGAGAGTTTGGGGCTTACCACGAATGAATGGCCATGCCACCCTAGCATCTGTGATTTCTGTGGGACAGTTTGTGACTCGGTCACCCCCATATCTCTCCCCTTTTCTCCAGTCTTAGGTCTCAATTCCCTGCCTACCTACCTCCTCATCCCTCTCAGGGATATAAAGGTAGCTTGGGAAACTGCTCCCAACATCTCTGATGAAAAACCTACTGTGATTATGATTCTATGATCCCTGCCTGGGCCAACAAAAAGCCTTTGGAAAGAACTCTGGATTAAGACTCAAGAGCCCTGAGTTCAAGTCCTGCTATGCCACTAACCCTCAATGCAATCTAAGATAAATCATGTCACTTCTCTGGGCCTCAGCTTCCTCTTCTGTAAAATGGGGGATCTGGATGAGAGGGAGAGAACCTCTAAGTTTCCTTCCAGCTCTGAAGTTCTATGATTTGGTGGGATCACCTATGAGACGCTGTGATGGAGGTGGCTAGGACTGGGCTAGGTTCCATTAGAAAAGGGAGTGGTTACCTTCCTTCCCTCAGACATGCCCTGAGCATGTTTACCTAAAGCTTGGAGATAGGTTTGGTAAAGGGTTTTCAGTGGAGTCAGAAAAGTTCTGAAAAGGACCTGGGAAACTAAGGTAAAACTGAAATAGTTGAGGACTGCATTCTAGATTAACAAAGGCAGAGGTACACGAAGTCAGGGTCCATTACATGAGGAAGAGGAAAGGATGAGACCTTGTTCTCCAAACTACCACAATAGCTCTGAGCCCCCACTATTCCCACCCAGTAGTTAGGGGGAGGAACATTAGACTCAGTCTTGGGCTGTTCTTTTCAAGAAGAATAAATTCAGAGAACTTGTTCCCCCAGAAGGAAATGTAAACTGGGAAGAGAAATAGGTCTAGGAAGAATCTGAATAAAACCCTAGCCGGGGATGTACTGGTCTGAGGTGTCAATGCAGATTTGTGAGTAGAAGAACCATGATCCTGGCCTACCTCAAACCATTCCTCAGATCCATCAAAGCCAGGATTTAGGGCAAGGGAACCTACATGCTGAGTCCAGGGGCTAGTATGTTGTGTACATCCTAAACTCCTGTCTAAAGAGCCCTAAGGTCTAAAGGTTAAATGACTCATCCAGAGTCATATCCCTAGTAAGTACCTGAGGCTAGATTTGAACTTGAGTCTTCCTGGCTCTAGGTTCAGCACTCTATCTATGGAGCCACCAAGCAATAAGCATCTTCTATAAAATCTAAGTGCTACAGAAATTCAGAGGAAGAAGAGTTCATTATCATTTCTGTCATCAGAAATAATATATGTGCTATATGACACATAATCATATGGATCATCAAATCTGATGAAATATTTAAAGCACTTTAAATTGCTACATAAATACTTGTTGTTGTTGTTATCATTATCAGAAGGGACTTCCTGAAAGAGTAGGGCTTTGAAGTAAAGCTTGAGAACGTATAAGGTTTGGCTGGGCAGCATAGACATGGAAGGACACTCCAGACCAAGAAATACACAGTCAAAGACAAAAAGGCAAAAAAGTATGTTACATACTGGGGAGAGTGAGCAAGTTGACCTGGCTGGGATGGAGGTAGCCTCTGGAGGAACAATGAGAAATAAGGTGGGGTAGATGGTTGGGTAGTAGTCTGAGGGCCAGTATGTAGATCCTAGAATGCCAGACCATGTGGGTGTTTGACTTAATGAAAAAGATCCCATCTATGACCTACACATTTGGAGAGAATCATACATAATCTCTTTTATTAAACTGCTCCAAACTTAAATGCATTTTCCCTCCCTCCCCTTGGAGACAAAAGTTTCTAACTTGCTAACCTCATCTCCTTTCTCCCATATATCTACTGCCTCTGACACTTGTCCCAAACCAGATTAATCAGCTTTTTCGTTCTTTGCTGAGAGAAAGTACATACACCAAAAAAAAAAGGAGGCGGGGAGGATAAAACCAAACCTAAATGTCTATCTATTAATTGACTATTCAATATTAGTCAGATTTTTCTAAGTCAGCAGTATTGATGGACTATTACCAAAAAAATGGCAAGTTGGTTTTAAAATAATCTAATATATAGTTAAATATTTTAAGTGAAAAGAGAAGAGATTATGATTAAAGGAGAATAAACAAAATGGGACAATTCAGGCAGAAGGAAGAACCTATGTGCTATTTGGAAGGAGGGTGAAGAAGGAAATGAGGAGGAAGAAAAGGATTGGAAGGGACACATTAAGAGAGAGGAGAGAAAGAGAATGGAAAGGGAGGAGGAAAGAAGAGAACAAGGTAAAAGAAGAGAAATAGGAAAAAGAATGAATGGAAGAAGAAAAGGTGGAATTGAAGGAGGAAGAAGGGAAGAAGAGGAAATAGGTGAAGGCACGGGGGAAGTAAGGGAAATGAGATGGAAGGAAGAAGGAGAAAGTGGAAAACAGAACAGAATGTGACAGAGCCGGGGACTTGGATTCAGAAAACCTGCGATAAACTCCCTTTTCCACTTCTTACTTGTTCTGTGACCTTGGGCAAGTCATATCAACTCTCTGAGCTTCAGTTTTCCCATCTATGAAAATTAGGGGACTGGAATTAACAACCTTTAAGGCCCCTTCCAGCTCTCATTCTTTGACCCTTCTTGCTCTGACATAGTGAGGAGTAATGCTACACGTTCTTTGGCCAAGGGGAAGAGAGAAAGGGAAGCTTCCCTTCCCCTTTAGTCAAAGGCCAGTGAGGAACTCAGATTTTATGTTTGAGACCTTCCAATTTCCTCCATCCTACCTATGAATGCTCAGTATAAAAATAACATAGCTGTCCTGAAACCAGTCATTTAAGGATCATGGAGCCATGACCTATACCCTAGCAACTTCATGACTTAAGAGCTACCACTGCCCTAAGATGGGATGGAAAGTCCCCTAACTCACTAATCTTCCCTCCTTATTTGTTGCATATTTTTCCTTCCCCCCCACCTAGTTTTCCTCAGGGCTGTCAAAGGGAGCCAAGTCAGTCCTTGGCATCTAGCCTTGAATTCAACCTCTGAAGGCATAGGACCTAGCCAGAGCCAAATGGTCATGGCAGTAAGATTTGTCTCCAGCTTGATCTGCTTCTCTCTTACTCTCCCCCCCCCCCCCAATAAGATAGGCTGGTGTCCAAACCACTCACATTGAGTGATTGGGGACCAAACGTGCTCATGTCCTCAGCAGACCAGAAGAGGAAAGACATGCAATGATAGTTTGTTGTTAGGTTGCTACTTTCATGTGGTTTCCATGTACTTAGTCCCTGGAAGTGACTACTAGCCAAGTTTTTGTAAGTAAATGTTCTATCTATTGCCAAGGGTATGAGGTTAGTCTATGACTAGGGTCCCCTCTGTGGCTGATACTCAAGGTATCATCTGTGGAGAGAGATAGGGAAAGTCTGTGTCTGGGATTATATGTCTTTAGTATCATAGATTTAAAGATGAAAGAAACCTCAGAAGCCATCTAGTCCTACTCCATCATTTAATAAGAGAAACAACCGAGACTCAGGAAAGTGAAGTAAGCAACTTGCCCAAGAGCACACAGAAATCAAAGGTGAGATTTGAACCCAAGACTTCTGACTCCAGAGTCTGTCCAATGTAGCATGCTGCCAGAGATTTGAATTTTTCTCTATATGAAGTTAACCAGACTGGATAGGGATCTTATCTAAAATCTTGGCCTTCTCCTCTGCCCTGCATTCTTACCCCTGTATTAATGGACCCTATGAGATGTGGAATAAAATTACTTTTTTCTCATTTACTATCCTCATTGGTTTGGGAGGATGGTGAGGACTTTTCACTGATGTAAATATAAGACACTACATAAAGGCTTTGTGGGCAAGGAACATTTCCAAGTGGGAATGTTTAATGAAGTCCTAGAAAAGTCAGTCTCCAACCCCACTTAATGGACCCTGCCTTTACGTGTTTTCCCAGGAGATAGAGGGCAGTTGTGACCTAAACCCTGGGACTGCTGGCTCTAAGAACAGATTTAGCCAGCTCTGGAGAGGCCCCAGAAGAATAAATAGTTGGGCTTCATGGAGAATCAGCTGGTTTTTTTTAATTAAAAAAAATTCATGTTCTTTCAAGGACAGTAAAATAATAATAGAAAGGCAGCCCACTACCAGGGCTCTCACCGCCCCTACTCCCTAGCCCACCCCCTGAGTCCAAGGTCAAGGTACCCATATTACTTCCTGCCAGTGACAGAAAACACCTCCCACCCCCACCCTCACTCTCATCCTTGTTCAACATAAATCCTTCCCAGATTTATGATGGTGGCTCAAAACCTTGATCACATCAGTTATGACTAAAAATTGTTTTTATTCTTTCTCTATCCTCACAAAGCAACCTCTGTTGAGGAACACCCAGAGTCAGACCCTCCCCAAACCCTCCCCCCCAAACTCTCCCTCTACATACACACACACACACACACACACACACACACACACACACACACACACACACACCAGAAAAGTAGTTCCTTGTCCTCCAGTGCCCTCAAGGCTCAACAAAACACAACCAAAAAAACACACACAATCCAACAGCACCCCAAAACTCAACACTCATAACCTTATGCAAATATACTCCAACATACAAAAGCCTGACAGACAACCCAACATGTACATCATATATGGGAAAAATTAGGAAAAAAAAAGCTTGAAGTTAGAGGTACTTATTCACATCCCTTCTCTGTGCCCTGTTCCTGACTTTCCATAATTCCTCCTTCCTACCTCCACAGAGCTTAGCTGAGCCTGAAATACGACCATTTTTGAGCCAAAAGGATAAAACTTTAATGGCATAATTTCAGGCACCAATCACAAGCTAAGTAGGGGAAATACTTGGAGATAGAAACCTTTCTAGTGCCAAGATGGGTGCATCCCCAAAAAAGTAGTATGATAGGAAGAACAACTGATTTAGACTTGAACGACTTGGGTTTGAATCCCAGTTCTGTTATTTAACTTCTGTGTGACCTTGATTATGTCACTTCACCTCCTTCAGACTTAGTTTCTTCATCTGTAAAAAGAGGGAGTTGGAACAGATGATCTTTAAAGTCCCAAATTCTGTGATCCTATGACCATTCCCCCTCTAAATTGAGGGCGCTATACCAGTGTAGCCTCCTGAAAGCCATTCTAGATGGCTTATCCAGTCCCAGAAACTCTAATTCAGTTTAAACTCAATTTATTGATATCCTCTTCTAATATGCCCCCTCCCCCAACTTCCTTGACTACATTTAGAGGAGAAAGGATGAATTCATTCAAGAATATGTCTTAATTCTCTACTATGTGTAGGACACTGTGTTGGGCACTTGGGTAGATACAAAGCTTAGATAATACATAGTATTACATGATGAGTTCATTAGAAAGGTACAAAGAAAAGTACTGTGTGAAGCTAGAAACCCAAAGTTGTTACAATGAGGAGGACAAGGAAAGAGATCCCAAGAGCAAGCTGAGAGAGGGAGAACATTCTAGTCATTCTAATCATAGTCCATTCCAAGGGCAAAAGAAAAAAAGAAGGTACTGGGTGGATTCAGGGATTTCTGACCTCATAATTCTAATCCCTCTCCACTACATCACCCTTCAAAGCTCTGAAGATAGTTCTTGTCTCCCCTAAGTTTTCCCTTCACCTAGATGGGCACTACCACACTCCTTTAGCTCATCCTGATGTGGTATCATTTTGAAGCCTCTTACCACACTACTCATTTGTCTCTAAATGCTCTCCTTTTTTATCAATGCCCTTCTAAAATGTGGGTCCAGAACTCAACATAATATTCCTCTGCTCTTCTTTGGCCCAAGAAGAGAGCAGAGTAATGATCATTTCTTATTACTCAGAGCAAGGCTTTTTTGTTTTATTTTTTTAATATTTTATTTTATTTATTTTAGTTTACATCATTCATTTCCATGAGATTTTGAGTTACAAATTTTCTCCCCATCTTTCCCCTACCCCCCCAAAACAGCCATCCCCTTGTATGACCCCTCCCCCAATCTAATCTCTCCTATGTCCTCCCCCATCACTCCTCTAACTTTCCAATAGGGCAGGATGAATCTCCCTTCCACAGTGGCAAGGCTTTTTTAATGCCTACCATGATGACAGGAAATTTCCTGGTTGCCACATCACACTGCTGACTCACTTTTCCCTACCTGTCCATCTCTAGATCTATCCTCCCTCTCTCTCTCTCTCTCTCTCTCTCTCTCTCTCTCTCTGCATGTCTCTCTCTCTGTTTCTCTCTCTCTTTGTTTCTGATGACATGAAAATAACTAGGTACATATAGACATATGCAGAGTAGATGGAAGGTAATCTGACATCAGCAGTTGGAAAGACCAACAAAAGCCTCCTGAAAAAGGTGAAATTTGAACTAAGTCTTGAAGGAAGTCAGAGAAACTAGAAGGAGGAGGAGGAGGTGAGGAGGAAGAGCATTCCAGAACTAGCCAGTGGAGAGGCATGGAGTATTGTGCAGCTCAGTGTAAGTGAAGGATTGAGGGTGGGACCAAGGTTTCCTTCCTTGGTGACTGTGAGGATAGTGGTGCCTTCAACAGTAATAGGAAAGTTGGAAATAGAGTGCTTGGAAGGAAAGATAATGAGATCTGTTTTGGACATTTTGAGTTTGATATGCCTATTAGGACATCCAATTCAAGATGTCCAAAAGGCAGTCGGTAATGTGGTGCTGGAGCTCAGGGGAGAGATAGAGATTCATATATAGATCTGGGAATCATCTACATAGAGATGCTAATTTAACCCACTGGGGCTCATGAGATAATCAAACAAGATAGTATCGAGGAAAAAGAGAAACAGACCCAGAGATGAGCCTTGGGGGAAACCTACAGTTAGTGGGTGTGATATAAATGAAGAGCTAGCAAAGGAGGATAAGAAGGAGTAGTCAGCCAGATGGGGAGGAGATACAGGAGAGAGAAGTATCACAAGAACCAAGAGAAAAGAAAGTCTCTAGGAGAAGGTGATTGGTAGGGTCAAGAGCTGCAAAGAAGAAGGATGAGAACTGAGAAAGTCCATCTGATCTGGCAATTAAGGAATCACTGGTAACTTTGGAGAGAGCAATTTCAGTTGAAAGATGAGATTGGAAGCCAGATTACAGATCCAGGGGCAATAGTGTGAATAATTAGAAATAGTGCATGACTCTTAACCATCACTTTCACCTTCATTCATCCCTTCAACCCCATTAATCCTTGGTAAGGTAATTGATGTGACCTGGGCTGTGTGCCATATGGAGAAAGCAGCACAGACTCAATCCTGCACCACTTCATCCATAGGTCTTGGATCACTGATAGGTGATCCAAGGATAGGTGGATAGGTTAGCATCATTGAAGATAAAACGCTAAGAAACCACAAAAGCTAAGTATGGAATGAATTAAGAACACAATAGCACCTTTGAATATCAAATATATGACACTTTCTTTTGGAGGGGGGTGGCTCAGGGGAAGTCTAAATTGTCATTTCAGGACAATCTAGGAAGACTCCCTGGACAAGTCTCTTCAAGTAACTTCATGTTCTCTAAACATCATTCTAACCTTTACCGCTTTACTCATGCTGTTCACTGGCCTTAAAAGCAGGCCCCTCCCTATCTAAATCCCATTCATTCTTAAAGAATCAATTCAAGTCCCAACCCTTCCAGGATGCTTTCCTATGCTCTTCCACAGTCTATACTAATCTCTCTCTGCTCTAAGCTCCTAAACTTAAAATCACAGACTCTCATGCCTGATTATATTCTATTTTTGTATTATTTTACAATTGTTTCTTTTATCTTATCTAGGGAAGTACATTTAAACTAGCTATGGAGAAATGTGTGCCCTCCTTATTGTTGTAGATTTGAGAGTACTTCTGTCTGGATGGAGTAGGTGCAATCACAAGGCGAACTGGCAATTCAGAAATGAAATTGTTCCTCCTGAACTAGGTAGGATAGCTTGAATATGGGCTATATGGATCATATGTAGACAGAAGTCTTGAATGCATGATGCTGGATGGAGAAGATTCATAATGAATATATTATTTCTGATAGCAATATAGATGTTGTGTTAAAATGCTGGGGTAAGAAAAGCATGAGCCACTGGGAGGCAGCAAGATCTATTATTTTGAGAGGTGGGATAACTGGGTGTAGGGAGGTAGCCAGTTGAAAAGGTGTGAAACTTTGAGAGAAGAAGCTTGAGGAAGTGACCCAGCAATACTAAATAGATTGATACCAGAAAATCTGAGAGAGGGGGCACCAAAGGGAGAAACTAGAAAATTTAGATGATTTTAAAAGACTGGTATTTGCATTCGGTCACATCTGACATTTTTTGTGTGTGTGGATACTTAAAATTTACCCGTGGGTATATAGTAACTACACCCCCCCCCCCAGGTCCTCCACAAACTCTAACAAAGTGGTTTTGTGCCCTGACCGACTGACTGAAAGTGTGATGGGAAAATAAGGCATCTCCTCCCGCTCTCCATCCTTTGCAAAGAATGGAGGGGAAAAGGCCAAAACCTATAAAAATGTGTCTTTGGAAGAGAAATTCCATGGTCCTTGAGTAGTGATGGTGGCATATTAGCAGGCTTAGTACATCAGGGAGCCTTCTGTTAAGGGGCACCTTAGAACTTGTCTTTTCCTCCTTTGTCCCCCACAGTACAGTGAGGTGCCAGCCTACTTTTCTAGTCCTACCTCCTATTATTTTCATCCATATCCTCCATAGACCAGCCAAATATTCTGTAGCACTCTCTCACCCACCTAATCCTCCCTGCCCCACCCCTTTGCTTTCCTCATCTCCAAGTCTTTGTTCACCCTGTCCCCTATGAGTAGAATATATTCTTCTCCTTCCTTGTTGAATTCTTTCCCATTTTTTAAAGCCCAGGTCTAATGCCACCCCTTCCAAAAAGGCTGCCATGATTCTCCTAGTCAGTCCCCCATAGACCTCACACAGCACTTTGCAACTCAGTGGCATTTCTCATATATTACTATTGGGTGTGTATTAATATGTGATTTCTTCTTATCCTCCAACTAGAATCTAAGCTCCATGAGGTCACAGACCATGTCTGGTCTAAGTATCTCTCTCCCTGGTGCTCAGGATTATGCATGTGGCAGTCACTTCATAAACATGCTTTCAGTTGACTAGCAACTAGTACAAGATGAGCATTGAGCAGGTACTCAAAAAACATTGATTAATTGCTTCCTCCAGACCACTGAAATGGTCTAACTCAGCTCTCCACTCCAATAACTATTTTTCTAATTAGCAACATGTCTATACATGAGAGTGAATGAGTAAATGTGCTTCCACATGATGTTGTCACGTGGGTCACACTTTTGAGTGTGCCTGGCTATGTGTCTGCCCTTTGCAGCTCCTGCCTCTCGACTTGATTGCATTTCTCTGGTTGGAGTTGGGGAGATGAGGCTGGTTGAAGGGAGGGGAGGAGAAAGGGGAGCAAGTGGTAGGGGAGGAGATTAAACAGACTGTAAGTCAATCAGTTTCAAATTAGGGGTCCCTGTGGCAGATGTTGGGTGAGTCATTTAGCCTAACGGAGTTCTTGAGACAGTTTGCTTCTTCCACCTCCGGTTCATTTAAAGGATCTTTGGAGGCGTATTTTCCCTTCTCACAATGTCTTTAACTGCAGTGCCGGCATTCCCGCTGGGCAGGCTAATGAGGTTGGACACAATGCCTGTGAACATCCCTTCCGAGGCCCTGTCCCGAAGGCGACATTCCCGCCCATAAAACCATTGTTTATTTAGTTCTCCTGGCCCCAGCACCATCTGTAGCCCCACTGGCTCCTGGTGCTTTTAAAGTCCTATTAAGTTTCCCCACTTCTCCTTCGAGCATTATTTTATTTCTAAACAGACACAGACAACTTCCTGTCAGCACTACTTCTGCAGAGAGGATGGAAGCCCACAGGCTCACTTCTGTGTGTGTGTGTGTGTGTGTGTGTGTGTGTGTATGTGTCTGTGTCTGTGTGTCTGTGTGTGTCTCTGTATATGTGTGTGTCTGTGTGTGTCTGTGTGTGTGTTTGTGTGTGTGTCTGTGTGTGTGTCTGTGTGTCTGTCTGTGTGTCTGTGTGTGTCTGTCTGTGTGTGTGCGTCCGTGTGTCTCTGTGTGTGTGTGTGTGTGTCTGTGTCTGTGTGTGTGTCTGTGTGTCTGTGTCTGTGTCTGTGTGTGTGTCTGTGTGTGTGTCTGTGTGTGTGTGTCTGTGTCTGTGTGTGTGTGTGTCTGTGTCTGTGT
>CM053580.1:267085049-267152079 GCA_028627135.1 Pseudochirops cupreus | reverse complement strand
TGTCTGTGTGTGTGTCTGTGTCTGTGTGTGTGTGTCTGTGTGTGTGTCTGTGTGTGTGTCTGTGTGTGTGTCTGTGTGTGTGTGTCTGTCTGTGTGTGTCTGTGTGTGTGTGTCTGTCTGTGTCTGTGTGTGTGTCTCCCTTCCTGCACATGGGACTGGCCAAGAGAGGGCGTGACCACCCTGTGCTCTTTTGTGCTCTCTCTGTGTCCAGGCTTTGGGGAGACCTTGACAAGCATATAACCCAAATTATTTTTATTTATTTGTCTATTTGTTCTTATATCCATATTCTGACTTCCAGACCTAGAGTAAGGGAGACTCATCTTTCTGAGTTCAAATCTGACCTCAGATATTTGCTATTTGTGGGACCCTAGGCAAGTCAGTTAACCCTGTTGACCTCAGTTTTCTCACCCCTAAAATGAGCTGAAGAAGGAGATGGCAAACCATTTCAGTATCTTTGTGAAGAAAACTCCAAATGGGGTCACAAAGAGTTGGACACAACTGAAATGAATGAACAACAACAAAAATTCTGGTTTCAGAAAAGGCATTTCATAGGATCTGAGTCTGGAAGTAAAACCATTTGTCTTCTGACTGAATATGAAGTCTTCTTTCCTCTGCACCATACCCTAAAACCAGGGAGTGATCCTAAGGCCACCCACACAGGTCCATAAAAACCTCTAAAAGGATCCCAAACTTGAGGGTGCCCAAAGGTATCATGAAGACCCAGAAATCTGATCCTCAGAGCATCCCCAATTCAGCTGATGAGCATTTATAGCCTCCAAATCCCTCTAGGTACCTGGAGGTCCTACCAGCTGAGAAAGTGAACCCTGCCTCAGCGCAAAACTAGCATCACCTTCAGTGGGTTCCAAGTCCCTTCTTTTCTCCACTCCTTGCTCCAGAAGAGGCTTTAGGTTTTGCTATGAGCTCTCCAGGGTCCTGACCAGGTTGCCTGGCCTGCCCAGGGATTCAGAATTCTAGAGGAAGGGTGGTCATTAGAGATTATCCAATCTAGCCTCAATTCTCAATCACCAGGTCTTTACTGAGTACACATTATGTTCATAGTTCATTGGAATTGGAGCCAGAATAGACTTTACAGGTCATCCAGTTCAACACTCACTTTACAGATAATAAAACAGGATGAGGGGGGAAAGGTCACAAAAATAGCATGTGGACTCCAAATTTAGTGTCATTTCCACCACACCATGCTACATCCAGCCTGTATTAGGTACTATCAGGAAGGCAGGATAAAATAGAATTCTTTTCCTGAAGGATTTTGCTAGAGAGACAAGACTGGCACAGATAAGATTATAATCACCAGAGATCCCCAACTTCAGGGAACCAGAGATAGAAGACACACTACCAGAAATTAACAATTAAAAAAAACCCAGATACTGTAAATGCATTCTCCATGTGAGTTTTCTTCTGTGTATGCCTCATCCATTGACATTTTGGGAATGAGGTTATAAAATTCACACTGAATATAAGTTCAGGCTTGTTCTGAATGACCCAATCACCAGGTATTTATTGAACAAGACTTTCAACCAGGATGTTCACCCCTCTGGTGGATAGAGTATTAAACTGTGGAACCTTGCACTCCATTGTTACAAGATCCTACATTTTGAGAGCCTTGATCAACTAATTCTTGTCTCATCCAATAGATGGCATATTCCTACTTCTTGTTCCCCCAAACCTCTGATTCTAAGTCACCGTGTCTAAGGTTAAAATCCTTCTCCCCTGATAATTCTCCCCAAAACCTCATCCCTATAGTTGATCACCTTTCCCTCTAATTCTGTGCCTCCTCCAATCTTTCGTATATATATATATTTTTTCAAGGGCATTATCATTCTCCTACTCATCTGACCCAGGTCTATAACCTTGGAGTCATTTCTGACTCTTCTTTCTTTCTTTCCTTCACATCTTCTCAGTATCAAGTCTTATAAATTCCAGCACCACAGCTTTTCTTGTACTTGTCCCCTTCTTTCTAGTCACACATCCACCATTCTAGTTCAGTTCATCATAACCTCTTACCTGGACTACTATAATGGCCTCTGTCTTTCCCTTTTCCAATCTCTCTTACAGAGAGCTGCCAAAAGACTCCTCCTAAATCACAAGTCTGCCAGGCTTACACCTTGCTCAAAAACGTTCCACAGTTTCCTTATTGACTTGAAGACAAAATCCACATTCCTCAGTCTGGTCTTTAAGAGAAATGTCACACTTTGGCTCTAACCTGCCTTTCCAGTCCTACTTTACCTTAGTCACCTCTACACACAGGACTCCTAGCCATTCCCCTAAAGCAGCATTCCATCTCTTACCCCTGTACATTTGAAAAAGCCAATCCCAATGTCTGGAATGAACTCCCTCTTGATCTTCAGCTCTCAGAATCCTCATCTTCAATCGATCAACAAACATTTATTAAACATTAATTATGTGTCAGGCATTGTGCTAATCTAACAATCCCTACTTTGAAGAGTTTCCATTCTAGACTGTAGAACATGGAGTCAGGAAGGGGGGGGGGGGGGAAATATAGTTGAGCTTAGGTTCCTTCTCCACTACCCAAAGTCATTGATGTGCTCTCCCTCCCCTAATTATCTTGTACTAACTTATCTATTTGTATGCTGTACCCTTCCAGTAAAGTGTAAGCTCCCTGAGGGTAAGGAATTATTCCATTTTTTTTCTGTCCCTAGTGCCTTTCACATCTTAAGTGTTAAATAAATGTTTGTTGAATTTAATCATAGGATTTATACTTAAAATGGGTCTTACATAGCATCAATTCTAACCCCTTCACTTTACAGATGAAGAAACCTAGGCCCAGTGGGTACATGGAATCACACTGGTGTTAAGTAACACAGTCAGGATTTGAACCCAGGTCTTCTGACTCCAAATACATACAGTGATTTCTACTAAACTATATCCATACACACACATATGTATATGTATATATATATATGTGTATATATATATATATATATATATATATATATACACATATGTGTATGTGTGTATGCCAAATGTTTCACTTGAATCCATGAAATAAGGCAGAAAGGAGAAGGGAATAACCATTATTCTGTGGTGCTCTGTGCCAGGCACCATGCGAAGCACCTTTACAAATTTTATCTCATTTGATCCTCACAACCCTCTGAAGGAAGTACTATTATTATCCTCAGTTGAGGAAATTGAGGCAAACAGAGCTTAAGTGACTTGCTCAGGGTCACACAGCTAGTTAAGTATCTGAGATAAAATGTTAACAGGTCTTCCTGACTCCAAGCTCAGCACTCTATCCACTGCATCACCAGCTGCCCCTATAACAAAGGACCATAAAGATAGAGGATGAACCTGTGATTCCATTTGCATAAGAAATACCCAGGTGAGGAAACCCTCTCTACCAAAGCAAGTCTATGCTTTGCCTGCAACATAAAGAGGCTTAGAGTTACCTAGAACAACATACAGCCAGGTATCATATGAGGAATGGGTCTTAAACCCAGGTTTTTCTGACTTCAAGGCCAGCTCCCTATCCATTGTATCTCATCCATGAGATAGCAACATTAAAAGAACAAGAGGAAAACCTCCAGTGCTTTGAGAGATTCTCTCATGGAAGATCTACAGAGAAAAGAAATAGAGAAGAATCCGACAGGATTTTCTAATTCATGAAAGCGTTTCAATCGATGCCAGCTGAGGAAATGGTCACACCAATGAGATCACAGATCCACTAAAAAACCATGGAATCTCTGACAATTTGTAATGCTCATAAAGCAGTTAACTCCATCATTTCACATGGTCCTCACCCCCACCTTGCATCAGGTCCTCTAGGCATCATCGGATCATCTGCATTTGTCAAATGAGGACACTGACATAGTAGGTCCTGAATGAATGCTCACTCTATACTTGCTGTAGAGTTTCTGAGGATGGAGAAATCACTACTGGTGGGGGTGTGGCAGCAGGGGAAAGAAGGACTTCATTGAAAAGGAGGCACTTGAATTGGGTTTTCAAGACTTGGATAGAATGAGAAGTGAGAAGACATTCTCTGTAAAGAAACAGATTGAGCTAGGGTGGAGAGGCTAAAAAACACAGAAAGGATGTAAAGCTTCCTGGCAAGTGTGGAAGGCTATTAGGTAGTAACAAGGAGATGAACTGGCTAAGTGTTTAGGAAAACAGATTGTGGAGGACCTTGAATTCTAGGCTGAATTTCTTTATGAATAATAATAATGCTAATATCTAACAAGTATTTGCCACCCTCGAGGCTTGCAAAATAGTTTACATACATTACCTCATTTCATCCTCACAACAATCTTGAGAAATAGGTGCTATTATTACCCCCATTTTATAGTTGAGGAACTAGAAGCTTATAGATTAAGTGAGTTGTACAGGGTTATATATAGCTAGTAAGTACTTTGGACCAGATTCACACCCAGACCTTTTAGACTCCGAGGCCAATGCTTTTATCCATATTTCCACCCAGGATGTTTTTTGTGTGTCTGTGTTTATGTAAAATTAAATGTTTTCCTACATCCAAGCTCCCACCAGGCTCCTGTTGGAGCAAATCTTCCAAAAACCACCTCTTCCCCATAACCCATATTTCAAGTAATTGTTCCATAAGCCTGAGTACAATCTCTACTGCAAATTTTGCCCTTCAGGCAGATTTTCTGCTGATTGGTTGGGTAGACTGCTACCAAGTGTTCCTCTCAGTCAGTCCTTCTAAGAACTGATACTTGACTCATGTTGGGATTTCCCCATCATCTCCACTGTTTTCCTTTTAAAGAACAATACTCTCCCAAACACTTCTCCCAAATAGGTCACTTCTTTCTGAAGTGAGGAGTGCTTATAGGATAGGTAGGATTGGGATAGGCAGAAAGAATGGGGGAAGAAAGTCCAAATACTTAGAAATAATCTAAGCAGAAATAAAGAAGTTAAGACATATATTACACGCTGGGTTGGAGACAGTGAGGATCTCAGCTTTTTCCAAACCCACCTCCCCCTATCCATTCAGAATTAGTTAGCAGTTCTTTAAGTATATGCCCAGCTCTGTGGCAGAAGAAGGCATGGCTTAAATTAAGCTAGCTATTCCCTTCCCAGAATTCCCTTGCAACAATTCTGCCAGCCTCCTAGGTATCTGCAGCCCACAGCTTGAGAATCACTGTATTAAATATTCTTCAGGTTCCCTCTGAACTCTAATATTCCCTGTGTAATGTCCCTTTTACCTCTGATCTTCTATGTCCTAAGGAATCAGGAAAGCCTGGGTTCAAATCTTTCTCTTTCATTAACTAGTTTGGGACCATGGTTAAGTCACTTGATCCCTCTGAGCCTCAGTTTCCTTATCTGAAAAATTGGGCTAATCATAAAACCTCCCTCTGAGGGCTGTGATCAGCCCCAAATAAAATAATCTATGTAAAATGATTTTCAAACGTTTAAATGTTATATAAATACCACTTATGATGATAATTACTATTAGTATTATTATTCCCTCATGGAGCACCTGTTCTAGTTGAAGAGATAAATCTCACCCACGAAATAGAGAACAACATCAGAATAATCAGAGATCAAGGGCTAGATTTTTTGGTTCCGATTATAAGTACAAAAGGAGATCAGAGAAGGGGGGAATCAGTATGAGCTGTGGTTAGTCAAGGAAAGCTTTGTGGAGGAGGTGGAAAGCTAATAGCCCAAAAATAAAAGCAAGGTAATCAACAAGAATTAGAGATCTTAGCTAAGGCCAGAACTATGGTCCAGAGGGTGTGACAGAGTTTATGGGTAAAGATTAAGGGGAGGCAAAGCAAGAGAATGATCAGGAAGGCTGATGGCACTAATCAAGGAAGACTTCTTGGGGGTCGGGGGGCTTTGTTTAAAAAGCAAGGAAGTAACCCCAGAAACCTGCTTCCAAGGCAGCACAATGGGGAAAGTAAGACAGTATTTCAGTACCACTTCGATGAAATTAGGAAGGCAAGGTTGGCAAGGTCCATAGAGAATGCCATTCTCTGGATACAGAAAGGTACACATAGATTACAAGCATAGTTATAGCTCCTTCCACAGGTGTGAAAATGTAGTTAACTGCAAACCGGCAGAGTTCAAATGGACTTTTAGATTTTTCTGTGGGGTTTTTTTTTTTTTGGTCTGAGTTTATTGTTTTATTTTTTTTCCTCTTTCATATAGAAACTTAAGTTGAAATTTGTAACTGCTCCCAAACTCCCTCCTGACTTGGCTAAATTAGTGCAGGATTGTTATAGAGGTTGAAGGAATTAATCATTGGTCACCAGGTCCACAGATGATATTCAAAATACACCACATGCATGTGTGCCCAGAGTAGAAGAGAATCAAATTGGGCCCCTCTTGATTGGTGAATTTGGTTAACACTGAGCCCCTTTATAGGGCCCTTTCCTGGCCACACCAGGAGTATAGAAGAGGGAGGAAATAGTATCATCTCTATGGGGATTTCATTCTAGAGAGAAATAACACACACACACACACATACACACACACACACACGCATGCATGCATACATACACATGTACCCACATGCAAGCATGGGATAAAAAACACCAATTTATTTATTCTCAGCACTAGACTTAGAGCTATGGAGAAGGCAGAAAGATATAAGACATAGTTCCTGCTCTCAAGGAAATTATAATCAACAGAGGAGCGATTATGTCTACCCAAGAGACACTGCAGTGTAATACAAAGGACATTAGATTTAGAATCCAGAAGGTCTGGGCTCCCTTGCCCTTTTCTACTTGCATGACCACAGGAAAATCACTTCATCCCTTTGGTAAGGGAGCACATTGGCTTACACCCTCTTTCCCTTCCCTGAAATTTGGCTTCACTCAGACTGGGCACTTAGGAAAGAATCAGCATATGCTTATTAATTAATTGATGATGGCAATGACAGATTTATTGATCCAGGATAAGGCATTCAAAGGACCAAATTCATGGACCCTCCTTACAGTACAACTGGAATTTGGGGATTCAGAAGTTGGGGGATGGGTTCCCATGTTTCCCTGTATCATTGGTACCATCTGTAGCTAGAAGCTTTGACGTGGGCAGCTCTTCCCTGGCACGAGATTCTGCCTTATGTTCCTGGTCCTTTTGCCCACCTGAATCTCTAACTGGGAAATGTTCCCCCTCCATCCCAGCTGCTCCCCCCAAGTGCAGAGCCTGAGAAGAAGCCCACTTCCTCTACCAAAGCTGTTGGGAAGACAGGGTGCGGCTGACATTGATATTCTCCTTGCAGTGCATCTTAATAATTTAATGCCCATTAGCAGGGCCACTGTGGTGGAGGGGGAAAGATTTATGGAGAGAATTCACTCCAGGTTAGGGTTTTGTCTTCCTCTGTTTTCTTGGCATTTATCATGCATGTTTTAATTTGGATCTGAGAGTTGCCACCATCTGGCCATTATTGCAAAAAAATATTCATTTTCTCTGAGTGACATAGGCTTCATTCATCACTGAGCTCACTGATTGCCCCTCAAGTTTGGGGCTGGGTTTTCCCCTTCACTTGAGAGAAAATCAGGAGCTACTTAACCAGTTCCTCAGGGCAAGCTGGCAACATCTCCCTCCTTTGAAGAGAAAGGGAAAGGTAGGACAATACAGAAATGAGGGTTGAATCCATTCATTTCCTCCATCCTCTTCCTATCCTTCACCTCAACTCTTCTAGCCTTGGATTGAATGTAAGCTCTTAATTGGCCACTCTCCATACTGGATTCAGATTTTCATCCTTCCTGTACTTGTATCCCCGGGGGGGAAATGAAAGAATTGAGTAATTTTGTCTCTCCCCTTGCCTGACCATTACTCCTTTTTGTGTCTTTCCCCCACCCCTGCCCCATCCTAATTCCTCTGTCTTATAAGTATCCAGCACCTACCATCATGGAATCAGAAGGAAAACTTCAGACTCGCAGAAACTGAGAGGGGGTAATAATAAACCTCAAATAGTGAATCATTAAAGCACAAATGCCACATTCAATGATAGGTCACTTGGAGAAATAATTTCCCTTGAAAGAAAGGGGACCTTTCTGGTATTCCAATATTATGGAAGTAGTTCCTGACCCTCCTTACAGGTAGTTTGTGTCTGTCTCATGTTGTGAATGTAGAGGAAGCGGGGGCATAGCTCACTCTGTCCAGAACCCAACAAGGTTCTCCATGAAGTCAAGGGCCTACTGAAGGCTTCTCACTAATGACAGCGATAGAGTTGATAGACAGGAGGCCTAAGAGAAGAAAAGGTTAAAGAGCTTCTTGAAAAAAGATGATCCCAGTTTTAAGAAAACTTAACATGCAGAAGAGAGGCAGCCTGGTGTATTAGATATAGAATCAACTTCAGAGACATAAAAAATAGGGTTCGAATTCTGCCTCTGACATATACTGGACTGGCTACGATTCTGGGTAAGTCACCTAACCTTTTAGTGTTCCAGGCAAATGCTTAAGACTAAAAATGGCAAACTTGCATTGTTAGAGATTATCTCCTCACCAAGGAATTTCTTCTACCAAAAAAATCACAGGTCCTCCCCACCCCCAAAATTCCAAACCCCAGAATGTCAAAGCACAATTAGAAGATGATTCTTCACTTTACAAAGAGATACAAAGCAAAGGTCTTCTCCATAGTGAGACCTCTGTGTGCCTTTTAAACATCCAGCTGACTTTTTTGACCACATACTAGTCACAACTGAAGAAAGGGAGAAGACATAGCTCCAAACAATGAGTTTGGGAGACAACATTTACACACATGAACCAAATAAAGAACCCAGTGCAAGATGGCATATAATTAAATGTTAGACTGTGGGTTAAACACAAAGTCCTGGAGAAATCTAGAGAAAGGAGAAATCAATTGAGGGTGGCATAGGGGGAAGGAATAAGCAATTATTAAGCACCTACTATTGCCAGACACTATACTAAACACTTTTACAAATATTACCTCATTTGATTCTCACAACAATATACTGAGGAGGTAGTCAAGTAAGGTTCCTGACAGAGGTGGGACAGTAGCTGAGCTTGATAGGATTTGCGCTCAATTTATAAGAATTCAATTTATAGACATACAATTTAGAAAACACATGCCCCTTGTTTTGAGGAACATGGAGACTGGGTAAAATCAGGTCAGCCTGTAATCCCATTCATCCTCTCTGTTTCCAGACATTAAGAGCTGGGACCTGGAACTAGAAAGCCAAGTTCCAAATTTTAAAAACCCATCCATTCTTGTGCTAATAGAGAAACCACTGGTTATAGAAAGGAAACTCAGCCCTGACTAGAGAAGTAAATATCGAAGCTCAGACGGCTCTGTCCCTTTTCAGAATCTCTGGAGGATGTGACAAGTTCACAGTGTTTAGCTCTGTAAGCATTTATTGAATGCACACTGTTGTGTGGGAGCCTGGAACAGGGGTATGTTGTGGGAAATAGAAAGGTCTCTAAGACTAGGTCCCTGCCCTCAGGAAACTTGCAGAGGAACACACTTTGGAAGCAATTAAAGAACAACATCCACACAAATAAGAGCATTTCCTTGAGTACAATCAAGACAGAGTGTCACTGAAAGACCCTGACTCTTGCAGCTTCTCCGTGCTGCCTTGCACGGATGCGCAGAGGGGAGGTCAGTGAAATCAGAGTCCACTTTCAGTTGTAGTGGTTTCAGGGGGAAGGTAGAGCCTGGGCTAGACTTTTTTTTATGACAGATAATGATATTTGCTCACATTTATAAATTGTGTTGTCATTTGCAAACACTTTCCTCAAAACAATCCAGGGAGTAGGTGGGCCAAAGACAGTTTACCTTTTTTTTACAGATGAGGACACTGAGGCTCAGAGAGGTGATTTGTCTTGCTGGAGTCCACACAAACAATAACATGACAGAGCTTGGTTTCATACTCAAGTCTTCTGACTCCGAGACCACTCCACAAAGTTTCTCTCTACTACATTGTTAGGCTAGTCTGGTGATCATGAGGATGGGATCCCTGTGAGTAGCATGGAAAGAGGTCAAACAGTCTGGCTGGGACTACTTGTGTACCAGGAAGTTGGGAGTGGGGGTTGGGCCTGTAGCACTTGAATTGGCGATCTTGCACTTGTTGCATCATCTGAAGACTGGCAATGTTCCCTGCCCCTCTCCCTGCCCCCTAGCTAAAGCCATGATCATAAGACCTCTTAGCCATAGGGAGCTGAAGGCAAGCCTGCAGTGAGGAAGCCACAGATGTTTGCCAAGCGATGGGGAAATAGTGCCTTCACCCTCCCCACCCCCTCCCAGCTCTTCCCCATTAACGATGCCACCAAGTGTTGTTCCTTTCCTTTGGAATTCATTTCATGACACCAGCGGCATGGAAACATCTGCTCCCTCCAATCCAGACCCGCAATTTGAATAAATTATCCTGATCTGGCAGCAGCCTATTATTAATGGCTCGAGTTTTATAAGATGCTTTAGTTTAATAATACTGTAGCTCACTCTGGCACTTCTCCCAGATATTTTTATATTTTGTTCCTCCCCCCTTGCCATTCCCCCTGCTCTCCATCACCCCCATTACTCCCCCAATGGCCTCTCCTTCTCCCATTCTCCACACCCTCACAGTTACATGCCTCTGCCACCTGCTAGGTTTGTCTATGAATACTCTGAGCACATGAATTGTTTGGGGCCCCAGAGACCCTTCAATCAAACCCATACCCAGCTGTTTGGCCAGGGCCTGAGACCTGTCCTAGACAAACCAAAGTTGCATGTGTTCTCTGGATCCAACTCCTCGGAAGAGCCATGCAGCCACTTGTCCCCTGGATGCCCCTCTTCATTCCTGGGAAGAGAGGAATTGTATTCCTCCTCCTTCTCTAGCATCTCTCCCACCAGCTAATGACGCAGCGCATCTCCTAGCCCAGCTAATACCGGCCGTTTGTCAAACGCCACACTGGGGGCCAGGACAGCACCGCAGCCCTTCACGATGATCAATTGGCACCAGCCCAGCCGGGTGATCCATCTCTGTTCTAAAGAGCCTCCTCTAATTGCCCCGTTAGGCTGGGCCCAATTTGGCCACTTTCCATCTTTTCCAAACACACCAAAAAGATATGGTGGGGGGCAAGAAGAAGGGAACAAACAGAAGGAGGATTAAGTGGGAGATCAACAAGCAAGTTTCTCCTAGAATCTTAACCTCCCTCACCCACCCCCTTAAAAAGTAACCCCAAACTGAAAGTCCATGGGGGGAAAGAGGGAGGGGAAAAGAGAAAGAAATCATCACTTCAGAGAAAGTTAAAAAGTTGGAGAGTTGGAAGGGAACTTAGAGTTTAATCTAGGCCAATATATATGCATATACACTTTGCAGATGGGAAAACTGAAGCAAGTCCATGAAACCAAGTGACTTTTCCAAGGTCATATAGCTGGTTAGTTGCACATCTGGGACTTGAACCTAGGTCTTTTGACTCCCAGACCAATTGCTTTATCTGCAACCTGCTCACCACAACATTCTCACCATTCAGGGTAGCTCAGAATGCACTCTCAGAATTTTTGTATGGAAAATAATTGCCACCAGATGGAGAAAGGGAAAAAAATGAGACAGGTACAGGAGAATAGTGGAAGAGGGTTGGTGACATGAGACACATGGTGACAGCCTCCAAGTCTTTCCAGAGGTATTATTCAGTAACCAGCTGACCAGCTGAGAACCAAGAAAGGAAGTCAGACTTGCCAAAGCAAGAGGTTAGCTCCAAGATAGGGAATCCTCTTAGAGGGCTGCATGCTCTCCAGGAAGGAAAAGCAGGGAATCTGATTTAAGAACTTGGGGGTGGCGTACACTCATCCATTTGTCTATTAACAACAGTCGGATAGTGATGTTGCTGGTAGAAAGGGAACAGATAAGATTATCTCTATCTACTCATCCATGAGACTTTTATAGGACAAGAAGTTCTGATTGGCCTTTACCCCAGAACTGATGAGGGCCCTTTTTCCTAACAAGGACTAAATGGGAGCTCTGGGGGAAAGAACCTGGAAATGAAAAAGAGATACCTTGACAAAGATGGTGACCACTGTGCTCCCTAGGGTAGTCAAATGTTCATTTGTATCTAGCTATTTGTTGCATTACTACCTTGCTCTGGTTATTGGTTTATTCATTTATTCATCCACTTATAACATTTTCCAGCCCCCATTGTGTTCCTGAGAGCTGAGAGGTAACAGCTAAAAACCATCCTTCAAGGACTAACTCTAAACCCCACCTCTTCCATAAAGCCTTCCTTGACTATTTCAGACTACAGAGATGTCTCTCTCCTCTGCCCTCTTGCAGTATTCACAGACCTAGGACAAGTCACCTAAGCTCTTTGGGCTTCGGTTTCCTCACATGTAAAATAAGTGAACTGGATAAGGTATCTACCAAGATCCCTTACAGCTCTAAATCTATGGCCCTATGATTAAACCTCACAGCCTGCTATTTGGTCATATAGCATCTTGGAGAGTCCTTTAACCCACTTTTGTGTGGGAATTTGGCTCCTTAGTTGGTATAATATAAAGAACCCTAAAAGGTGGCTTAAGAGACTTGATTTCTAATTCTACAGCCATTAACTAGCTGTGTGATCTAGAACAAGTCATTTCATTTCTTTTCCTCATCTGTAAAATGAATCACTTAACCCTGTTTGCCTCAGTTTCCTCATCTGTAAAATGAGCTCGAGAAAGCAATGGCAAATCACTTCAGTATCTTTGCCAAGAAAATCCCCAAATGGGATCATGAAGAGTCAGATACAATTGAACAACAAAAAACAAAGGGTTGGACTTAGATGATTTCAAAAGTTCCTTCTAATTTGAAAAGTTCTATGACAGTTTTTAACCTATACACCAAGAACTTTTAATATTTGGATAATTATTTCAATAAGTGATTTTCTTTGTAATACTATGTTTTGTTTAACGCATCTAATAACTTTATTTTGAGAAGGGGTCCATAGGTTTTGCCAGACTGCCAAAGGAATCCAGGACACACTAAAAAGCTAAAGAATTTCTGTTGTATGTTCTAGGAATTAGATTATAAGTCCTCTGATAACAAGGACTGTATCTTCCTGACACATCTCTCATAAAGCCTTACACAGGACTGAGCATACAGAAGGTGCTTAATAAATATTGGTAGAATGATTAATGGCAGGTGCTTAATAAATTAATTTTAATCACTCATTTGTTCATTCAATACATTAATTATCTCATTATATAAGGTACTCATTATATAAGGTGGTAATAAATGAGGAAAGAAAGACTGAATGAATTACAAAAAAATACAATAAAATAAATCAAATGGCTGATAGGTTCTATTGTGGGGGAAGGAGGATATCTGAACCCATGATTTCATCTGTGTATGAGCTTTTCATCAAGAAACTTCCTCTATCAACACAAATGACTACTCTTCTACAACTTACACGGTAGAGTAGAAAGAGCACTAGCTCTGGAGTCAGAAGAATAGAGATCAAATCCCTTATCTGATTGTTCCTATTTATCTGATTGTGGAAAAAATCTTTTAACCTTCTTGGAACTCAGTTTCTTCATCTGTAAAATGAGATGAGCGAACTAGATGGCCTCTGAGGTCCCTCTGATCTATAATCCAATGATCTTAGATGACTTGCCCAGGACCACACAGCCAGTACATGATGAAAGGAGACTTGAACTTAGCTTGTCCTGACTCCAAGGCTAACTCCTTATCCCCTCTGCCCCTCACTGCTCCTCATTTAGGTTTATATGATGCCAGATAACCAGTTTAACTCATGTTTTTACTAAAGTTACCATTGTAGGTATGAACTCAAGGTACTAAAAAATAAGTAAAACCATACCCCCCCCCCTGAAAAAAGCCACAAAAAGAAGGATAAGGGAAAGCTCTACCCTTGTTGGATCAAAAGGCAGAAGAATTATGAGCCTGGCTATGGGATTTCTCCCTCCATAAAAAAGTGTATAGCAAATGCTAAAGCAGAATCGTAGATCATAAGTGATTCAGGTGGCGAGAATTCTGAAGAATAGCTAAGCTGGAGGCTGGCGGCCCATACTATGGGGGATTCTGCTGGGGTTATTTATGCCACATTCACTTTAATGTGGGCAGAAAATGAAGTCATTTGTTAGCAGGAGGGCTGCTCCACTCTTTGCTTCAGTGACACAGGCCAGGCGGTCCTATGGAGGAGTGGGGCTTAGAGATCCCCAGGGCTCTTGGGGATGATTATGCCTCTAGTCTAATTAGGATTTTCTTTATGTTGGCTGTTAAAGAATATGTAGATACTTAAAGAGAATCTACAGGTAAAGAGACCTAGCATGAGGTCTGAAGGCTGCCTGAATAGAGGAGGTTGATATGGTTAGAGGCAAATCAAATTAGGAATCAAGAGGCTTAGGTTCTAGCTTGGCCGCTGCATGACTCTGTTTGTCAGTTTGCCTAACCTTTGGTGGTCAATTTCCTAGTCTGTAAAATGGACTTTAAAATGGTGATTTCCATAGGCAACATGTTGTTGAAAAAATGCTAGAGCTGGAGTCAAAGGAAATAGATTTTAGAATTAGATTTAGATTCCTACTCTGCCATTTACCGGGCAATGTCATAGCCTTTCCAAACTTCATCTTCCTCATCTGTAAAATGGAGAAGGGGCTTGATCACATGATCTTCAACTTCCTTTCTACCTCTAAGTCTATGATCCCATGATTTAAGGTCCCTTATAAATTCTAGTGAACAGAATGATGGACTTGGAGTGTTGAGATCTCGTCTTTAGGCCATATTCCCTGTCACTTAATTCCCCCATCTGTACAATGAATGGATAGATCTGTTGTACCTACCATACAGGACTGTGTGGGACTCAATGGGAAGAGACATTTACAGTGTTCTGAAAACCTTAGAAAGCTATATAAATGTCAAATATATTAAACTCTATTACTTTAAATTATCTAAGCAAGAGCAAGTTTCCTTGCCACCACCACCCATCCTCTGTCCTACTCTCATTGTTTTTTTCATATTTTTTTTAAAAAGCAGGTGTGGTGAGAGTATGTAGACATGAGTTCTAGTCATAACTTTGACACCAATTCACAATATGACCTTGAGTCACAAGCTCCTTTGGCCTCAATTTCCTCATTTTTTAAAAGAGGACAATAAATCCTTCCTTGTCTAGATCACAGTGTTATTGTGGAAGCCAAATGAGATAATTTTGAAAGCACTCAGGAAAGTATTTCAATTTGTTGCAAATTATGAGGCCCTCAGAGTCAGAATTTTTAAATGTCATCATAAGCACTGCTATGGGAAACTCAGACTTGCTAGGAATACTCAAATCTGGAGAATTTCTTTATTTCCTTATCTTATTCTGGCTCCTGTCTCAGAGTAGGATAGTACTTCATCTTTCTTAGAAAGTTGTTTTTTCTCAATGGTGAATAAGCCTGGTATTCAAGGAAAGTGAGGAGTGGGATTGGCAGGATGGAAGGAGAGAGAAGGAATTGTGTTAAGATGAAGGTGCAAGAATTGTCCATGGCTTGAACTATTTCCTGGGGGACCAAGCCCATATCTGTCCTTTCCCCTTAAATGGACTCAGAAAAAACTTGCTCCGTTTATTTAAGATCTGTGAGAACCAAACTTAAATGGAATTGGTTACATTCTGTTGTCAATTTTCACCCTCATCCCCCATGTAATGGGCTTCCCTTGATGGGAAGCTACCAAGAATGGGACACAATCACTTCTTCCTTTACTTTCCTTGAACACAGCTGATGGCAAGGAGCAAGGCTTTATCTGGCCAAAAGTCACATTAGTGATTTGGTCTAGGACCTCATCTCTCCCAACTCTGCTTCTATACCATCTCCATGATAAATATGTTATACTATAGAATTTTCTATCTCTCTACTTGTCCTTTTCACCCTGTTACATTCTCTCTCCTAAATCTGTCTTCCTTTCTCATTTTGTCTCTGTATCCTAGTTGTCTTTCACCTTTTATCTCTTCTGCTCCCTTTCCCTACAATTTCTCCCTGTCCCTATCTTCAATATCTATTTATCTTTTACCTTGTATTTCTATTTTTTTCTGGAAAGGAACTTAGAATTATCTAATCCAACTCCTTAATTTTACAGATGAGGAGAGTCAGACTTAAAGTCACATAAAGAGTTGGTGGTAAAAGCAGAGCTAGAATTCAGTTCTCCTGACTCTCAATCCCCCTCTTCTCATTCTCTCTCTCTCTCTCTCTCTCTCTCTCTCTCTCTCTCTCGCTCGCCCGCTTGCTCTCTCTCACTCTCTCACTCTCTCTCTCTCCCTCCCCCTCTCCCCCACTCCCCCATGTATCTCATATCCCCATAGCCCTGTCTCCTCATCCTTTCTTTTTCTTCTTCATCTCTGCTCCCTATATCTCTTGACCTCTGACTTTGTCTCCTGTTGTAGTTTATTTTATTTTTGTATCTGTTACTGCCCTTTCCACTCAGTCCCACTGCATCTTAATATATCAATTTCACAATCTTTCTTAATCTCAGTCTTTTGATTTCTCTTTGTTTCAATCTCTCTAATTCAATCATTGTGTGTCTCTCCTGATCTTCCTTTTGGTGACCCTGTCTTACCATCAATCTTTATCTGCCTGTGGTTCTCTCTTTGCTTTCTACTTCACCCTTTTAAATGGTACATAACTGGTATGTGGGGAAGAAGGGTGATGTACAGGAGTACAAGAGTCACCAACCATCAAAGCTAGCCATGTCCTCACAGATAGTGATTCAGCACCATGGACAGCAGTATTCAAAGTCTTGCAGGTTAAAAGTATAATAGAATCCTTCTGAGGAATTCACAAAAAGAAAACAAAGCCATTCCCTTTAAGAATGTCCAGTTTTTATTAGGCACTGGAGGAGAAAGGTGGAGAAAATAGCTCTGGCCCTCAAGAAGTTTGCAGTCTAAATGGAGAGGTAAAAGTCATATGTGGAACAGTTACAAAGTAAGATAAGATGGTATATAAAGCTGTGTTGTAATGGAAAGAGCACTGGATTTGGCAGCAAAAAATCTGAATTTGAATCTTGGTTCTTCTGAGTCTCAATCTCCTAATCTATAAATGGAGATATCTCCCTCACAGTGTTGTTGTAAACATAAAATGAGATAATATAATTACCACACTTTGTATATTGTAAATCATGATATAAATGTCAGCTATCATCATCATTATCCTCATCCTTATGCTGTAGAACTTTCAAAAAAGCAAAAACACTGTGGGCTGGTCTACCCATGGAGGTTTCAGGGAGGATATAGACCTTTAACTGAACCTTGAAGAAAAGTAGGTTTTATATAGGTACAGTAGGATTGGTCCAGGGTGGCCAATGAGGGGAAATAACATGTGCAAATATCCAGAGGAAGGAATGAACATGGATATACTAGAGATGATGAGAAGACTGATCTGGATTCAGTGGAGGACACATGTTGGGAAGGAGAAGAAAAGTAGGTTAGTTCATTGTGCTTAAACCCCCTCGTAGATCTTGAAATTGAAATTTATCTGGCCGATGGTGGCATTTAAAAAATAAATTTGTAATGCCTCCACCCAATTAAGGAAAAAGCAAAGAAAGTTATGTTTAAGTCAATGCAGAGAATTCAGGGAATAAATAAAGAAATCTCTTGCCTCCATTGGCCTAGCATAATACTAAGTACCTGGGAGGTCTCCATGTGGAGCAGATGGCTTTGAGAAATAATATTGCCCCATCATCTGTTTCTTCTCTGTCATCTTCTCTGTTTTCAGCCAAGGTGGGGCTTGCAAAGTGCAGCAGGTACCTATAAGCCACACAGACAGTGGCACTATTTGGGGATCTCATTAAAAGGAAGAGATTAAAATTTGAAATCTAATAGGTAGAACTCCTCATAGCTTTCTTCCCCTATTCCTTTCTCCCCCACTCCATATCCCCCCCCTGCTCAAAAAAGGAAAACATTCTGTGAAATTGAAAAATGGTGTTCAGTGGAGGGTTTAAAGACATTTTGAATTTAAAATATATTTTAAAGGTCATTTTCAGCAGTAATTATGTTATAATGGTGGAGCTTTTAGCAAAAGCATAGTCCCAGAGTAATATCTGACCAAATGGAAAGTGGCAGTAGCCTCAGTCTCCTTTGGCACTGTGAGGGGGGTGACACATAGGGTCAGCCCATTTGGAGAATTCAATTCAATTCAGTCTGTATATACTTAATCCCTCCTCTGACCCAGCCCTCTTCTAGGAGTTATGTTTTCCTTCCCTTCTAAGAGTATAAGCTTGATTAGGTTGGAGATCCTTTCTTATTTATCTCCGTAGTTTTTTAATCACCTACCACACAGTAGGTGCTCAACAAATAAAGATGCCTTGAGTGAATAAATTAAATAACAGGAGGAGCACAGTCCCTGCCCTTAAGGATCTCATGGTGTAGTTGAGGAAATACAATTTACATAGACAAGAAAATTATGAGATAGCACATAATCAGGGGGTGTGCAACAATGGGGCAAGTTAGGTTCAATCCTGCTAGAGCATGGAGTTCAACTCTATTCAGCAAACACTTCTTCAGTACCTACTATATGCAAAGTACCTGTGTTCAGTTATAAATGTTGTGGAAGATCAGAGGATGGAGGGAAACATGTGAACTGGAGTATTCAAGGAAGTCATCACAGGAGAGACAAGACTTGAGTAAGATTTGGATAGGCTGAGAGGAAAAGGAAGGGAACTCCAGAGAGGAGAAATGCTGGGAACAAAGGCAAAAAGCTAGGAAGAAGCATGGCTTGTTTCAAGGATATAGAAGAGATGTGCCTAGCAGAAACATAGGGTCCATTCTGGGGACCCTACGATCAAGTTGTGAAGGGCCTTGAATGCCAGACTAAGGAGTTTGAATTTGATCCTGCAAGCAGTGTGCAAGCACTAGAGATTTTTAAGTAGGAAGAACATGATCAAAGCAATGTCTAGGGAGATTCATCTGGCGGCACAGATTCATCTGGCAGTACAGGATAGATTGGAAGGGGGAGAGATAAGAGAAAAGGTCAGCTTGACACCTGCTGCTGCCCTCTTCTATTTCTCTCCTGGGGACTGAAGCTGGCAAGTCTAGGATAACCTTTTGTAGGATGGTCAGGTGGTTGGTTTTTGTGTGCCCAGGGTCTAGGGCTCCTGGATTTTCTGACTCCATTAATTATCTCCTCCACACACAACTCGCTTATGCTTTTTTCCTAAGTCACTGTCTGCATCTGAAAATTTCTCCCCATTCCTCTCTCCAACCATTTCACTATCTAAAGGATTTTAGAGTTCAAAGGCGCCTTAGACATCATTTAGTCCAAGCTTCTCATTTTATAGATGACACTGAGGTCTAGAGAGGTTAAGTTCCTGCCTCCTTCAAAATTCACCTTCTCTAGAAAGCCTTCCCTTATTAATCCCACTGGACTCTAATCATTTCAGTTGGCTCTGTTTCTACCATATTCATTTGCAACACTTTGTAGCTATTTTAAAGTCACTTTTTATTTTTACATTTTCCACCCCCACCCACCCCTGTCAGAACAGGGTTCCCAAAGGGTAAGACCTGGATCTCTCCCACAAGAACAACTATTCTCTTCCACAATACTGGAAGCTACCAAAGGCTGATTTTATCCTAGTCTGATGGAATTGATAGAGCGCGCACACACACACACACACACACACACACACACACACACACACACACCCTAATCTGTGCTGAGAAGGCATACGTATGAGTACCAAGTAATCCAGGGGAAAAAAAAAGGATTATAGTGAATGTTAGACTATCTGTACCATCTGTGGTAAATCTTGCTTCTAAGTTCTTGTTACTATTGTCACCTACTCCATTCCTTTAGGGAGCCATTCTACCTTCTGCTCATAGTTCAACAGCAGTGGTTAGAAGGAAAGACATTAATTTCTTCCCCATTATGAAGTAATGACCAAGGAGTCACTACAGAAAAATGAGATTCATTTCCCACTCTTTGCTACCTGAGTTGTTGGTGTTGGTGTTGTTTTGTATGGTGGCACCTTCATTCTTACCTAAAATGCAGTGAACTACCAAGATATCAGATGAACACCTGTTCACCCATTCACCAGCAAAACTCTCTCTCTCTCTCTCTCTCTCAAATCACCATAAAATGACTTGAAGATTCTCTGTCATTTTGGATTTCTTATTTTTTTAATTATCTGCCCTTTTGGGTGATCTACTATTATTTGTAATAATTGAGTCTCAGCCACATATACCGAGGCATGATTTTCTCTTTCAAAGAACAGGAGAGAGTCACCACTCATCTGCTTCACGTTAAAAGAGGGATCAGAGATGAGGGGAGCAGAGAAGGGACCAGGAGATTCAAAGGCTTGATGATAATCCCTGAGAGCACTGGGATCTTTAGAGTCACATTCAGGAGAGAACAGGATTATCAGGATGTTGCTGGAACAATGGTCCCTGTGACATTTCTTGGAAATGACATTGCTCAGGAAGGTCCAAGAACAGCAATTCTAGTGAAAACAGAATGAATGAATTGAAGAGGGGTGATGGAGGTGACAGAGTGGTGTATGAGGGCAGACTGAAATGATGAGACCACAAAGATGAAGACGCAGAGGAGGTGCAATCTTTATTACTGCAACAACCTCCTGACTGGTCCCCTTGCTGCCAAGTTCTCCGTATCCAAGCCATTCTCTGTAGGTTGCCTCCAAATTAATCTTCTTAGAACTGATTTCATCATGCCATGAATTCCCTTATTCAATGATTCTCTAGTCTCTGTTGTATCAGATGCAAAAGCTAGCACTTAAAATGTAGAGATAAGATCTGGACCCATGATTTCATTGATATAGAGAAGTCTCCAATAAGAAAACTCCCTCTTCCACAATAGGTTGGAAGCTTTTCTTCATCTTACAATCTTATAGAGTTAAGTGACTTGCCCAGGGTCATGAAATCAATCTATGTCAAAGGCAGGATTTAAATCCAAGTTTCCTGTTTCTGAGGTCAGCCGTCTATCAACTATGTTACACTGCCTCTAGAATACAAAGCAATTCATTACATACTTATCTTCTAGTGATCTTTATTTTGCTTTGTATATGGCAGTCCTCTCTTCCCAAGGGTTATAAGCTCCTAGAGGGTATAGTCTGGGTTTCATTCTTCTTTATATGCATAGAAATGAATGCATGGCACATGCTCAGGAAATATTTCTCAATTATTCATGAAAGGTGTGATGTGATGTTATTTCTATCACTTTCTATCAACAATTCCCTACCCTCACCACCAGCTCTATACATATACTGAAGCTTTAAGAGATAATTTGGGGGGGGAGCAGCTAGGTGCAGTGAATAGAGCACTAGCCTCGAAGTCAGGAGGACCCGAGTTCAAATCCAGCCTCAGACGCTTAACACTTACTAGCTGTGTGACCTTGGGCAAGGCACCTGACCCCAACTGTCCTGCCTTCCCCCCTCCAAAAAGACTAAAAAATAAAAAGATAATTTTGTCCAAGTCAAATAGAGTAGGCAGACTTCAGGTAGATTTCAACTAATCAATCAATTAATAAATATTTATTATGCAGCTACTAAGTGTATGACCATGGGCTAGACTCTGTACTTAACCCTAAGAGAAGACCCAGGATGGGAACAAAGACAATATGAGTAAGGATTTAGAGCTACTGATTGAGGATGGAAGCCTGATTGATAGGTCACTGATGGGGAATGTGAGAGAATGGCAATGATAGAAAAAGGGCTCTTGGCCTTCCCTAAATGATCCTTCAGTATGCTTATCTAAGCTTATCTAAGGGATCAAAGACTTAAGGGATATCAGGGCCTATTCTGGAAGGCATTTCTGATGGGTTGATATCCTGTTCCTCCTCACTTCACTCCTGAAAGGGTCCCAAAGCCAGAGAGACTCAAAACAAGGAGAGTCGCCAAGTAGCCCTCCCTAGTCACCCCTTCTCTTCTGAAGCCACAATCTCCCAGAGGCTTGGCAACAGCAAGCAAAAGGCACTGAGGATGTGGGAGGAGGTGTCTAGAGATAGGAAATAAAAAAACACACACATGCACGATGATGTATAGTAACAAGAGAATGCATCGTTTCCCATACTGTATCATAAATATCGTATTTATAACATTAATTAAATGCTGGAGACTTAAATCATTTATAATAGAGATGCAACCACTCAATGAACTGTTAGCAGAGTCAGCGCATTCTCGCTCAGGCAGGATTGGACAGAGAGCGATGGCTCCAGCTCCCAGCCCCACTGGTGAGAGCAGACCTCCCAGAGCTTTCTCCACAGAGCAGAAGAAGTGTTGTCACAGAACAAGAAAGCCCTTCAGTCATCCTCCTGCCTCTGGGAGGGCCACCTCCCAGAGAGCCCTGCTTCAGAAAAATGTCCCCTCCCCTTGCCCCCTCTTCACCTCCCAGTCAGTCAATTAAAAAGCATTAAGCAAATTCCTACCCTCCAGTATCTTCTCTGGCCTATGTTGAACAGTGCAAAGAGATGGAAGATAGACATAGGAATAGAAGGCAATAAGACTGGAGGACCAAAAGTCACATACCTGAGAGCACTGGAGAGCAGGCCATCTATTAGCAAGTCTTAGGGGGAAGCTAGGTGGTACAGTGATAGAAGGCCCCACCTGGAATCAGTAAGACTCATCTTCCTGAGTTCAAATCTGGCCTCAGACACTAGCTGTGTGACCCTGGGCAAGTCACTTAACTCTATTTGCCTCAGTGTCCTCATCTATTAAATGAGTTGGAGAAGGAAATGACAAACCACTCCAGTATCTTTGCTAAGAAAACTCCAGATGGGTTCACAAAGAGTCAAGTGTGATCAAAACAACCTAACAACAACAATTTTATATATCACTGTTTGTGTGATGTTATGAACCTACAATATGCTCAGTGTCTGTTTTCTCAGATTAATGAAGTCATGCTAACATAGAGGTCTAATTGTGACCATGGCAGTTGGTAGGAGGGAGCAGGAGGATTGCCAGCTTTGAACAATGGAGGGGCTGCATGAGCTTCTCTGTATAAGATCATAGATTCAGAGTTCAGAGGGACCTTTGAGGCCATCAGATCCAAACTCTTCATTTTACAGAAGATGGACTGATGTACAGAGAGAAGTTGAATGACTTGCCCAGGGTAATCTGGATAATAAATGTATTTAAGACAGAATTCAAACTCATGGCTTCCTGACTCCAGTGCTCTATCCACTCACTGTGCTTGCTATGGATCCATGTGTGGTCTTTGTTGTTAGAGAGCAGATAAGAGTTGCTCTTACCCTTTCCTCAGGAGAATCCAGAAGTTCTGGGGTACAGAAGGAATAGCAATTTAAAGGAAAACCCAAGAGATAAGGACAGTACCCAAAAAGGAACATTTACATTTTAGTGCATGGCAACAACCAGGGCAGACCTGTTTTGACGATGCCAGCAGAGGGTCAGGGACCTCAGTCTAGAGCAATCCCAGTCTTGTGTCATGAACCCCCTTTGGCAGCCTAATAAATCTATAGACCCTTTCTCAGAATAGTATTGAAAATGCATAAAAATAAAATACCTAGGATGACAGAAGGTTCTGATTATATTGAAACAATGATACTTCTTCCTCATCCAAATTCACAGATCCCTTGAAAGCTATCCACAGACCCCAAGTTAAGACAGAACAGAAGCAAGGGAATCAGAAAGAAAATTCAGATTTCTCTGGAACTTGGAACATAAAGAAAAACCTGAAAGTTAGTCAATTAAGAGAAGAAGGTACAGGAGGTTTCCCTGGGGCAACACTGAAGTTTTTTGGAGCTTGGGGCCAGGTCCCGACGCCAGGTAGATAGGCAAATGGGCTATTATTGATTACGCTTCTCACTAAGAACACAACAACAGCAACAACAGTAATATTCCCTGAAAGATTTAACATAAAAAACAATAAGTGAATTGTTGCAGAACCATTTCTACCCAAACTTTATCAAATACGAGAGGAATGAGAATGAGAATAAAAACTCGAATTTATATAACATGTTAAGGTTTCAAAGTACTTTATATGGGATATCTATCTCATCGACCTTCTATCTTCGTGGTAGCTGGCAAAGGGGCTGTTGTGCCCACTTTACAGGTGAAGAAATGTTGTTTCAGAGGGAGCAAAGTGGCTGCCCAGGACCACGTGGCTAGTAAATGCCGGCCAGACTCAAAGAAGTCCAGCGTTCTGTTCACTCCGCTAGTTAAACCAGATCAGAGATGCCTTAAAAAGACAATCCCGGGCTCAGTAATTCTCCGTGCAGTGCCCTGTGATCAGTAGTCAGTCACAAACATTTATTAAGTGCTTCCTATGGCCAAGGCGTTGTGCCAAATTCTGGGGACACAAAGAAAGGCACAGTAGGTGCTTCATACATACACTTTCTTTCTTTAAATGCTAGTGAAGTTCTTAGAAACCGACATCTCTGTCACAGGGGAAACAAGGGGAGAGCATGGGCAGACCCAGGTGGGCACAGACGCAGATAGCAGGACCCCAGGCAGAAGGAGCCTGGCTTCAGCCCCTGGGGGATGCTGGGTGAAAGGCCAGGAAGGCGAGGAGAGTAAACCCCAGCACGAGTTGGCACTGGGTCTCTGAGAGAGCTCCGAGAACGTGCCCTTCTCCTTCTGCCTGGGGTCCTGTTATCTCCCACATGCCTCCCTCAGGGCCAGAGTGTTCAGGGTCTGGTGGGGAAGAAAGACAGAAGGAAGGGAAGAGGCAAGCAGGAGAAAGGACGGGAGGGAGATGAGGCTGGGACTGTGATTCAGGCCTGGCCAGGTTCCAGAAATCTCTGTGCAATCAACCAAAGAAACACATTTGAGAAAACAGAATTGTAAAAGTAACTTTGAAGACTCTGTTGCCATGGGAACAGATCTGTAAATACTTAACTGCAAACATTAAGTGACATGCAGCCGCGATTCCGGCCTGCACAGGGAAGGGATGGTAAATTTCACCCACTCTTTAAATAATCAACTCTGATGTTTTCTCTGTCTCTCTCAGCCTGCTCCCTCCTCCTCCCTCATTCCTACTCCTCCTTCCCACACTCTCTCTGTCCTTGCTCCCACTCTATTTTATCTCCCTCACCCTTCTCTCCTCTTCCTTCTCCCAGCGCCCTACCTTCAGGGTCCCTCCTATTCCCACGTCCCTTCTTTGTTCTCCAACACTCTGAAACTCTCCCACTCTCACAGAGAAGATGGAGCCTGGGCCCTGAGGGCCTTTGTCACTCCTGGGCCCAACAGGGGGCAGGGGAGACAGGGAGAGGTCCCAGTCCGATGGGGAAGATGCCTCTCCCCATCTCAGCCTCTGATCTGATGAGGGAGAGACATAGGGCAGCTACCTTGGAAGGGATGGAAGGGAAAATCCTACTAGTGAAGCCCTGGCCTCTTAAACACCCTTGAACAGAGAGCAAGGTCCCCATGCTCCTGGCAGGGGTGTTTTGCATGAAACCTCTCATCTTCTTATATTAATGCCCTTTCTGCAGGATTAGAATCAAACTCCTCTGGGGGTAAATGGTCATCATCCAGGCTGGGGAAGGGGAAAACGGGGAGGTGGGAGCCATTTACAAATCCTGGGGGAAAGGCTCAAGTGCTAAGGTAGGAGGCTAGAACCAAGATTTGCAGAATGAATTTGGGGAGGTGGTGGGGGGAGGTAGGACAAAGGGGCTGAGTCATTATCAGAACACCCCTGCATCAGATTGATGTCTATAGGACCAAGGGCCAGGATGCAATCCCAATCCGAAAAGCAGAGTACGACGACAAGGCAACTGATACCTGAAAAGTCACCAGCCATGGTCTAGGGGGTAGAGTCCAGAAGACTGGTTGTAGCCCATCTCCATGAGCCAGGGCTAGATAAGGAGGGAGGAACTCCCAAAGAAGTCAGTTCCCAAGGAAGGGAAACCACAATCTAGCCAAGGGGCCACAGCATCTCTCTAAGGAGTGTTCAGGGATAAGGCAGAGGGCTCATTGTATCCAGCAAATAGGCAAGGGGCCTTATCTGTGACAATAACTCTCCCTAAACTCTTTAAGTGACAGAAAATGCCTTAAACTCCCGAAAGAGCACCAAGATCCAGGATACCTGGGCTCCCATCTCTGCTCTGACTAATTAGCTATATGATTTTGGGGAAAGCCTTTCCCCTTTCTAGGCTTCAATGTCCCCATCTATAAATGAGGGCTTTGGACAAGGTGCCTTCTAGGTCTTAGAGTGGGGATACTTTAGAAACCTGTCTTAGAATCCTTCGGATTATAATATTTTTGTATTAGGGTACTCTGGGAAGAGCACTGGATTTGAAATCAGATGACCCTAGACAGAATGGTATAACAGAGAGAATGCTACACTTGAAATAAGAAAGGCCCAAGTTCAAATCTACCTCGGACATTTGGTAGCTGTGTGACCCTGCACAAGTCAATTGAATGACTTCCCCAAATATGTGTGTGAGCCTCAGTTTCTTCATTTGTAGAACAAGAAAATGGGCTTAAGTGGCAGCTTTGGACCCTCCTAGTTCTAAATCTATGATTCTATCACCTGGATTCAAATCCTAGCTAGCTCTGCTGCATACTATGCATATGATTTTAGATAAGTCATGCAAGCAGTCCAGACTTCATTTTTCTGGAGGACCTCTCACGCCCCTCCCAGCTCTAAAGCTACCAGCATGTTATCTTGGGATTTGTTCTGCAGGGTTCTGTAATAAACTAGGAAAAGGCAGGTCGGGGAAGGGCCCTCCAGTGTGCTTCCAGAGTGGCTAAGTAGGCAAAGCACGCCCCCTGCTGGATTTTCCAAATGGTGGCTTCAATTGTCTGAGCTCCTGACAGAGAGAAGGGGGCAAGGCAAATCCCAGAGCTGACAGCATGGAAGCTGTGGTGGTGCCCAGCCAAGTGTAATTCTTTTACAGAAAGTCTATGAAGGATGACTCTTTCCTTGGCCTCCCATGGAGACAGAACTCAGGGAGCCCTCTAGAAACACCCTGAAAAGGAAACAGTGTTCCGTGACAGAGAAAACACTGAATCTACACTCAGAAGACCTGGGTTTGAGTCTTAGATCTTTTACTTCCTTCCTATGCCACCTTGGGCAAGTCACCACCTCTCTGGACCTCAGTTTGCTCAACTGTAAAAGGAGAGACATGGGCTAGACAAGTCAGGGAAAGAATAAATGAATGAAAGAATCAATGAAGGAAAAAAGTGTTAAGTACTCTCTTGAGTCAGCTGGTGGCACAGTGGATAAAGTGCTGGTCCTGGAATCAGTAAGTTCTGAGTTCAAATTCAGACACTTACTAGCTGTGTGACTGGGAAGTCACTTAGTCTCTGTTTGCTTCAGTTTCTTCAACTATAAAAGAGGGAAAATAATGACCTTCCAACCTCCCAGGGTTGTTGTGAGAATCAAATAAGATAATGTTTGTGTTAAAAAAAAAAAAGCACTTAGTAAATAGTGCCTGGCACATAGAAGCGTTGTAACTGCTTATTCACTTCCCCAAATATGTAGTAAGAATTTCACTATGTGTGGGAATACAAGCATGAAAGTGAATAAACTCACTGCCCTCAAAGAGTTTACATGCTAATAGGGGATATATCTATATCACTCTATCTAGAGAGAGAGAGAGAGAGAGATAGGGAAGCGGTGTCAAGGGATGAAGTATTTTGGTGTGGAAGTTTGCAAAGTCGGTGAATGGGATGTAGATTGGCACACTCCGGTTCCAATGACAATATTGATTCTATTATGGCTCCCAAAATGGAAAGCGGATAGAGAGGGAGGAGAAGAGATGAGAGAAGAGGGGCTACTTGGAGAGGGCATCTGGGAAGTCAAAGTGCGGCATGCAGGGCCATCTGAGCCACTGACCCATCAGGGCAGTGACACCCCAGGGCAGGAAATCAAACTGGGAAGACGAAACTCATAAACAAGAAAAAGAGATAGTCTCTAAACTGCCTTCTAGCTCTCAAATCAGCAATCTATAACCTGGTTCTCCATTCTAGGTAGCAGTGGAAAAAGTGTCAAACTTGAAGTCAGGAAGACCCAAGTTCAAATCCTGCCTCAGATACTTCCTAGCTGTGTAACCCTCACTGACTTCACAAGATCAATGTGACGATAAAATTAATATAAGAAAAGAGCTTTGCAAACCTTAAAGTGCACAAATAAAAGTTGCTATTATTATTAATATTATCATCATTATCTGGTCTGAAATGGAGGCACAAGGCTCTTTCCTCCAGCCAAGAGATCAGCCTTTACAAGTCAGTCTGAGTAGACTAATGCAGGTAGCTTTGAGAGGATGTTTTCTATACTGTTCATGGTGATTCCGTATACTGAAAGACACCCCATGGAATATCAACTGAGACAAAGTCAGGTAGGGAAGGATTGGGGGGGTACTCTGCTTCCTGTTCATGAGTCATATCTTCCCAATTTGATCATGAACTTCTCCAGGCCAGAGACTATCTCTTCCCTTGCTCTCTTCCTTCATAGAGCTCAATAAATGCTTGCTGATGGATCAATCATTCTTTATCCATATACATATGTGAGATAACATTTACGGCAATATATCTGGCATCATGTCTTCCTAGGTCTTCCTAGGTATGTCTGTGTATCTTTGTGTGTGTGTGTGTGTGTGTGTGTGTGTGTGTGTGTGTGTGTGTGTGTGTGTCCTAAAAAGGATGGTGAGGATGGTTAGTAAGGGAAGTCTGCATCAGTGTGGATTAGAAGCAGACTTGTCCTTGTGTATGACTTGGTGGTAAAATCCCAGGAAAGGTGGTTGGGATTGCCTCTACCCTCCTAGGTCACATGCTTAGAATCCTAATCCCTTCTGTATAACCTCTTTTATACTGGTTATGGAATTCAAGTACCTGCAAATAAAAGGTGCCCCTCTAGGAGAACTCAATAGGGTCTGAGACCATAAAGAACAACAGGTTAAAGGAAACCCTAGGGGTTTGGGCAGGAATAGGGAGACAGCCTCAGAAAGAGATACTAAAGATCAAGAGACCTTTTTTTGAAGGTGAGACAGCTCATTTTCCCCTCAGATGAACCAGAGGGAATCTTAACTTGTCAGGGAAGTTGGACCAGAAAACCCTGGACCAAAAATGGACTGGCCTTACAGATTAAAAACAGCCTCCTAGATGTGAGGGGTTTCTAAATGTGGTAGGATTCCTGAGTGGAGCACAGCTGGCCTCTCTTTAGCCCTATGTCAATGCCCTGAATCAAGGCTGGGCCTGCTCACTGATCAGGCCAGGACCCAAGGAGCTTTTGCTATATCAAGACACTGGACCTGGAAAGATCTGGCTACTAAAACCTCATTCCAAGGAGGAGGCAATAGGAGCAAAGGAGAAGCACTGACCACAAGGCCAGAATCTTGGGGAGAAAGGGGTAAAGGTCAGAAACAAACAGCTTTTCAAAAACTTACAGTATCAGATAGATTTGGACTCTTATGCCCACTTCTGCTTGCTATGCCCATCTGCTACCAAGAGGCCCAGTCAATTCTGGGAAATGAGATATCCATCAGTCCCGTATTTCCTATCACATAACAATTCCACAGTTAAATGGTACAGTGGACAAAGTGCCAGCCCTGGAGTCAGGAAAACTCCTCTTCCTGAGTTCAAATCCAACTTCAGTCACTTACTAGCTGTGTGACCCTAGGCAAGTAACTTAACCCTGTTGGCCTCAGTTTCCTCATCTGTAAAATTAACTGGAGAAAGAAATGCAAACCATTCCAGTATCTTTGCCAAGAGAACCCCAAATGGGGTCACTAAGAGTCAGACATGACTGAAAAATGATTGAACAAAATGATACTACCAATTCAACAAACCCAGATGCCTTGAATCTCATCTTACTAGTCTTCACTGAGCACCTACTATGTGCCTAGCCCTTTTCTGGATGCCAGAGGTGAGGGAGACAGAAGACTTGGTTCCTGTCCACAACAAGTTCCCAGTCTAATTGGGAGAATGTTTTGCATTTCCAAAACAATCATAGAATAGCTTTGGTTAGATGTTGGTGGTCAACAGAACCACTCAAGAGAACAAACCCAAGTGTCATGGTCTCTAATGAAACTGAGTAGGCCTAAAACTGGGGCTGAGGCTGAAAGTTCTTCTGAAAGTTCTCTCATCATTATCCTTTATAACTCAACAATTTGGACATAACTATCCTCCACCTTTCCAAATCATGCCCATCCTTCAAGAATGAGCTCAGGCCCTACCTGCTTCATGAATCTTCCCTGATAATTCCTTTCTGCACTGATCTCTTCATTCTCTCACCACCCATGGTCCACATGATCTAAAGTGTACCATCCAGCCTCTTATTATTCTCCAAATTGTTCTCTAGTTCTTTTGTTTTTGTGGATCCTACCTCTCTAGCTAGACTGTGAGCCCCTGAGAGCAGGAACCACATCTCCTCTTTCATTCTTCCTAGCCAAGCCCAGCACAGAGCATGACACACAGAAGATCTTTAACACATGCTTGCCAGATTGAATTGAATTAGAAGCACAAACCCTACTAGCTAAGGCCATTCCAATAGATTATTGTGAGGGCAAAAATTTCTATGTAACTGGACAAAATTTCTTAAATGCTACCAAAACATAGCAGATCTCATTCTTGAACGTGTCCTGTTCATGTCTTGAAAACTCCTCAGATTTATTAGGCATCTAGGTGTTACAGGTGCATTGGATGCTAGCTTTTGCATGGAGAAGAACTGAGCTCCCATCCTGACTTGGACACTCATTAGCTGTGGGAAGGGACCTGAGGTCCCTTCTGATGGTAAGAACCCATGGTGCTGTGTCTCCTCAGTGCCTGGATGCCAGCAGGCACTCAATAAATGCCCATTAAATATTGAACCATAACATTCTGGAGGGCAAGAGCTGCAAGGGGCCATAGCAGTCACCTAATACAACCCCCTTATTTGACAGAGGCAGAGACTTAGGCCCAGAAAGCAGAAGAAGCTGGCCTAAGGTCACATAGTTAGCTGGGTTTCAGGATTGTTAAATCTAAAGCCCAGCTCTTTCAACTGCCCATTGAAAGCATCATACTTACTGCTGAGTATAGCATCCGTCTTGTTTCCCAGGGTTTGTGGGCATCTAATTCTGATTCTTGCCCAGTGCATCTTGAACATTATCCTGAATGTCCCGAGGCTTGCACTTCACGTTATGAACTTGTATATTATGTATATATATATTGTATATTATGAACTTGTATATATGAACTTATATACTCTTATTATGAACAAAAGACCAGACTTCTGTTCCACTGGTCCACACCTCAACTCCAGCACACAGAATTGTACACAGGAAGCGCCAACCGATGTTTCTTGTTGATAACCATAACACTCTTGATGCTAGTGAGGAATCTGAATTTGGGGGCAACAGGAAGAGAAGGGAAAGGAAGGGAATAAGCACTTATATAATGCCTATTATACACCAGGCACTATGCTAAATACCTTTCACAAATATCATCTCATGTGATCCTTACAACAACCATGAGAGGTAGGTACTGTTATTATCCCCATTCTATGATTGAGGAAACTGAGGCTGACAAAGGTTAGTGACTTGCCCAGTGTCACACAGCTAATTAAGCATCTGAGGCTGGATTTGAACTTAGATCTTCCTGACTCCAGGCCTAGCATTCTATCTATACGGCACCACAAGCTGCTTGTCAGGTTCCACACAGCCTGTGACATGCACCACTATTTGTAGATTCCAGTTCTGGGTAGAACACATTTCATGGTGGCCTCATAGGTATAAGATTTAGAGCTAGGAACAACCAGAAATGCCATCCAGTCAGACCCCCTCATTTTATAGACTTAGGAGCTGAAGCTAAGGGATTCCAAGGTCCCACAAGGCAGCATGGGACAGAGCTGGGCGCAGTGGGCACAGGACACTGGACTTGGGCTGAGGGCAACCTGACCTGGGTTCAAATTCCCCTTCAGGCATTACTAACTGCATGACCTGAGCAAGGCTTCAAACTTCTCTGTCCTTCGGCTTCCTCACATATAAAATGAAGGGGCTGGACCAATGACTTCTAAGAAGCCTTCTCACTCTAAAATCTATGATCTTCTGACTTCAGATTTGGAGCCTTTTCCATCATACCATACATGATACATACTCTTTGCAAGTCCTAACCTCCAGGAGCTAAAATTCCAAAGGGGAAAAAAAATATGGTCTTCTTTTGCAGATGTAAATCTCAAGAGTCAGAGGGGTTAGAGGGAAGGAAAAGCTGTGGGATAACTTTTTTCCCTAGGGATGTTCTCCAGAAAAGAGGAGGGAAGGGGGGGAACCCTACCCTTTTCCACTGAATATTTCCATTTTTTCCCAGGCTTTTACATCTCCAGATATACCAAAGTTGGTTATTTTATGTGCAAATCAAGTTATATAATGTATATAGTATGTTCATAAGCTAGCAAAGTAACTAGATCTGTGAAGAGTGATAAAAATAAATATCCTACATATTTCAATTTTATCCACAATATCATTTTTAAAGGATTTTTTTTTCTGTTTTTCCATTTTCTAATTAGAATTTCTGGGTGTTTTATACTTGTAGCCTAGGATTAGCCCAGCAAAATTGAGAGGCTTTTTGCCCCATTTCCACAGCTGCCCAGAACCACCATTGAGGCTCTACCCAAACTTATCCTCCCCAAGTAGAATTCAAGGTTCTAGAATTACACTTTCCTCTTCCCCTCCATCATCAAAATTCCCATTCACTCTGGGCACAGCTCTCACTTAGTTGGCATAGAAAAAAGCAACCTGGTAAATGAATCTACTTAAGTATTCGTGGCTGATAATATCTTAATGGTACGCTTCCCAGAGGAATTTACATTTTAAGAAAGGAGCCCAAATGACAATTCATACAACTAAAGAATGAAGTACTAATGGAGTATTCAAGGCACCTTGGTAGAATGGAGGGGAGAAGAAAGAGGCATACAACCCTGGCTCTGAAGTGAGGAAGATCTGGACTAAAATTCTCGCTGTCTCCTACTTACTACCTGTGTGACATTGGGAAGTTACTTATCTTCCCAAGGGCCTCTTATTTCCTCATCTGTAAAATGAGAGAGTTGAACAAGATGGGTCTCTGTGGTTCCTTACAGCTCTAAATCTCTGATGATTTAAGGGGCCTACCTGGTGGTCTTCACCTCCCCATCAATGGCTGACTACTCTGTTTATATGAATAAAAGAAAGGGATATTTTGAATTCTAAATCTCCATCCCTTTGTCTTTACCTTCTTCCTTGCATCTGCCCATTTTTCTCTCCTATCTCAGCTCCCTCTTCCTGCTGCTTTCTCATTCACTGACTCCTATTTCAGGCTAATACCCACTGGAACAAATTTTTCTCAGTGAGTTCCTGAATCCTTGATCCTGTCTAGGAAAGGCACATAAGGCTATTAGGAACATTAGAGGAGGCAATGGAATCAATACAGAGGGGAAAGCTAGAGACATGATCATGCAGTGGATCAGCTCAGTCTCAGTCTTCTCCATCATTGAACGTGAAAGATTGTAAGAGATTTCAGAGCCTCAATCTACACTTGACCAAGAATCCCATTTACAACAAAACCAACTATTCATTAGAGGGATTTTATGTAGTACAATAGAGAAGGCATTGGACATTAAAGACAGAAGACCTGAGTTCAAATCCCAGCTATAACACACGTGACCTTGGGGAAAAATCATTTAACTTTGTAGGCCCCCAGTTTCCTCATGTACAAAAATAAGAGATCAAGCTTACATCTCTTCCAGACCTAGATCTATAAATCTCTAAAGGTATCTCAGAGGACCTCATCTGGTTTGATGAGTCCCTCTCCTGTGTTCACTCTATCCAGTTAGCTCATTCAACATCATTCACTAGGCACTTGCCATGTACTCAGTCTGTGCTAGACTGGGTGGTAGAGAAGAGGGGAGAAAAGGAAATTATGATCTAGTTGAGAAGATAAGATGAATACCACTAAAACAAGTTGAGACAGATATAGGACAGAATGTGATTAAGAACAAAGTTGTATGGGTCACAAAGTGTTGTAAGAAGGAGAGGACGGTGTTATCTGAAGGAGGTGGACTTGAGAGGGATCCTAAATGATGACCAGGATTTGGATCATAGGACTTTAGAGCTGAGCTGGACCTTTATCTGGTCCAATACCCTCATTTTGTCAATGAAGAAACTGAGGCCCAGAGAATTTAGTTGGCTAATGGCCAAAGTGGGACCAAAACCTAGATATTTTGATGCACAGCCCATTGGTCTTTCTATTACATCATAACTAAACTGAGAGTAAGAGCTGAATATTTGGGGGAGGGAGAATGAAACAAATAGAGGTATAGAAATAGAAATGAGCATAGCCCGGGTGGAGTGGAAAGTCCATGTTGAAAAAAAGAGGGCAGGATAGGGTTAAAAAAGGAAGATGGGGCTTGGAGAACATTTTAACATGTGTATTATAACTGTCATTATTATATCTCATGTTTCATATTCACTCTCTAAACCAGTCCTCACACTATTCCCTTTAGGTGGGGATAAGTATCCCCATTTTAGAGAAAAACTGAGGCTCAGAGAAATTGAGTGACTTGCCCAAGGCCATCCCATGTGTCAATGGCAGCAGTGAAAAGAGAATTCAGACTTCCCAAACCCGTTTCCACTTCTCTATTCAATTCAACTCAACAAATATATAATAAGAACATACAAAGGACAAGGCACATTGAAGAAAATAACAGATACAGAAAGAAGAAAAACAACATAGCCCCTGCCCTCAAAGACTGCAATGTATGTGGGGTAAAGGAAGGACATAAGAAACATATACAAATAAATATAATATAAGGTGGGATATTAAAGGTAAAGACAGAGATCCAGACAAATTCTTTAGGAAAATTGGGGGTGGGGTGGGGTGGGGAGAAATCCCTTTTAACTGGATTAGGGAAGGCTTCCTGGAGAAGGTGGCACCTGAACAGAGCCTCGAAGGATAAGGCTTCACATATGTAGAGATGAGGAGGAAGTACTTTCTAAGGTGCTGAGAGTGGCCTGGATGAATGACAGTGGTGGAAAAGGGCAGGATATTATCAGAGTCCAGCTTGTCTATAGCAAAGGTTGCATGAAAGAAAACAACACAAAAATGAGGCCAAAAGGTAGGTTGGAGCCAGGTTTGGAAGGGCTGCAAGTGCCAGGCAGAGCTTGTGTTTTATCCTATAGGCAGCTGGGAAACAGTGATGGGCTCTGTCTTGGTTTATTTAGCAAGGAAGGAGCATTGTCAGGCCCGTGAATGACAATGATGATTTTTGTAGCAGTGTAAAGAATAGACTGAAGAGGGAAGAAACTAAAGCCATCGAGACCAGTTAGGAAACTTTGATCACAGCCCAAGCAAGAGGTGACAAGAGCATGAATTAGTCTAGCGATAGCATGAGTAGAATGAATAAATGAGTCAAAATGCATTTTTTAAGCACTTAATACAAGTGCCAAGCACTGTGCTAAGCTGGGGGGTGGGGAGTTGGGGTTACAAATACAGAAGGAGAAATAGTGTCTGCCCTCAAGAAACTTGCAGTCTATAGAGACAACATTTATAAGGAGGAAAAACACATAGAGGCTAATGGTCAGTATTTTAATTTGGAAAATTATAATGATGATAAGTGGAGTCATAGAAGAATAGATTGACAGATTTGGTTATAGCTCCAGAACTAGAAAGGAATAGGGCAGGATGTACACTGGACAATAGAGAGGCTAGTAGAACATAAGGTAGAACATAGCTAAGGCTGTCTAGGTACAGAGGGCATTGGCCCAAGGCTGCAGGGACTGAGAGACTGTCAAGAAAAGAAAAGGGGTAAACAAGAGATAAGGAAGACTGTGGAGGAGGAATTAACAGGATCTGGCACCTGACTGGATGAAAGGAGCAAAGGAGAGGGAAGAGTTAAAAGATCTACAAAATTTCAAGCCTGGGTAACTGGTAACTGAAAGGAAGGAAGGAATAAGCATATATTAAGTGCCCACTCTGTGTCAGATACTGTGCTAAGTGCTTCACAAACATCACTTCATTCATTCTTCAAAACAACCCTGTCAGATAGGTGCTATTTTTATAATACCCATTTTATGGCTGAGGAAACTGAGGCAGGCAGCCATTAAGTGACTTTCCCAGGATCACATAGCTAGTTAAGTGAATGAGGCCACATTTGAACTCTAGGCTTCCTGACTCTATCCCTAGCATTCTATCCACCGTACCACCTACCTGCCATGAATTAAGTGGTGCAGTGAATAAAGCCTTATGTGGGCAGATAATAGTACTCTAACACCAAGAGCAAAGTTAGAAAGAGGGGCATGTTGATGAGAAAAGATGATGAATTCATTTTAAGATGTCTGAGGAGAGATCTAGGAGGACATGAACAGCAGATAGTTAATGATGCAAGACCAAGATTCTTGGGAGATATTGTAGATGGATACAGAGATTTGGGAGCCATCTACACAGAGGTGATCATTGAAGCCATGGGAGTGGATGAGATCATCAAGGAGGGGAGGGGAGAGAAGGGGAGGGAGAGATAAAGAAGGAAGAAGTCAGAAGATGTAGGCTGGATGAACACCACCATTTGGGAGCTCAAATGAGGATGAGGAAAAAAGCAAAAGAACCTGAGGAGAAGTAGTCATATATCTATAGTTTATGGAGTATATATTAGTGTGTATACATATACACACACAAACACACATGCATATACACCATATATAGTATATGGAGTATACATACCATGTATCACATATGGAGCATATATGCCATATATATATGGAGTATATGTGCCATGTATCATATATGGAATATATATACTATGTATCATATATGGGATATATATAGATGTATGCCATGTATCATAGATGGGGTATATATGCCATGTATCTTATATGGAGCATATATGCCATATATAATATATATACCATAGCATATGGAGAATTAAACTAATGACATAAAGAAAGACAGCCCACCTCACCCCCAAATTGTGAAGAGTTTGAAAAAAATGAGAATGCTAATACTGTTTATGCTTGTGGGTTAAGTGTGTGAGGAAAGAAAAAGTGTCTTCTTGGTTTCTGTCCATGTCTGCTAAGAGGGAGTGATGGAAAACTTGCTAATTTCTAACATTCAGTGAGTTAGCAAGTTACCAACTAGAGGAGTGGGGTTAAGCAGGTTTCAAAGCAATGCTTTTCCAGAGAGTCATCAACCCAGGAGCTGCATGAACAGAAGCAGAACCAGGTAGGTGGGGGTGGGGGGAGGGGGGCTAAGCAGGGTGACTGGTTCATCTAGATAGGAAGAAACTCGGAAGACAAGGGAACAGTGGCTGTGAACTGCAGGGTAGGGGCTATGTTTGTGCTCCCACCAGAGACAGTCACCAAATAACCATACAAAAGTCTCTTGGCTGAGAGGGAAAGTGAATGTGTGTGAAGACCACCTCTTTACCTCTGATCAACCTGATTTATCAGAAAGACCTTGGGTGGGAAAGAAAAATATTCAAAGGGAGTGAAAGGGGATGATGTGCACTGGAGGGAAAATGAAGGAGAAAAACAGTGCAACCAGACTCCTCTTGGAGAGGGTGATTCTAGACATTCTGAAGAAGAAACTTCTTAAAACTCTCAAGAGGATTCACAGGCACCGGTAAGTGGGTGGAATCCTGTGACCTCCCTCACAAAGAAGAGGTGTATCCCTGTAATTGCTGATCCCTGCAGAAGGGCACACAGGTATGTAAACCTGACACGCTCATCAGGATATGTGCTGTCTTCCCCGACTATGGATCCATGAGGTGGGGGAGAGAATTCCCCATCATTGTCCACTTCAGTTGACACACATGGGAATAAATGATGTCATCACAAAAATAAAAAAAAAAGAAAACAAACTTGCACTGCATCTCTAGACTCTTTGAAGTTTTGATTATCGAATGGAAAGTCTGGGGGATGCAGCAAAATGAAGGATGGTCTGGAGAGGGCAAATATCCTATGGTGTAGTGGAAAGACCACGAGAGCGGGAGTTACAGTCCTTGACCTGCCGCGTGCCGAGTGGCCTTGGGCAATTCACTTCCTGTCTCTGGGCCTCAACTTCCTCATCTGTCAAATGAGGGGGTTGAGTGAGATGATCTCTGAGGTCCCTTCCAGCTCTAAGATTCTGTGACTCATCTCTTCTTTCATTTGAAGGTCATGACTATGGACGTGAGAGGAGGACGAGGGAAGTAAATAGCTGGCTATATAGATGGTGTCAAAGAACAGGATTTGTTTTTCTGGATCATTGCCATGGAAACCAGAAAGGTGAGCTCCTGGCAATAACAACAACAATCACAATTAACAATAATAATAATAATAACAGTAGTAGTAGCTCACATTTATAGTGTTTGAAGGTTTGCAAAGCGCTTTCCTCCCGGCAGCAAGTATGATTGTCCCTATTCTACAGATGAGGAAACTGAGGCTTGAAAAGGTTAAATGACTTGCTCAGGGTCACACAGCTAATCAGTATCAGAGCTGGGACTCAAATCCAGGGCTCCTGACTCTGAAACCAATGCTCTTTCTATTACACCATGCTGCCTGTCTGGTAAGAGGCAGGAGGGTACCACGTGAGGACTGGAGAGAATGTGGCTGGTGCACAGCTCTGAGACCTACCCAACAAACATTAGGCAGAAATTTGAGTGGGAGGGAGAAAAAGGTCCAGACAAAACTGTAAAACTGGGTGTCATACGGAACATGTGTGACATAGGAAGAAGCAGCATAGCAGAGGTATTGCTCAGTTCTTGGAGGAATGTAACAAAGAAGCCAGTTTGGAAATAATGCTCATGTTCTAGGATGTCTATATGTCAAGGCACAGAGTATGGGTTACAAAGTCAATAAGAAATTTTAACATAACATGGTAAGTATGAGTTCATGAGACTTGGTGTATGGAGTGTGGCAATGGGAGAATGGAAAGAGATGCCTTATTCAAAAAGCAACAGATCTGATTGTAGTCGAGATGGGAGAGGGGCTAGCACTGCATCTCAAGAAGGCATGGAAATCAATCAATCTGACATAGGGAGCATAGTTAGAGAATTTGGATAGGGATAAAAAGAGAAATGGGGGGGGGGGGGAAGGGCATCATTGCAAGAGTATACTGCAGACTATCAAGCCAAATAGAGATAATTGAAGATGCTTTTCTATATAGAGAGAGTCCCCTGGTATGGAAACTCCTCCACTGAAAAGGTCAATGGCTACTCTGTCACTTTCAATTGCTTCATGCTCTGAGAGGTTCTAACTTGCCCACAATCGAACCATATGTTTCAGCAGCAGGACTTGAACCCAGTTCTTACTGCCTCCAGGGGTCAAGCCTTTAGCCATGATGCCAAGCTGTCTCTTTTCTAACACAGATTATGAATCTAGTTCAGAAGCAGCCACATTAGTGGTGGGGGTTTCAAGTCTCCTGTCATCTGCTAGAAGTTCCATTAGTTCCATGGTAATTTTTCGACTTATCTTGCCAACAATTCCATCTCCAAGAAAAGCCAGTAGTGATATGGAAGGCATGGAAACAAGAGACTGGGACCATGATGTTTTAGAAATCATAAGAGCTAAGAAAGTGAAAGACATACCAAGCATAATTAGACATGTTTCCTAAATTTGAAACAAACAGTTTTCAACAATAAAATGTAAACTTCTTGAGGGTCAGAATGTGTTTGATTTTCTGTTTGTATCCCTAGCATCCAGCACAGTCATTGACACTTTTTTTTTTGGCTGGACTTTTGTTTTCATCAGTATAAGGTACTGTGGGCAAAGAAATATTCTCTGTCAAGGCAGTCAGCCCCTACTCTGCCATTATAGTCTTAGAGATAGCCTTGGATGCTAATAAGTTAAACTACTTGAACAAGGTCACACAACTAGGATGGGTCAGAAGCAGAACTCAAATGCGGATCATCTCAGAGCTCTGAAGCTAGCCTCAATACATAAGGCTAAACTGCCTCTCATCTGTAATAGATTAGGTACTTAATAAATACTTGTTGAATGAATACTGGATAATCAAGTTCAGAGGCAAGATAGGTAGAGATTTATGACCAGAAACTCTAAAACAGAAATGGGGCACTTCAATTTGAGTCTTAGAATCTTCAATAGACCTCAAACTAGAAGAAGTGCAAAAGACACTAAATGCTTTCCATATTCAAGGCCATGAAAATTTTAAGGTTTATAATCCTTGTTCTCCAGGAGTTTACAGAATCTAAAACATAACTAAAAAATTATTACACAAATATTATAGCTGGAACTTTCAAACTAACCCTGTGATGACAGGGAAGAATATCAGTCAGTCACAGTATTAGATATGCAGCCTTGGTTGTATTTGACTTGCCTTGTCAGCACACACTAAGTTTTTATGGCAAATGGACCCAGTTCTTGGGGACAGGGCAAACTAAGCCTCTTCTTCTTCCCCCATCCCCCCAGAAGATAACACAATTACACCTCCAGTCTGCCTTTTCACAGGTCAGTGCATTGACACAGAGAAAAACACTCACATAAAGAAGTCTCTATGAGAGACCTAGAAAATGCAGTGGAATCCTTTCTGAGCCCTAGGAACTTGCTCAAAACTGATCCTCTCTCTGCTAATAGGCAGATTAGCCCAAGGGTAATAAGCCCAGGCTTACAGTCCATCAGTAGTGGTCACTGTTCTTTCTCTTCTAACATCTTAATTAAACTTTCCCCATACAGAAATAGTGGAACTAATTACTAGTTAAACTAGTAATTTCACTTGTACCTTTATCTGTTGTACTAACATGCAAGAGTGAGATAATTGTATAGAATATGCCAAACAGAAAGACATTTGAGACTGTCTTCTGGTGGTACCTGACCTGTACCTCACCTCGAAGGCAAAGAAAATTTCCAGCTTCCAGAGTGATGGAAAGAGTGCATCCCCAGAGTGGGCAACAGCCTAGCAAGTGCACAGAGGCGAGAGGACACCTCATGAAATTAGGGGAATGATTAGCAGTCTGGTGTAACTGCAGTATTGAGTGTATGAGGGAGAAGAGAGCAATGGGAGTCTCTACAGAGAAGGGAGAAGGTTATGTAATTGTACAGGTTGTCTTAGCTGAACTCATGTTTTTAAAAAGACAAACATGAAAAATGAAAGAAAAGTTATATGACCGAGAAAAGAATGAAAAAGAATGATTCGAACATATAAGAACAATCAGGAAGCCCAGAATGAGCTGACACCTGTGAAACATGATAAGGAAAATAAAACAGGCAACATACATAGATACACGCAAATACACACACAGCCTTGGGTGCTAAGAAGTTAAGCTACTTGCCCAAGGTCACATAGCTAGGATGAGTCAGAATCAGAACTCAAATGCAGGTCATCTCAGAGCTCTGAAGCCAGCCCCAATCCATTAGGCTAAATTGCCTCTCATCTGTAATAAATTAGGTACTTAATAAATGCTTGTTGAATGAATGCTGGATAATCAAGTTCAGAGGCAATACACACACATAAACACACCCATATGCAGAGTAAGTTGAACAAGGAAGAAGGAAGTCTCACTGACTGGGGAAAATGGTATAATGCTTATCAACAATACAACAGAAGAATTCCTTTTCTTCCATCTTCTTGGTCAGGGAGATGGATGTTCAAACTGGAAACAGTAGGTCAAACACCCTAGAAAGATTTGAAGCCCAAGACAGATGGAAAGAGAAGGGAGCATCTAATTACTTTGAATATTAAACTATCCAGACCCAAGCAAATTATTACCCCTGGTGCTGAATGAAAGGGAGTAATGGTAGAGTAGAGAGACCTGGAACTGATCAATCAGGAGATTGAGATTCTGGTGATGGTTCTGCCACTAACTAGCTAGAGGATTTGAAGCAAGTCATTTAATCTTCCTATGCCCCAGTTACTTCATATGTAAAATGAAGGGGTTGAACAAGGTAACTTCTTACATTCCTTTCAACTCCAGCATACCAGGAACAGGCAGATATGATCACAGAGCCATTGTTGATCATCTTTGTGGGGGGAAAAAAAACAAGCAAGAGACCAGCAATGCACCGAAGGAAGGGGAACAATGATAGATACCAGGAATGACAAGCCAGTCAGCTACATTTTAATCCCCAGCAAAATTCTAGAACAAGGAATTAAGCAGTTGATTTGTGAACACTCAGAAAGAGAAAGCAGATCACTAGGAACCAGGACATGTTCACTAAGAGCAAAGCATTCCAAACTAATTTCATTTCCTTCTTTTTTTTTAGCAAGATTATTAGATTGATAAATCAGGGGATTGCCACAGATATAGTTTGTCTGGATTTGACAAAGAATCTTATAATATCTTTGTGGACAAAATAAAGAGATTTAGGGTCCAGTTTAGGTGTATTCTCAGCTGGTTGAATTAAACCCAAAGAGTGATAATGAATGTATCGCTATCGACCCAGAGAGAACTTTGTAGTAGCAATACCACAGGGCCCTGTCCTTAGCCCTGTCCTTTTCAACATTCCTATCAATGCCTTGGATAAAGACACAGAAAACATGCTTATTGAATTTGCAGAAGACATGAAGCTAGGAGAAATGGCTAATATAATAGATGATTGGATCAAGATTCAAAATGCTCTCAACAGGCCAGAACACTGTCTGAAACCAACACAATGAAATTTAACAGGGATAAATTCAGAAGGCTGCACATGGGCTCTGCAAGGGAGAAACTCTGGCATCTATTATCATCATCTACAATCTCTGCCTCTCCTGATCCTAAATCCCCATCTTTCTAACAGCCCTCAGGTGACACAGCTTAGTTCCAGGTGTTGAAGAAGCTGTGGCTATTGCCACTGACATGTCTAACTATGAGGGGGGTCCTTGATTCCTCTTGGGCTAAGTAGGGATTTTTATCCTACTTAATTCAGCCAAGATGAAGTTGAGGGTTTTTTTAAATTATTGTTAAAGGAGCTTTTCTTCATTACTAAAAAAAAGAAAAAAAGATCATATCAATTACATAAGCATAGAATGCATATATCTTATCCTAAAATCACTAAAGAGTGCATGGGTTTATGGGATACTTGCCCCTGTCCCTATTCCTCTCCTCCCCAAGAAATCTTGAGTGAAGAAACCTATCTGTAACCCAAAGATTTCTCTCCTGCCCTTCAGGCTACCTGCACCAATGTCTCAGTAATCCTGACTTTTCTGAAAGTCTCAGTAGTCCTGATTCTGGCAGTCTTGTGCATTCCCTGATAAATCTCTCTCTCCTCTCCTCTCCTCTCCTTTCCTCTGCTCTCCTCTTCTCTCTCTGTCTCTCTCTCTCTCTCTGTCTCTCTCTGTCTCTCTGTCTCTCTCTGTCTCTCTGTCGCTCTCTCTCTCCTTCCCTCCCTCCCTCTCTCCCTCCCCCCCATAGTATCTCTCCTTCCGTCTGAGACAGTCTGCTTAAAGTAAATATGCCAGTTAGCTGATAAGGCTGACTTTACCCTGAGGTAGAACTCAACTTCTCCTTGCATTGCAAAGGCAAGTATCTACTTGGCTTTGTTGAGTTCCTGCCATTTCCTGAAGTCTATCTGAATTATGTGTCCTTATGTGTGATTCTTTTCCCTAATTACCAGTTTCTCTTCCTATTTCAGAGCACCATTTTAGATGTCCCACTAAGTTCCCTCTTCCTGTCTGAGGAACACCTTCAGTAATCAGTGCATTTGCAGAGCAGAGATGACAGACAATTCTAAGCCCAATGAGTAATCATCCCTATTCCACTCCAAACTATCAGCTCCACCTCCTTCTCCAAGTTCTCATTGATGACTCATGACTCCCATGTCCCCCAAGTGGCAGTCTTCTAAGATTTTATCATTACAATTTTACCACAGGAGAAAAAAAAAAACTCTCACATGTGGTAATGGATGGCTGTTAATACTAGAATAATAAGAATAAGTAATAATGGGCAAGTCTTTTTTGACAATTCCAATACATAAAAAGATCAATATGAGTATTCTTCCCTATGATACAGATCATACCACATCACTGCTTGCTCATCCCTGTGCGACTCTTGTCTTTGGCCTCCCATAAGTTGGCTACAGGAGGTCCACTCAATTTGTTGGAGCCCTTCACTCTTGCCAAGTGGCCAGCCCTTCTCCTTTTTTTATCTTATATTTCTGTGGTGACATTTTTGGCACTACTTTTCCAATGTATATATTTATATAGTATATTTGTGTGTATACACACCTATTTTACATGCATATGTGTATATACATATGTGTGTATACATATACATACATGTACACACACAAGTACACACACATACCCCCAATGTGAGCTGCCCCCAGTTGGTATATCTCTCTGCTTGAAAAGTAGATCAAATATTTGCTTATTAAGAAGTTTCTAGGCTATTTTGTTCTCCCTTGTCTGTCAACTGATTTACATAAGTTAAACTTCCATATAAAATTATTATAATCAGTGTCAAACTCCTTTGTTCTGCCCATTTCTTTTTCCTTTTCTTTCTTTCTTTTTTGGTATTGATAGCTTGTTTAAATATATCATATGGAGTTGTTTTAATTGAATTACATATCTTCACATGATTATTCTGTCATCCAATTTGGGTTCAATTTTAATCTTTGCTGTAATATGAGGCCCGATTGTACACAGACAGCTGATTCAGGAAAAAGTCCCATATCAATAAGAAGTCATTTCCAATCTGTTAGAATATAATCAATTTCCTTTTTTGTGATGTTATCTGGCACTCTCCATGTCCAGAATTGTCTGATTCTTTTCTCAATGTATTAAAGATTTACATGAATGAAATTTCTATATAATCTCTAAGTCTGGTTCCTCTCATTCTTTACTCCTGAACACTATTTTCATATATATAATATATGTATGTATATATTCATATATACATATATTCATACACACATACATATACACATGTGCACACAATACACATACAATACGCATACACATATAATACACATACACATACAATACACATACACATACATATACATAGCCTCTGACATATACTAACTGTATTCCTCTGGCAAGTCACTTAACCACTCAGCGATCTAGGACAAATTGCAGAGAACACATGGATCTTTATAGATAAAAGGAATTTCCTTACCTGGGAATTCCCCACATCAGTTTCAGTCCTCATCCTTATTTTTTTCTGACCTTGCAAATGCCACCTTTATACTGAAGTCACAAAGTATCTGTCCATAGAACTTCTTTACATTATCATTCTTTAGGGAAAAAAAAATATGTTGGTGACTAAGCTGCAATTACTTGCATGGTGGTCTTTTTGCAATACCTGTTATAAGTAATGTAGATTTAGGCCAAATATAAGGAAAAACATTCCAATAACTGCACTTGTTCCAAAATACACTAAACTGTCTCAGGAGGCAGTGGTTGTTGCAGAGAATATTCCTATTCAGGATTGTATAGGGATAGACTCTGGGGCTCTTTCAGCTCTAAGATTCTATGATTCTGTGCATTTGTCAGCAGTTCATGTAGGGGAAAACCATCAGGAAAAAGCCTCAGGGTTTTAGTGAATCATAAGCAACTAGATTATAAGCTCCACAAGAGCAAGATACCTTATAAGTGTCTACTATTAATTTTTGCTTGTTAAACTGATAGGAGCCATCAGTTTAACAATGATGGAAAGAAAGAAAAAGAAAGAAAGAAAGAAAGAAAGAAAGAAAGAAAGAAAGAAAGAAAGAATGGAAGGAAGGAAGGAAGAAGCAATATAATCTTAAGCTGTATCAGTAGAAGGATAGTGTCTACAGTCAGGTGGAATTTCATCCAATAACAGTCAGAGAAAGAAGAAAAAAATAGTGCTGGTTGGCAGTTGTCTGATAACAGATACCAAGGCAGATGTTTGTTAACCTGATAGAAAGAACAGAGACATCTGCTATCTTCATGGAGGCATACATTCTGAACCTGAGGGAGAGCCCCTAAAGAACTGTCAAAATTGATGACCACTCCCCACTTCTTGTGATTCATATGGGAAGAAAAGATATTGCCAGAAGGAACATAGAAATTTTTGGCAAGGATTATGAGGCCCTGAACAAAACGCTGAAGACCTTGAGCATCCAGGTGGTGTTTTTATCACAACTGCCAACTGAAGCTAGATGATTCATAAGAGAAAGGCAGATTTGGGAAATAAATGACTGGTGGCAAGAAGGTGGTATCTGAGAACAGAATTTGGATTTCTGCACCCCAACTCAAAATACTGGAATAAGGGCTGGTAAATACACACACACAGAGCAGATATTAGATTGAAGTACTTCCTATGAAACAGAACCTCTTCTAGTGACACGTGATCTGGTCCCTTGCTAAAGGATATGCATCACCAGAGGCTCTCAATTCATCCCTTGGTTCCCCATGATGATAGGGGGAGGGAGAGGGAGAGGGAAAGGGAGATAAATACTGTATCAAAGATGATTGACATCTGAGCTAGGAAGAGCTGCTCCCTCCTCTTTTCAGAACTAAGAAACCAATGTTGAAAGTACCAAGGGACCAAGCATTCCAATCCAAAACCCTGCTACACATATTTGCCTAGTCTTACAAATCTAATCAAGGGAGCTTTAAATTTAAAAGGGAGGAGGAGAGAGAAAATTGCACATAGATTTGATAAGCCTGGTATTACATAGAATAAGAGGTAAGACATAGAAAGAAGAATAGCAGAAGACAGGTAATTCATGGGAGATAATATCCAAGAAGAAAGCCAGCAACAAACCCCATAGTGTCAGATACCTATACAAATGCACAAAAGTATGGGTAATAAATGTGATTTGAATGTATAGGGAAAAGGGAACTTGCCTAAGGAGACCAACATGGATGCATATGGAACTTAGCAAACAACTCATTTTTTTAAAAGGTCTATAGAGAAGAGGAGAGGTCAAGTAACTGATAATGAACACCAAAAAAAGCCTTGTCTTGTAAGTAGGAGTAAAAAATAAATAATAGTATTTATTATATAAATGATACTAATAATTATAATTAATTATGATTATAATTTATCATATTATAATACATAATATAATTAATACTATTATTGATTGATTAATTAAGCAGAATAAATTTAGGTTATCAATGGATGCTAAGTACATCCACACATAGGAGGGAGGTAGTTAAAGCCATGTTGGGGACAAGAGAGAGATGGTAAAAGGCACAGGACCACTGGTCTGGGTAGATGAGATGATGATAATGGGTAACAGAAAGAAGGCTATAACTGCTTAACATACTGTGATTGTGTTTTCTCTTTTAAATAAATGAATGACCTTTGAACTTTGAAAAAGGGAAAAAATATGGTTAATAGGTAGCAAAAGCTAAGGATAAGCGACTAGACATTGAGCTGCCTTGACAAATTTAAATCAATAGTCCTAGTGCCCAAGGGGACTAACAAGAACTAGGAGATGTTATGACTGAGCTGATGGTGGCAATCTTTGGAGAACTGGATAGTTAACTAGAAAAAAAGCACTTGTCCAATTGGCAAAAACAAAACACAAGAAAACTGTGGGGTCTGCAGACAGTAGATCAATGAGCTTAACTTTGTCTATTCCTGGAAAAAAATCTAGGACCCATTATTGAGAGGATAATTTGTCAACACTTAAAAAGGGAAGCTGTAATAACTAAGGGTTTCATCAAGAACAGGTCACACTGTATTGGGAGGTAGGTCAGGGGAATGGTATCAACATGATAGATTTAGATTTCAGCGTTTGACAAAAGCCTCTTGCCCTGTACTTGGTTATAGTTTGTAGAGATGGGGGCAAAATGAAAGGACAGTTAGGTGAATTTAGAAGAGATGGAATGAAAGTAGCCATTAATGGGTCCATGTCAATTTAACACTTAAAAGCAAAGTCTTGCTTTAACCCTTCCAGGAATTTTGGCTGGACTCAGGTTTGAGTTGCATTTTTTCCTTTCAAGCTTTGCTTGTTGATGTCTTCAAGACATTCTTTTCTGGGTTTGTGTCTCGAGCTTCCCTGTCACCATAACAGCTCTTTGTAGTAGATTCTTCTTGCTTTCTCCTTCTTCTAGCCTCCTTCTTGACTCTGGACTTTGCATTAGTCCTGGGCTCTGGGCACTTCTGGGGGAAATGTCTGGCCTGGGCTTGTGTCCTCTTACATCAGAAGGATGCTTCATAGTTCAGGCTGGAGGGCCTATAAGCTTTCAGGGCTCCTCAGTTGATGTGATCTGCAGTGATGTCTGCTCACTTGCTCCTGACCCAGGTTTTGGTCTGTGGGCTTGTCTCTGGTTGGGAATTTTAGTAGATTGCTGCTGGATTCAGCTGCTGTTAGCCTGCTGGGAGGTGCTGCAGGTTCAGAGTACCTGGGACTCCTGTCCAAGATATTCCACTGCAGGCTTCCGTCCTGGACTGGAAGAGAGTTGAGGTCCCCTCTGCTTAGAGATACACAGTTACTGTTTGCTTCCTTCCTCTGTACACAGCTAAGACCCTCTAGGGACCAGTTCTTTCCAACTTCCCCCTTTCCTCCAGTCCAATCTAGAACTTAGTAGTCAGATGGTACTTATCCCTATACCCTGTACTAGTTCAGAGATCCCCCGGGATCTCTTCCTGCTCTGGTGCTTCCTACCCTAGTGCCTAGCCTTGACTTTTTCAGTCCCTGGGCTCTGAAATGCCCAGCATACAGCCGGACTCCCTTCCACGTGTCAGCAGTCCTCCCTCCCTGTCCATTACGCTAAACTGCCCTGGGCTAGAAAAATAGCTCATTACAACATTTTTCTTGGATTTCCCAATCAGAATTCATTCTGGTATATTTTCTAGATTTTTGTGGAAGGAGTAGAAAACTAGACTATACTTTTTCCTCCTACTCTGCCATTTTGACTCTGCCTTCCCTGTGTCAATTCAGAAGGAGGTCCCTAGTGGAAGACCCCAGAAATCTGTCCTTGATCCTGAGCAATAGCACAAGCTTTTTATCAATAATTTCGAATAAAGGTATGCTTGTCAGAATTATAGGTGATACCAAGCTTGGAGGGACAACTAACATATTGATAGAAAAAATCCAGATCCAAAAAGATCCTGACACAGTACAGCAAAGAACCAAATCCAGTAAGTAGAAATTTAAAACATATTAATATAAAGTTTTACAATAGAGCAACTTCACAAATACAGAATCCTATAATTCTGAACTTATCTTAATGTCCATTTCCCTTTCAGAGTGTTCCTCTGTCCTACTGGTGTCAGTGCCTTATCATTATGGGTCTGCTCATGCTAGCCTATTACCTTCCAATTCCCACCAGTGAATCCACAAGTTATCCCTACCATACTGCCCTCCTCATCTCACCCCTCCAAACTCTCTGGGCTAAAGGAAGCATCTCATTCACCTGATAAGCTGAGAATCAAAGACCACTTTCTTGGTTATACATGTGCCAGAGGCAGCACCCCTTGCTGGTGCTGTCTAACCCAGAAAAGTGACATCAAAAATGGAAATTCCCATCCGCTTAAGAGAAAGAACATTCATTTCTTTGGGTCAGTGCCAGTTCCTTTAGAAAAACTACCACTCAAGCCTTATCACTAACACTTTTGTAGTGTTATGAATAAGGGCTGGCTTATTCATATGCTTTCCTAAAAGCTGGACCAACAACTTAAGGAACAGATACTGGGAAATGGAGAAAAGCAGTAGAGGGAAAATCCTAAAGACAAACGGCCCCTTCGAGTTTCTTCTGGGGAATGCCCTCTCCCCAGCCCACCAGCAGCCAAGGTCCTACCTTCCACATATCAGTGATGGCCTCCTCTCCATCCAGACTGATTGTTTATTTGAGGCCCAGGAACCAAGCAGTCAGTGGTACTGTGGAGGGTTAAGATGGTGGTAGGCAGGCGGCTTGGAAAGAGGGTTTGGAGTCTAAGCACATTCATCTTCATAAGTTTTATTACAGCCTGCCAGTTTAAACCTAATGACTAATTTATCGTATAAAATACCACCAATATATTTTTTGATTTTGCTAATTAATTATCTCAAACAAAGGTGATATTTATAAAACTGTCCACAAATGGTGTGCACAGGAAAATTGCCTTACAGCAGGAGATGAAATTATTACTAATATGGGATCAAATTATTGCTGTATTGACTTAGTTACTTTATGACTTTGTAATGGATTTCTTCATTATTTTCCCTGGATTGTAGCATTCGTGATTGCATTAAAGTCTGTTAATCTATGCAAATATCATTAGGCACCACTAATAACCACTGCAACTTTCCTCAATTTCTGGGACTGTGCTAAGTACTTACATCCCTGGTTTGAGCGGGTGAGTTCTTTCCCGGTAAGAGGAAGAAATGAGAAATTGAAAGGATCTAGGGTGATGATCCCATCTGGGACATTTCCATGGAAATGGAGCAAATGGTGGAAAAGGAGGGATACCCAGAGCTTTTAACTAGGGTGGGGTGATTAGGGATTGGTCCTAGGGTATTGAAATTTAGAGGGTGCTGATAACACTTAGTAGGCAGAAATAAGAACTTAGTATCTAGTTAGTAATAATAGTTAGTTAAGGAGGAAGCTACCAGAAGATGGGCTTTTCCCCCACCAAAGCAACCCCTCTCTTGCCTGTGCTGGCCCTATTCCCTTCCTCAGTAATGTTCTCTGCAGTAGTCCTATAGTATCCTAGTGTCTCTTCCTGCACAGATCCTTGTGTCCCAAGGACTGAGGCTTCTCCCTAAGGAGAATCCCTACCCCTCCAGAATTGAATTTGTCTTATTTTTTTTATTTTTTTTGGAGGGGGGAAGGCAAAACAATTGGGGTTAAGTGACTTGCCCAAGGTCACACAGCTAGTAAGTGTGTCAAGTGTCTGAGGCTGGATTTGAACTCAGGTCTTCCTGACTCCAAGTCCAGTGCTCTATTCACTGCACCACCTAGCTGCCCCCTGAATTTGTCTTAAATAGTTACTTGAGGTCTCTTTCAATTCCTGTTGTCCTGGGTGGCAAAATGACTAGTTATGGTTCTGAGGTAACTTTTAGAATGGAAGGTAGTGTGGCACAACGGAAAGAGTACTGGATTTTGAGTCAAAGGACCCAAATTGAAGATAAAACCATGTATTTGACTACATGCAAATCACTTAATTTCTCTGGCACTTAACTTTTTATTTCTGTTAAGTGAAGAAGTTGGAACCTCCTTCTAGCACTAGAAAGACCTCTTTTTACTGAAAATGTCTCCCTTATCACCACATTACAAAGTTTAAAATTGAAGGACCCTGTTAAAATTCAGATAACTTTGAGATGTGTGCCATGTTATCATTCTATTAACATCCCCATTAGTTTATTGTGTAGGTCACTACGTACAGCAAAAAGTAGAGGTTAATGGTAAAAGACACAAAACTAATATGTTTTCCTGGGAATGAGTAGGAAGTGGCCATGCACAGAGCACTACCCGAGATGGATATGCCAAGGTGGGGGCAGGGGACACCAGCAGAGGGCACAAAGTCTCATAAATGATGTACACCAAGAGGGGAGGAGAAGAACACATTGACAAATTTTGATTCACATGTTTGCTGGACATTGCACCAAGGTTTTGTTTCCATGCAGGGGTCTGCGATTTTCTGATCAATCTCATAGAGCCCCTCAAACTGTAGGTTTATTGGCTCCAGCATTGCAAAACATTGTCTTTAAAACAATACTTGAGATTTCACTGACTGACCTCTGATAATTCAACGTACTAAATCTAGGGGGAAAAAAGGCTCAGAGATGGGTGGTGACTTGCCCAGCATCACTAAGTAAGTTTGTGATGAAGCTAAGGGTAAAACCCTAGTCCCTAGATTTCAGACTAAGATGCCTTCTGTTTCTTAGGTTCTCTCCCCTTAAAAACCAGCCCTAAGTATTGTGGATGAAGGATGAGGGAGTAAGATTGAGAATTATGTCTCCAGCAACATTCATATCCATGAACCAATGTTGTGTAGTTTGCATCACACTCCAAAACCACTGTAGGGAGGAGAAGGCACATTAGCATCCTAGGGGCTCCTCAATGGGCACAGAGCTCAAAACCCACAAGGTCAAAAGGTGTGGGAAGGTAAGTGTGTAAGACTTTATCTGAGAGCCATTTTTTTCCTTCTGCATCACCAATGATGGCATCATCATCATCATCACTTTTGAGCTTTTATTAAGATACTGAGATGAGGTGGGCCACTGAGGACCATTTAGAAGCCAACCTAGCTGGTGCTTTACTTCCGTAACATTCTAAAATGTTTCCAAGACTCCTTGGCAAACAAGGCACTTGAGATGAGTTAAGTCACTTATGCTCTCCTCTCCTCTGCTCTCCCAGTCTCAAGGGTTTTCTGCCTTCTCTTTCCTCCCACCTCCCGCTTCCACCTCCCTTCACTCTCCAACTCACTAATTCAGTGACTCACTGGGGGATAGGCTGGTCTGAATTTGGGAAAAATATTAATAGGATGTTGTTAGTGGGTCTATTATTTTCAGGTGCCTATCATCCTAATAACATTTTGCATGTTTGCACAATGCAAAGCATTTTATCCTTTTCAAAGTGCTTTCATAACCAATCTTCAATTTCATTTCCACAACACTCCAGTGAGGTGGGTATACTCCTACTCTACATTTGGAAAAAACTGGAGCCCAAAGAATTTCCCAGTGGTCATGCTGGGAGTCAGTGGCAGAATCAGTATTAGACTGTAGATCTTGGGGCTCTTAATTTCTATGTTTTTTATTAGCCCATCCTACCACTCTATAATTTGAGCTATATAGTAGAAGAATATCATCAAAGAGAAATCTTTCAGGGGGCTGCTTTAATCAATCAAACACAAATCAACAAGAATATATGAAGTGCTTACTATATGCCAACCACTGAATTAGGGATACAAAGAAATTTTTAAAAATACTCCCTGGACTCAAGAAGCTTACCTTCTCATGGGGGAGACAATATTTAAATAACCAGAAAGATAAAAGATGTATAGAGTAGATGCAAAGTAACCTCATGGAAATGTCACTAGCTACTAGGGGGACCCAAAAAGTCCTCCTGCAAAAATGTGAGATTTGAGTTCAATCCTGAAAGAAGTCAGAGATTCTAAGAGGTGGTGGTAAGGAGAGATTCCTTCATAATTAGCAATACATTTACTTACAAGATCCCTTTGAAGTAGGTACTCCATTAGGGTTCTGCCTGCTACCTTGCTCTCTTCTCTTTCTCTGTCTCTCTACATTCTAGCAAGTGGCAAACTCATCTACCAACTATCACAGCTTCCACGATGACCTATATCTATCCCAGATCTCTCTCTCCAATCTCACTCTCCCTCCAAATCCAAACTCCAACTACTTTAATATCTTCACATAGATGATCTGCTGCCATCACAAGCTCAACACATTCAAAGCCAAATTGATTTTCTTTCCCCGACTCTGCTCCCCTTTCTGACTTCACTATTCCTGTTGGTGGCATGATTGTTCACAAGGTCTTCAGTGTTCATGACCTTGGGATTATCTTTGACTCCTCCAGCTCCCTTACCTCCCACATCCAATCAGTTGTAAGTCCTGTTCATTCTCCCTGTTGTCTCTAGGATCAAATACAGACTTCCATGTCTGGTATTTAAAGCCCTTCACGAACTGGCCCCAGGCTACCTTTGAGGCTTATTATACATTACTCCCTTTCATGCCCTTTATAGTCCAGCCAAACTGGCATCCTTACCATTCCTCATATGCAACATTTTGTCTCCCATCTCTGTCTCTTCGTATAAGCTGTCTTCCATTCCTTCAATACACTCCCTCCTAACCCCTGGGAGTCCTTCAATGTTCAGTTGAATCACAGCCACCTTTCCTAATCCCCTTTGCCCCCAGTACTTCTTCTGTTAATATGTAAGCATATTCAAAATACATGCAAAGAAAATACTAGACAGAAAAGATTAGACAAAGGCACTGGGGATATACAAAGATAAGTAAGATTCAGCTTCTGCCTCGTGGAACCTTATAGTACAGAAAGGAAAATGTCACATATACAAATAACCATGACACAGAATAGCACTTGATAATAATGTCTCACATTTCTAAAGCATTTTAGAGGTTTACAAAGTGCTGCTGACCTGGTGAGGTCAGTAATAAGAGTATTAAATTCCCTATTTTACATATAAGGAAACTGCATCTGGGAGAGAGAAGTGACTTGTCCAGGATCACACACCTCATCCATGCCACATCTGGGATTTAGACCCAGTTCTCCTGATGTATCTATTTATTTATTCAGCATGCATTGATGAAAGGTCTACTATGTCAAACACTCTGCTATGCCCTGGAAGTACAAAGACAAAAACAAAACATCCTCTGTCTTCTAAGAGATTATATTCTGCTGGAAGTGAACACAAACACAGACGAAAAAAATTGCGTATATATGAAGTTATAGCTAAGGAAGTAGTAAGTGGAGATTCAGGAGAAGGCCTGCGTAGGAGGAGGTAGCACTTGACCTAGGTCTTGAAGGGGGCTAAGGATCTTAAGAGGTAGAAGTGATGGGGGAGCATATCCCAAATATGGGCCAGAGCCCACATAAAAACTCAGAAATGAGAGATAGAACAGGTAATCTAGATGGAATGGAACACAGAGTGCCTTCTAAATTCAAGGTGACTCCCTAAGCCACATTGTCCAAAAATTCTGGAGAGGGAAACAGTAGGAAATAGGTACACATCCTGCTCCAACCTCCTTTAAAATCATTTTGTTAGTGGAAGGGTATGGTGGTTCATACCTGTAATCCTAGCTGCCAGGAAGACTGAAGTTGGCAGATATCTTGATCTTGGGAATTTTGAGCTAAAATGGGCTATGCACACCTTTTTTTTTTTTAAATGCCCACACTAAGTTTGGAATCAATATGGTGAGCTCTCAGAGGTCAACTATTTCAGGTCAGAAATGGAACAGGTCAGATCCCTCTTGCTGATCAATAATGGGCTTGGGCCTCTGGGTAGCTGCTACTCTTCTAGCCTGGGCAAGGCGGCAAAACTCAGTTATTTTAAAAAAAAAGTTTGTTCTTTAAAGTAATTGACTGTCACCCTGCAATCATATTGGTTTACCTGATAAGCTCTTTTTCAAACAAAGCTGTAGTCTAACTGTGGTTTAATTATCTCATGTTTATCTCAGTTACAAAAACCCCAACCCCTATCACATCAAAAAATCTTTGCAGCCAGTCTGCCCTGGTGCCTGAAATTCAACCACCTTTGAGTTAGATACTCCCCTCTTCAAGTTCCTCTTCTAATCAGAGCAACAGTGGACCAGATACTGCTACTTATTAGCTTTGTGACCTTGGCCAAGTCACTTAACGTCATCAGCCTCAGTGTCCTCATCTGTAAAATCAGGAGACTGAATTAGATAACCTTGGCAATTCTAATTTTCCACCTCTAGTTCTAGGAACAGTAATGAAAATCAACACTACTATTGTTTCTGGAATGATTGTGTAAATTGTCTACCCTATAGTTCCATCTGCCCTCCAAATGACTTCTTAGATCAAAAACTCCTTTCCCTGTCCACCACTCATGTATATTCCTTAAGAAAAGCAACTATCTCTTGTGTTTGTATCCCCAGTGCTCAGCACAGTGCCTGGCACATGGTAAGCAAGCACTTTATTGTCTATAAAAATACAAAATTCCTTGAAGTAAGGAACATAGTTTGTCCTTGTGTTGGGTGATATGCCTGAGAAAACAAAGGTTTGAGCTTTGGAACATATTGCTTTATGGAGCATTGCACAACAATTGCCTAACAAATCCTGACCAGGACCCTTCCTCAGCTGGGGGCTGGACCTCAAATATAGGAGGTGCCAGACTTCTAAACGTTAAAAAAAATTTACTAAATAGTACCAGTTAATTAAAAGGAACCAATAACCACAATACATAAAGTAATCTGATTTCTAATTGGAGGAAAGATTAGGAACTTTGCAAACTGGGAAAGGGAGAGAGAACAGGGTGCAAACCAGAAAAAGAGGTGTCCCACTCTCCCATCTCTCTCCCCAAGTATCTGGGAACAATCAAAGGAACATGGAAATAATGACTGATTAATCACTATAGGGCCAGTTTTCAGATAAGACACATGGGTTGCTTGAGATGTATAACTATGAGAAAACTCCTGCATCAACCTTTGGATATGACCAGTTTCCTGGTCATAGTCATTCAGGCAGGCTGATTCCAATTGCTCACCATAGAGCACCTGTGAACTGTCACAGAATCACAGAATGAATTGGAAGGATTCTCACAGGCTACTGATGATAGCTCACACTTGAACAAAAATCCCCTCTGCTTCCTACCTGATAAGTGATCATTCAAGTAATCAAATTTGCCAATTTCAGATACTTATGATTCTCAGCAAGTTTTTTCTTACATCAAACTTAAATCTTCCTCCCTGGAAACTCTTAATTCTGCCTTCTTGGGCCAACCAGGGTCATTCTAGCCCCTCTTCCATGAGATAGACTTTAAAATACTTGACCACACTCATTATGTTCACATGAAGTCTTCTCATGTTCTTTCTTAGCAAGACCGTCTTAAAATCCTGACTACCCATTCCAACTTGTGCCAATTTGTCATTTATGGGTTCATCTAAGTCAGTGGTTCTCAACCTTCCTAATGCCATGACTCTTTAATACAGTTCCTCATGTTGTGGTGACCCCCAACCATAAAATTATTTTCATCGCTACTTCATAACTGTAATTTTGCTACTGTTATGAATCATAATGTAAATATCTGATATGCAGGATGTATTTTCATTGTTACAAATTGAATATAACCCACAAGTCGAGAACCGCTGATCTAAGTCATTGATTTAAAAAAATTAAACAGAAAATAGTCAAATATGAATTCCTGGGTTACACCTCCTTCTAAGTTGATGTGGACCGAGGAATGACTCACCTTTTGGGTCCAATCATTCAGCTGGTTCCAAATCAAATTAATTTTACTATCAAATAGACCAAATGTCTCCATCTCATTCCTATAAATAACATGAAAGACTATTAAATGCTTTGCTAACATCTAGGTAAACTATATAGCATTACCCTCTTTCATCAGTCTAGTAATATTAAAAGCCTTGATATTACAGATTATTTCATTCTTTGTATTTGTATATCTAGTGCCTAGTAGGCATTTAACAAATGCCTGTTAATTGCTTAATTGAAAAAGGGACATGTAGTTGTCTAGCATGACATGTTCTTGATATTGGTCTTTTGTGATCATTGTAAATTATTTTCTCAATGTTCACTAAACATCCTTTTAATAATATATCCTAGAATTTTGTCAGAAACTCAAGTTAAACTTGTCAGTCTATACTTTGCAGCCTCTATCCTCCTCCCTCTTTTTTTTTTCAGAATTAGGACAATATTTTCCCTTCCAATCCTCCAGTACTTCTCCAGTTCTCCATAATCTTTCAAAGATCACAGACAATGGTTCAGCAATAACATCTGCCTATTCCTTTAGTCCCTTAGTATGCAGTTCACCTGGCCCAGGTTGCCCTAACTCATACAGGGCAGCTTAGTAGTCTTCTAGTATCTCTTTACTTATCTTGAGGATCAGCTCTGTATTAGCCATTTTTGTTGTTTCCTTCATGCCAAATTTTCCTTAGCAGAGAAAAGGAAATCAAACTAAAAGTTAAACAGCTCTGCCTTTTCCCATCATCAGTTATCATCTGCCTATTAACCACAAGCATTGGTTCTATCCCTTCTTTGAGCCTTCTCTTTTCACCAATATAGCCACAAAAACCCCTTTTCATTATTCTCAGCTTTCATTGCCAGCCTCAGTTCATCCTAAGCTTTAGTACTCCTGACATTAATTTCATATGACTGTGCTATGCTTTCATATTCATCCTATCCTTGCCCTTATCCTCTGTGGAATGTGTGTGTGTATACACACACACATATATATAGGTATGATATATGTATGTGTATATATAATATACACACATGTGTGTATTATATGTGTGTGTATCTAAGTTGGCTGGTGAGTTGCTCATGTGTCCACATCAAATCTATTCAAACAATTCCCTTTTTTCCTCATCAAAATTGTTTCTCTTTGTAGCTTCAGAATTAATATTCTTGAGAGATTGTCATCCTCCCTGGGATAACTTGCTCTGGAGATTTTAGTCTGTGACATCCTACCACAAGTATCTCTTAAGCAGGGGAATCCTGGAGTCAACTGGAGCCAGCTTGTGAGAGCTGACAGATTTTCATTGTGAGCATTTATACTTCAGGAATTGGCAAACTATTCAATTCAGGACTCGATTGATTGTTTTGTTGATTGTTAAGACCCAAGAAAGTCATGGAGAAAATGGTAATAATGAATACTAGATTTAAAAGTGTGTCATTCACATAATTTTTTTTGGAGAGCCAGTTGTGAAACACTTAATCAGTGTATCCTTGTTTTTGAGCCTCTCCCCAAATCTATGATATATTACATAGTATTCTCAGTTTGGTTTCCTTAATTTATACCCCAGCAAGCACTTCCTCCTTGTTGTTGAGAATCATCTACAGAATAATATTTCTTCTTGTTGGTTCCTCCACTTTATAAAGGATGATATTATCATTAAGGTATATAAAAATTTATTAGCTGGTACTCCAGGATGTATCTGGAAAACTGAAGTTCTTCTCTTGAAATTTAGGGTTCAGGGGTGCTCGAGATCCCAAAATATCAACACGCCGGGTCCTGCCAAATGAATTCGACTCAAGTTTTCTCTCAGCCAAAGTAAAACAAAGTTTATTAAAGATTCACCATAATGGGTAGACTCTTAAGGAGCCTAAGTATCTGTGATGCTTGTATTGGACAAGTGGGCCTGAATGATCTGACACAAACTGAGTGTGTGCTAGATTAATCTCAGCCCTGTCATGGAGGCAAGATGGATCCTAAATAAAGAAAGAGTGTGGGAGGACTTAGGGGTGGTCTAGAGGAGAAGTTTGGGGAGGGTCTTGAGAAGGAGTCTAAGGAGAATCTTGAGGGGACTGAGGTCAGACTACAGTAGGTCAGATGGGCATGGTCCCTCCGGCATCAAGTGGGAAGGTTCAATCACAGTTCAAGGGGTTTCCCAGAGCCTGTGCCCCATCATTTTCATCATCATGACTTCATGACATCCTCCCTATTTATTTCCTAAATTCTCAATCTGTTTCCATTTTCTGCCCTCACTAATCTTAGGTCAAATGTTTTTCAGCCTCTCTGATTCCAGGATTTTGTCACATGATTACATATCCTCAATATTTAATACTATTCCAACTCCAAGCCCTCAACACACACAAACACACCCTATTCTTTCCCAGTTCTTTTTGAAAAAGGCATATCCTGTTAGGAGCCCTAGTCCAATCATAGATCTTATCTCACTATATCTCATCATATCACAGTGATCCCTGTGAGGTCAAATTTCCCTCATTGAATTAGGATGTCTAGTTCACCTTGTTTATTGCTTATATTTTGTATTCTTTGTGCTTTTGTGCATAATTATCTGAAGTATGGGTTTTATAACTAGTTCCTTCTTGAGTTTCATGAATTTCTAGATGCTGAGTATGAATTTCTACTGCTTTTTTTCTTCCTTCATTGTAGCTATCACTATGCAGGTATACGTAGCCATAGTACATACCCATTTTTTTTTTTCAGTTTAAACTTTTTTTTTTATCAGATTTGTAAGATTCCAGGCAAATACACCTTTACCAACTCTTGTTGGTATTCTCCATTCTGATCCGGGAACCTGCCATTCCTATCATTTAAACCATGGTCCAGAAATCTGAATCCTACTCTAAAGGACCATTTTTTTAAACTGGCTATTCATAACCAGCTTTCAAAGAATATTGACACTTTGGTTTAAAACTAAACTTGGAACAATCAAAATAAGCAAAAAAAAATTGAAAGCATCAGAAAGTACTTGTGAGCGCTTTAGTGTCTGAGAAGTTAAGTTGGCTGCTTTTCCTGCTTTTATAAAGACAAATCAAGTTGACAGACACATTTGAACAGAGGTTTATTTATTCTGCTTAGATCTAGACTGAGCTAGTAATCTTAAAGAGCTTTAATCAGATCAATGGGGGGGAGGGGCAGACAATGAGGATGAAAAGACAAAAATGCAACTCTCCCTGCCCTCAAGGTGATGACATTGTACTGAGAGGATACTAGGGGATTACAGATGAGAGAGAGAGAGAGAGAGAGACAGAGAGAGAGAGACAGAGAGAGAGACAGAGAGAGACAGAGAGACAGAGAGACAGAGAGAGAAAGCATAACTCCTACAACTGATAGATGGGGTAGGGGTGAAGGTTGACAGTAAAAGGGCTTGGGCTACTAGAGATAAAGATAAATAAAAGAATCTTCCTGGACCAAAAAAAGAGACAAGATGAGAAGGAAGGTGAAAGATTGTCATAGTATGGGAGAGGAAGGAAGAAAGCAAACAAGCACTAAGCACCTCCTACATGCTAGGCATTTTACAGATATTATCTCATTTAATCCTCACAACAACCCTGGGAGGTAGATGCTATTGCTATCTTCATTTTACATTTCAGGAAACTAAGGCAGACACAGGTTAAGTGACTTGCCCAGGATCACACAGCCAGTAAGTATCTGAAACCAGATTCAAACTCAAGTCCTACTGACTCCAGGCAGAAGAAACAGGTTCTATGAGCTGATTAGAGAAGTTAAGCTCAGAATTAAGCAAAGTAAATCCCCACTAAGAGTCAGAGATTACTTTGGACTGATAGGTGGCTTTCTAACCATTATCCTCATGAAGCTTCTTCATGTTGCCCTCTGTGAATGGGAAAGAATAGAAAAGGAAGGACAACCCAGGCCAGGAAAGGAAATGTGTTGACAGGGGCTTCTCAGTCTCTACAGCCACAACTTAACTCTTCCAATCCAGTCCAATAATCAAATGCTTGAGTTATACAAACCCAGAAAAGGAGATGAGGTTGATCTGATGGTGAGGGGTCTGAAAACCATGCCTTATGAAGGATGACACACTCTGAAGGAGGAGAGCGGGTGCACAGAGCCGAAAAAGCCTCAAAGCTGATCCTGGTTTTTGCCCACCACTTCCCAGGTCTATGGAGAAATAATCAGGACATTCTCCTGATGCTGTTGACTGGTGGAGTAGGCCTAGCTAGGAAGCCAACCCTTGAGGTCACAGAATATGGAGTGTGTGACAGTGGGATGTGAACAGAGAGTTAGTAGTGTAATGTGCATGATCACTATCATAAGTCAGAGAAAGCAAGCATTTAGACAATGTGAAACTTCGTGGAAACTGATACAGTGTCATTCAGTGAGTGTTCATAGGTATGTCTAGGTGTAGACAATTCTGCCCTATGCCACCCCTCCCCCACATCCTCACAATACCATGGCCAACCCTATCCATTTGTGGTAGCTTTTTACCTTTGCTGAAATAAAGACCTTATCTGTCTCCTGAAGAGCTAAGGACAAACTGGCCATAATTTATGTTATATGAAAGAGGGGGATAAAAAACCACAAGTTTATATTATGCTATAAATTATCATGTGATAGGTGAAACACCAGAAAATATGCCAGATGCCTGTGGAAACCCCATTAGACCACAAGGTTCTGCGGCAGAGAAGTCCTCACAGAAATTTTGATAGACTTGCAGCAGACAGTGTGCCTCGGAAGGAAAATGTAGCACATAAAATGTGTAATCACTCAACAGGAGAGATGGAATTCATACAGATGCCCCCCCACATATAAATGCACACCCCCACCCAAAAAAAGGGACTTCCATTTGTGGTGGCTACATTGTCTAGTATACCTTCCTCATCGGTACCCATGACATTCAACTGAGATGAAGCTGGAGATGATAGGGTGGGTGCTGAGGTGAAAGGGAACAAAAGTATAGGGATGGAGACATGAGCAGAGACCTAGATAGCAGATGATAACATTGCTGCCTCCTCAACTTTACTGTCATGGCCTTTGGGTTCAGGGAGTCTCCCAGCCTCTGGGAACACTGACCTCCCCCCGCCCACACACAATCTTTTGTCAGTGACTCACAGCATTTAAACTCGATTAAAACACAAACCTCACAGTAGGCACCAGGGATCTAAAGACGAATATGCTCTCAAGGCATTTACTGACCAACAGGAAGAAGAGTCAGGTCAAGTATCAGAATGGGTTGGCATCACAGGGCTAGAGAGAGATGAATAATCCAGTTGCAGCTCCTTTAGGAATCTATTTGAGGGTTTAGCCTCTGATACTAGTTCATTAGCAGCTCAGAGCCTTAGCTCTTCCATAGCTCTTCAGTTTGCCTATGTATCTCATCTTTCCTTTTCTCTATCTGCCATCCCTTTCTGTGTCTCTCAGCTTTTTTGTCGCTTCATGTTTCCCTCTCCTTGTCTGTCTATTTCTTTCTCTGTGTGTCCCTTTTTCCCTTTACATTTCCAGTGATTAGATATAGTGACTAAAGGTTAGTCTATCATAAAATTACAGAATGTTGGAAATTCAAAGACACTTTAGAGGTCATAGCATCATAGATCTGGAACTGGAAGAGAATTTAGCCAAACCCCCTAATTTTACATATGGGCAAAGTGAGACCTAGAACTATATGGGTTACCCAAGGGCATAGGAGCAATGAGTAGAAATCAGGATTCACACCCAGATCCTTCTCAGCTTAATTCCTTGAGAAAGCTATCTACAATCAGTGCCTCCACTTCCTCTGTGTCTTTTAAACACTCTGCAATCTAGCTTTCCAATCTCATCATTCAATTGAAACTGCCCTCTCCAAAGATAACAATGGTCTATCCTAGATCCTCATCCTCCTTGACCTCTCTGCAGCCTCCGACTTTCACATCTTTCTCTTCTGTAGGTTTTCATGACCCTATTCTTTCTTGGTTTCCCCTTTTACTTGTCCAAATCCTATTTCCTGATCTTTTTTTTTGCTGAATCTTCATCCCTGCCATACCCATTAACTGTGAATGCCCCCAAATGCTTTATCTTGGGCGATCTTCCTCTTTTCCTTCTTTACTGTCTCACATAGTGACCTCATCGGCTCCCATGGGTTCAACTATACAGATGATTCCAAGCTTTTATATCTTCCCTTAACTTCTCTCCTGAGTTCTTTCCCCTCTTCCTAGCTTTCCTTTTACTATCAAGGGCACTATCATCCTCCCAGTCTCACAAGCTCAAAACCTCTGTGCCATCCTCAACATCTCATTGCCTGGCATTGGGAGCTGTCCCTGATTCATGAATAAATGCCATCTTCCCTCAGCCCCTCCTTTCTTTATACAGGGTAGTCAACCAACTCCCGCATTTTGTTTCTCTTTCCATCTTCCTGAGAAGTCTGGATTCTCTCTCTGGCTCTCTTGCATCTATTCTGAGTCTAGACAAGAGGTCCAGACCCCCAAGGGATCCATGGATAGATTTCAGGGGTGGAGGTGGGGGGTCCATGAACTTGGATGGGAAAAACATTTTCATCTTTACTTCAAAATACCTGGTTTCCTCTGAACTCTTCTGTATCATATTTTAGGCATTTAAAAACAATATTCTGAGAAGTCCAGAGCCTTCACTAGGGTGTCCATAAGACACAAAAAGGTTAAGAACTCCTGCTCTATGCTATCTTGATTATCTCATCAGCTCTAAAAGGTTCAATTATCATGTCTATGGGGATGAGTCTTATATCTATATATGAATCCCTAACCTCTCCCTTGAGTTCCACATTACCAAATGACTTTTAGACTTCTTGAACTAAATATCTCATAGGCATCTCAAATTGAACATGTCCAAAACAGAATTCATGATCTTTCCTCAAAACCCTCCCCTCTTCCCAATTTTTCTAGTCTCAAACCTCAAACCTTCAGTTCCTCACTGGGACTCACACCACATATTCCATCTGTCAAATCACTTCTACTTTCACAACATCTCTCATATACATACACACACACACATATATATATACACACACACACACACACACACACACATATACATATATATATATGTATATATATATATATATATATGTAAATGTACACATACACACACATTCCCTTCTCTCTCCTCATCCAGTTAATACCACAATGCAGGTCCCACTCACCTCCTTGGTTAGACTATTACAATTATTTTCTAACTGGTTTCCCTGCCTCAAGTCTCTCCTCATTCAATTGCAAAAGTGAGTTTCCTAAAGCAAAGGTCTGATCATGTCACTTTCTGCTCAAGAAACTCCAGCAGATCTTCATTTTCTCCAGGATCAAATATAAAATCCTCTATTTGTATTTAATGTCAGCGTGGTCCCTTCCTTCCTTTCTTGTCTTCTTACACTTCGCTCTCGAACATGCACTCTACAATCCAGTTTGGCAGTTCTTTTTTTTTTTTTGCAGTTTTGCGGTTTTTCAGACTTTTTTGCAGTTCCCCATATACAATCTTCCATCTCCCAACTTTGTACTGGCCATCCACCAGGTCTGGAATGTTCTCCCTCCATATATCCTTCCCTCCTGGCTTCCCGGAAGATTCAGCTCAAATCCTACTTTCTGTAGGAGACCTTTCTTAATCTTCTAGCTGCTAATACCTTCCCTCCAATTCTGTCTTTCATCTATTCTCCCCCCTTCTCTCTTTCTCTCCATCTCTATATATGTATATACATATATGTCTATGTATATTTGGAGACAATAAGTAGATGTACTTATATGTATATTTCACATATATGTATATACATGTACACATGTATATACATATACATACATATACACACATACATATGTGTGTGTATCTCTACCTTGTATGTACCCAGTTGTTTAGATGTTGTCTAAATGTGAGCTTCCTAAGGATGGCATATCTTCCTGTCTGTGCATCCCTCGCACATAGAAAGCATTAATAAATGTTTGTTAACTGAGTGACTGACAAGACAGGACTTACTGTGATCAAAGGCTAGTGTATGAGTATGAGTATGAGTTCATAGGAGAGCAGATGCCAGGGGCATGTAGATCAGGACCTAGAATAGACTGGAAAGCCCTTCCTGGAGGATGGGGGGATATGAACTAATCCTTGATAGACTTACTTAAGGGGAAAGGAGGCAGTGTAGGATGATAAAAAGGATGCTGGATTTGGTTCAGCCAGATCTGAGTTTGAATCCCAGATCTGCTCTTCCCTCTATGACCTTGGGCAAGCAAGTGCCCAGGGCCTCTTTTTTCATCTGTAAAACAAGAAGGTCCCTTTCATCTCCAAGTAATATCATGACCCTAAAGTAAGAAGTAGTTTTGCCTAAGGAGAGAGGTGGGAGCAAAGCCACTAGGTGAAAACAAGCATGGTTTCTGCAGGACAAAATTTAGGAAGCAGCCAGTCGGCTGCCAAAGGCAATTTATGTATTTGGTCTGCTTTCCCCTCCTCTCCCTTGCCTTCCCCTCCCTGTTCCTGCTTCCTCAGTGGAGACCTTGACCAAAAGAGCATGCAGGGTGACTTTGTCCTGCCAGGGTCCCATGTGTTCCAAAGTGTTTAAAAGACAGCCTGAGACTTCTCTGTGTTTTTTGTGGGTTTTTTTGGTGGAGCAAGCGGGTGAAAGTATGGTAAAGGAGGCCTGTGACCTCCTTTCTGTTGATCTCTGCAGGGAGAAGGGGAGAGAACCTCTGGCAGGAGGAGGGAAGGAAGTAAATGGTGAAGAAGGCCTATAGCTTCTCTAGGTCTCTGGTGGGGGCAGAGGGAGGAGAGTGGGCACTGATCACACATGGGGGGAGGAGATGGTGAAGGTCCTCCTGGTCTCTCTCAGCAAGCAGAGTTGGGGAAGGGTGATACATATGGACTTGGCTTTTTCCATCTCCTCCCCTCCTCATCTCCCCAACATCAAACAACTCCAGATACAGCACTCGACAGATCAAACAGCCCAGCCCAGCCTGCCCCACTGGCTGCTTTGGAAGGACTTGAGTGAAAGGCCTCATTTGCATCCTGTATGTATGCCCAGAGAGATACTGCTTCCCCAGCACACACACACACACACACACACACACACACACACACACTCACTCACTCACTCACTCACTCACTCTCTCTCTCCCAGGCAGCCCTTTGATCTGGTTTGATGTCTCTTTCAGTTCTTCTTTCCAACCAAAAAGGCTTTTATCCTCTAAAACCTCCATCTCTCTGGGTCTTGTCTCTGGTCCTCTCCACCCCACTGCCTCCCCCCCACTTCTTTCCTCTATCTCTGTCTCTCTCAGCCTTTCTTGTCTCTCTGTCTTTCTCACTGTCTGTGTGTCTCTCTCAGTGTGTATGTGTGTGTCTCCCTCTCTCCCCTACCCTTTCTTCCTAGCCATAAGGAGGGCAGAGCAATTACATTATTTTAATACTTCTCATCGATCCCCCTGCCCAGTGCATATCACTATTTACCTAGGCTATCTCATTCTTGGTTATTCCTATCCTTGTCCTCCCATGGATTCTTTTTTTAAAATTAAATTGAATTTTTTTTTAATCAAAGATTTGTGTCTCTCTAGTCCAGTCCCTCCCCCAATTGAGAAGGCAAGAAAAATAAAGCCCCTGTTATGAACATCTATAATCAAGCAAAACAAATTTCTGCACCGGCTGCGTCCCCTCAAAACATGCCTCAATCTGCACTCAATCCTCTCTGGGTCAGGAGGTCATACCTCCTGTGACTGCTTCATGGATGGTGTGTTTGCCCCAAGCATGCTTCACATCACAGGGTCCATGAACTTGCCTTTAAAGAGAGAACAAATATGCAATATAACTGGTTTCCTTCGTCATCCTTTGTGTTTTATTTGATGCATTTAAGGATATCATCCTGAGAAGGGGTCCACACGCTTCACTGGACTGCCTAATGACCCATGACTCACAGCAAAGGTTAAGAATCCCTGCTCTATTCAACGCCCTGGAAACGCTCCATGATGTCTTTACCGTTGCTGGATACATTCAGGCTGTCCAGCTGTTGTCCTTCTCTCTGGCTGTGGAACACGTCCTTGATGGTGACTTTCACCATTTCTCATATGGAAGACGTTGTTGGTGATATGCCGCAGACTACTTACCCCTACCTTGTATCTTTCCATTTACCTTAGGGTCACCCGCAGTTCTGAATCTACTGAGATTGTTATGTTCAATGTGTCTCAGCCAAATCTAGCAATATGGGGAGAATATTGCTGTGAAAAGAGATGGGTTTTTGCAAAAGTGAGTAACTTTCCTTGGTGACTAATTTGCAAATATATTGGCTTCACTGTTTAGAGTACATAGAAGTCAAGAGTAAATGCATTTCTGAAGCAAGATACAAAAAGATCCTTGAGATCATCCATCTTGGGAGCCACCTGAGAGGGCTTCCTGAAGGAGGAGGCTGGCTGGTGTTAGGAATACTTGTATAATGCCATTTGGGCTAGGACACACCATGAACCAGAAATCAATTGATTCCTCAACACTCTAGAACACATCTGTATCGGCAAGCACCCTAGCATACCTAGGGCGGCTACTAGCACAGGTTCTTAGATCTGCTTTTCTAAAGGAAAGCAACTCAAAATGGGTTAACAATCTTACTTTAATC
>CM053580.1:267054758-267084549 GCA_028627135.1 Pseudochirops cupreus | reverse complement strand
ACGGGCATTCCTGGAAAACAAGCCTGGCGCCACAGGCTCCACATGACCACATTCAGCCTATTAGGGAACAGAGTATACTTTCAAATATCCAAGGGTCCTCAGGGTCACGTAGCCACTTTAACAAAGGGCCTAGGGGCAGGGAAGATCTTCAGATTCCCATAACAGTCAGTCAGTAACTGAGATTAAAAACTTTCTCTCAGTCCAAGGAATGGAGTTTTACTAGGCAAGAAACTGACTGGTCAGGATAGAGTTCAAATCCCAAACTTTGGCCTTATTGGCATCATTCATCCCAATACATGCATGTGGTTGGTGACTCTAGCAGTGTGAATCCAAAGAGGCAGTGTATTGAAAGGAGGGAATATGAAGGTTGTCCATCTTGGGTTCTTGGTTATGAGTGAGGAGAGGTCCTGGCTGCCATGATCCTCTTCCCCCAGCTCCAAAGCTCTTCTACCTCCTTATCCCCAAGGTTGTATCCATTCCTAATATTCATCAACAGACAGACCAGCCAAAGGCAGTTTGCCTGCCCACCCCACCCCCACCCCCCTCACCCCCGCCCCCAGCCATTCTTGGCCTTAATCCACACCCCTCTGAAACCTCTGAGGAAGATAAGTCCCCAGCCTTAGAGAGCCCTCAACTCCCACATGCAAGAGACTTCCAGCACAAGACATAGAAAATCTTACACAACAGTCTACAAACAATGCATGTAGAGTGCCAAGTGATCACACTGGGGATCCCAAGGAGAGCAATCATCAGAACTGTATAAGCATTAACCAGGGAGGCTTCCTGGAGGAGGCCCCCTTGAAGCCAAGTTTTTCTGTGAACAACCTTCTGCAAAGCAGTACTTGATGATCCATATCACTGAAGAGATCAGGGGCAGGAGGCAAGGACCCAACTCTGCCCCAAATTTAGAAATGCTTCCAAGGAGGTGTACTAGGCAGGTTTGGTGGGGGTGGGGTGGGGGTGGGAGTTAAGGGTGGGGTAGAAGAGAGAGTTGGCAAAAAAAAACTGGCAAAAGAGAAGTGGCAATGTGGAGAGAAGCGTGTGGATGAATTTTAATGCAATCAGAAAGCTGTAATAATGATAATAAAGGAATATATTCAGACGTCAGGAGAGGGAGAAGGGGACCGGGCTGCAGCTCCAGAATTTAAATCAGGCAGAGGCGGAGAATTCTCTCTCCCCTTTTTTCCTTTCCTTTCTTTTCTCCCAATGAAGGAAATGGAATTTTTAAGCAGGAGGTCGAGAGATTAGCAATTGGCAGGTTTTCACCTCTTTGTCTTCCAGCAAATCCCATTTAATCAGCGACTTTAATAGAAGGAGGCTTTGGCCCCAAAGGCTGGCTGGGACATTGGGTGAGAGGAGAGTCATTGATCCCTGGGGGTGAATAAAGTGCACATCCATGCCACACAAACACACACACACACACACACACACACACACACACAGTTTCAATAACCTCGACTGAAGTCTTTAAAAGCCCAAGTTTAATTTGATCTGAAATGTCATCATCACTTCTGAGAGAGAAAATATTCATCTTTGCCTCTCTCTCTCTCTCTCTCTGTCTCTCTCTCTGTCCTTCTGTCTCTGTCTTTCAATTCTTCCTCCCCCTCCCCCCATTTCTTCTCTATTGGTCCTTTCTGCCTCATCTCCCTTTTTCTGCCTCTAACTCTATTTCGTCTCTTTCTCTGTCTCTCTCCTCTTTCTGCCCCCTCTCTTCCTCCATCCTGGCCCCATCACCTGCATCAGTCCGTTTCTCTGGCTGTCCTTAGCTTTGTTGTTCTGAAATGGGTAATATCTCATTAGCTCAGAACACCACCCAGAATGCTACGGCCACCTTGGCAGGAGGCTTCCCCCAACTAGCGTGTGTGCTCCTTTCCCTTCTACCATTCTACGTCCCTCTCCTCAAGCCACACCCAGCTCCAAATTCCCATTCTGTAAAGAAACTTTCCTGATTTGAAACCTGGTGAAACTGGAAGGGAATCCAGATTTCTAAGGGAACCTGGAAGAGAAAGTCCTGGACTAGGAACAGACTGGCTTTGAGAAGGGGACACAAGTCTCTGAGGCTCCAGGGATCAACATCTCCTGAACAGTCCAGAGCTGGCCTCTGTATCTCTCCCCTGGCCAAACTAGAGTTCTAGACTGAACCTGGCCTTGTTCCTTGATCCTTCCTCAGATCTTGGATGTAAGGGGTCCCTTTCACTGCTACAGGGTAGCAAGTTTGAGAGGGTGCACCAGCCCATGATTTGCCCTAGTTTTCCAGAGGAAAGCAGGAGAGCTCCTGTTCCTCAGGCCTATAAGGAGAATAGATCTCTGAGGCCTTAGGGTGGGGCAAATAAGCACCACAGTCTGATGGGGGAGGCAGCCTGGTACAGTGGAGAGAGTACTGGCTCAGCAGACAGAGGTCCTCTGATATTGATTGCTTGTGTGACCTAGGGTAAGTCACTTAACAGCCTTTTACCCCAGTTTTCTCGTATGTAAAATGAGAGGATTAGACTAGAGGTTATACATAAGGTATATAAAAAAAAGAAGTCCCTGCTGGCTAAAAGAAAATGGGGGGGGGGTTTCAATCAGGGAAGGCTTCCTGGAAAAAAGACAGTTCTGCGCAGGATTTGTTAGGAAAGCAGCAAAAGGAGCCAACACCTTGTCTACATTTCTCCATCATGTCATTTTGAACTGGCCTCAGTCAGTGGATCTAACATGACGGATGGATGGGGAGAAGAAGCAGCATGTAGGTGCTTGAGCGTACGTGTGCACAAGGGGCAAGTTCTGCCTGCAGGAAAACCTCCCAGTGGGAGGAGAGAGCTCCCTGCAGAGGGTGTGTGCCCCCCAGTCCTCCGTACACCCATCTGTTCATTCCCGGCCCTGCTTGCTAGTGCATGTGTGTTGGGGTGCATGCCCTTTTGGGGTCTACCTGCAGACCTATGTACACGGGGGCACATTTTTGCACGTGTCTGCATGTGTTATATGGGTATTTGCAGGTAAGTGTGCACGAGTGCATTTGTGTATGTTTGTGCATATGTGTTTATAGAAGTGGAATAAAGCCCTCTCTGCTCTGAAGGTTATGTTTGATCACTGGATAAGGCATCAAACTATATTAGGCCTGGGTTTCCTGGGGAAAATGTAATTCTATTCCATGTGGGAGGGTGGTGAATCTGCCTGCACACCATCCTGGACATGTCTGTGCATGCACATATGCATGCTTGTGTGTGTGTGTGTGTGTGTGTGTGTGTGAGAGAGAGAGAGAGAGACAGTGAGAGAGACACAGAGAGAGACACAGAGAGACAAAGAGAGTGTGTGTGTATAGAAGTGGGTGTTTGAAGGTCTACCCTGTATTATCATGCTTGAAACTAAGGAACGCTAATCCTTTTGAAAAGCAAATGTGGCAGAAGTGAAGGAGATGGTGTGGTAGGGTCAGGAGTGGTGGGTGAGGGAAGGAGAACCTGGAACCTTTAAGCAAACCTTGCAGCACTTTCCCACAGTGTGATCTTTCATCTGCATTTTCATGAAGCTGCCCTAGACTTCTCCACAAAGCAGGTAGAGGGACGAGGTGGTCTGAGATTGAGAATCTCAAACATCACACCTCCGTCCTCCTTGGTCCTCTGAGGGCTCCCCAGCTGGAACCCCGGTAAGCATCTCCTAATTCTGTTCCAGAAGACAGAAAACTCTTTGTTGGCATGCTCAACAAGCAACAATCTGAGGACGACGTTCGCCGGCTCTTCGAGGCCTTCGGAAACATTGAGGAGTGCACGATCCTCCGGGGGCCAGATGGCAACAGCAAAGGTAGGAGACAGGCCGATCCAATGAGGGAGAGGTGGCCCCCACCTTTATGGGGTTCCTGCTACGCAGAGAGAGATGGAACGCATCTGGAAAACCACCGGCAGAACTCATTGCTGCCAGACCAAGCTAGGGGGTTGTGCTGTGAAGGGTTTTCACTGTTGAAGCCATGGGTGGAAATGGGTGAGGGAGGCTTCCTGAAGGAGGATGGAGAACAGAATTTAGAAGAGGGAAATGCCTTTGGCCAAGCTCCCACATGCCAGAGAGCAGGTAATGAGTCTGGAGCTAATCCATCAGCTAGAGCTTCTGTCTCTCCCTCTCTGCTTCTTCCACCCTCAGCATCTCTTTTCCTGTCTCTGTAACCCTCAATCCACATGTATTGCTCAGTGCCTTCTTCTGCTCCAGCTCCCCACGATTTGGGTCAGGGTTTGGGGCTGAGTAAGGTCCAAGAGCTCCATTTTCTCACCAGATCACTCTCCTCCCACCCAGGGTGTGCCTTTGTGAAATACTCCTCCCACGCTGAGGCCCAAGCTGCCATTAACGCCCTGCACGGCAGCCAGACCATGCCGGTGAGTGAAAATCCTCGGGTTGGGGTAGAGGGGAGGGTGCCCTGGAAGCTAAGTACCCCCTGTCCCCAAACACATGGCTTTCTGGGCTCCAGAATCCTATCTGACCCTTGAATGCCAAGAATTAAAGTTTACAGTGTGTTAATTCTCTGCTGGGCACCATCATGACTAGGGGGTCTTTGTTTCCATGTTGAGTTTGGAAAGGCTTTAGGTCAGGAATACAGTAATGGGATGCATGGTATGTACATTAAGTGGGTGGGATAGAAGCTAAGTACTCATGATTGTTAAGATGCAGAATTTGTCATGAATGGACGATCAATGAGGGGTAAGTACTGGGGATGGGGGCTTGGGACTAAGGAATCAATGCCAGATGTAGGGGCTGGGCCCACAATTACATAGATGCCTTGCTCAAGGAATCCTAGAATTTAGTGCTAGAAAGAAAGCCAGAGATAATCTAGGCCAGGAGCAAAATACTTTGCCTAAGATCAAAGAGGTAGCAAGTGTCGGAGTCGAGATTTAAACAAAGATCTTTTTTCTCTTTTTTCTTTTTCATGAACCAGGCTTTCTACACAGTTTTTAATGTCCTGTTGTCATAATCTCCTCTCTTTAAATGTCACCAAGTCCTAGAACTAGAAAAGGCCTCAGAGATCATTCATGTAGTTCAACCTTCTCAGTTTATAGATAAAGAAATGAAGCCCAGATTGGGGAATTCAGCTGCCCAGGTAGCCAGCCTGTAGCACAGAGCCAGGCACACAATAAGCACTGAATAAATGCTTGTTGACTGACTGAATGGGATTCCAAGCCAGCATTTTATACCATTCTTTGTTGTCCCCATGCTCCAGGATGCCTCAGTCCTAGTCCATCTGGGGTGGGGTAGGGGGAGGAGAAAGAGGTTTCTCTTCCCTGGGACCACCAGTCATTGTTGTCTCCATCCACTTCTTATACCTGGGTCACTCTCTACTCCTTATCACTTGAAAATACAGTTTTCAACTTGCACCTTATGTGGCATCTCTGAAATAAACATGTGAACTTCTTTTCCCTTTTTTAGTATATTTATGAGAATGTTACTGCTAGACATTATAGGGAAAATAAGGGTTAAAATAAAATCAATTGGAGATGTTTAATATATTTTTTTAAAAATCACTATGGTATAGATGTCCTTGGTCTTCATGGAAATGTCCATTGGTTTGGGCTTACTGGTTCTTAGTCCTTTTAAATGATCCATTCCTTAGGGGCATTAAGAGCCAGTCTTATCCAAGCCCTCTTTTACTCTCTGATGCTCCACTGGGCCCATAGGATTTGCCTATGGGTTTCCAGACACTTTGAGTGTCCCCTCACCTCAAGGCATTTCCTCACAGGTGGGGTTTTCAGTGTTAGGGATAGAGATCAAAGGGCCAGGGATAGGGACAGAGGAAGGAAATGAAGGACTGACTGAGTTTTACATGGAGGAGGCTGAATATTGGTGATGAGACCTGAGTACCAAAAAAACAAGATAAAGACCTCAGTGTCCAGGATGGAGATTATATATTAAGGAGAAGGGCAAAAAATACAGATATGGGCCCAGGGTGAAGGATGCAGGGAAAAGCTTAAGAATAGAAGCTAAGGATTGCAGCAGGGGCTTTGGGTCAGAGACCAGGACTCTGTGTGAGGAATGAAAACTAAGGGTTAAGGATATGGGTTAAAGGTCAAGATGCCCGATCAATGTTAGATATGCAGAACAGAGCTTAGAATGGGGGCTCCTTCTTTAAGGTGGGGAGATAAGAAGTTAAGGGTTTTTAAAAAGGGCAGAAAGCAATCAGCTCTATCTCCTCAACACTACCCAACATGTATCACATGTGCCTGACACAGAGTCTGGCACATAGCAGGTTATTGGGGAAGTAGATTGAAATTCAGTACTTGGAAATTTATAGACCTTCTGAATGGGAATCAATGGAACAGCTCAAGTTCCTCAAGGATTATCCTTCTTGAGTTAGAAAAACAGAAAAAGAAACAGCTATTTTTTTTAAAGTACAGAAAAACCAAATGTGACTTTAGGTGTATGAAAGTGAGTGTCTGGTATATTGTACACTGTGTAATTTTGTGCATGATGATGTGATTGTGTGGTTCTGTTACATTGTGGGCACATGCACACAGAGAGGAGAGAGTCAAACACCTGCCAATTTGACCTCTCTCTCAAGAAAGAGCTGCACCTGCCCCTCCTAACCTCCATCAATACCATCAACTCAAGCTCTCCCAGGGAAGAAGCCATTTTTCTGCCCTGATCTCCTCCAGCCAGGCAGGGGAAAGAGGCAGGTGCTTGGGTAAAGAAACCAGACAGACAAAAAGTAACACTGGAGCAGGATCTTGTTTGGGGTGCACTTGTATGAGGGAGGCCCACAAGTTTCTAGAAACACACCTCAGGACCTAGTGCAACATCCTATTCAGTCTGCCCAGGTCTGTCCTTTGTTATCTTGGGCAAGTCAGTTAACCTTCATGAAGCTCAGTTTTTCTATCTGTAAAATGCGGATAATGAAACCAGTGCTTCCTTAGCTCACAGTTTTGTAGTGAGGATTCAATGAAATACTGAATGTAAAAATTCTAGGAAATTCTATGAAAATCACATTGGAATCAGTATTGGAAGAGAGCTTAAAGGATATCCAGTCTAACCTGTACCTGACCGAGATTCTGTACCACACACAACTCCTGACTAAGGGGTCATCCAGCCTTTGCTTAGAGACCTCTAGTGAAAAGGGAATTGATCCTGATTTTGGACAACTCTGATTATTAGGAAGGTTAGGACGGTATCTCAAGCCCAAATCAGCCCCTCTACAAGTTTTATCTACTGTTCCTAGTTCTAATAAGGGAAAAAAGCCTTAGAGATAGAGGGGCCTTAGAGGCTATCTCTAGTTTCAATTCCCAGACCAAGTCAAACACCTTATCACCTCTACAAATGAGGAAACTGAGCTTCAATGAGGTGAAATAACTTGTCAAAGGTCACATAGGTTAATAAGTACAAGGGTCAGGATTCCTACCCTGCTCTGATTCCTAATCCATCTTCCTTCCTACTATACATGGTGCCAATTACACCATAGTACTTTAGTACTCTAAGAAATCTTTTCTGCTGATATACAGACATAGACACAGATATAGACATGGACATGCATAAACGTAGACATAGACAAAGACATAGACATAGACACAGACATAAACATAGACAGATATAGACATAGACAGACATAGACATAGAAACATATAGACACAGACATAGACATAGACAGATAAGTGTCTGTCCAATATGATTTTCATAGACAGATTCCAAAGTGATTTTCATAGACAGATATAGACACAGACATAGACATAGACACAGACAGGAAATGATTGAGCTGTTGCAATCCCATCCCATCCCCACTCCCACAGATATTCATTTTTGTCGAAATGCAGATTAGTTATAACCAGACCTTTGATTTCATCAGCATTAGAACTCGTAAAGGAATTTATTCTACCAATACACATCAACATCTTCTCTATAAGTCTTAGGGACCTGCCCAAAGCACTGAGAGATCAAGTGCTTTATCCATTGTCACATAACCAGTATGGGTCAAAGGCAGGGCTTGATGCCAGGTCTTCCTCTAATTAGGAGTCTAGCTAGATATCCATGATGTCACAATGTCTCTTGGATAGGTATATATCAACAATAAATAGACAGATAGATAGATAATAGATAAAACAGCTTATGTTTATTTCTAAGTTCAAAGTCACTATGCATACAAATGTGAATATATATGTAAAAATTTGACATTTTGAAATAAGCCTAAACTAACCTGTGGTTTGGGTTTTATAAGAGAAACATAAAGTTAAGTAGAATCTAGGTGTCTAGATTCCTCTCCTAATGTCCTTTCTCCTATATCATAGCTGCTTATCTCCATGCAGGTGAGAACTCATACCATCCACTCTCAATTCATTTTCTTCTCTTTGCTGAGCAAAGGAGGAAGATGGCCAGGCTAGTGAGAAAAGGAGGGCCCCAACTCAACACAATTCATATGACACACTCAATAAGTCAGCATTTATTAAGTGCCTCTTCTGTACCAAGCACTTATACTAGACCCTGGGGATGTAACAAAGAGAAAAAAATGATACAGTCTCTCTTCTCATGAGATGGGACTTGTTGGTAATAAAGGTATTGGCCATAAGTCAGCCAAAAAAAGAGTCCCAAAGGGTATGTCCACATACAGCAGAGTAGCTAGGTAGAGAGGTAATGGAGGGGAGGGGGAAGAAGGGGAGTAGTAAAGGGGTGAGGGGGCACAGATAGAATCAAGACCAAAGCAATAAATCAGGGAAAGCAGAAGAAAGACCAAAAGGAGAGTCCACATGATATAAAAAGCCCACAACATTTTGTAATATTGTAATATTTGTCCATTCATCTTTTCACTCAACAAACATTTATTAAATACATACCATACATGGAGCCCTGAGCTAGGTGTTAGGGACAAAAAGTTTAGATAAGATCCATTGTCTGTCCTTGTGAAACTTAAAATCCACCCAAGAAAGCTTAGTTAGTTGAGAAATCTAGAATAAGGGTTCTTAACCTTTTTATGCCACAAACCCCTTCTGGTGAAGCCTATGGCCCCCTTCTCAGAATAATGCTTTTAAATACATAAAATAAAATACATGGGATTACAGAGGAAACCAATTATGTTAGAATACAGTTATCAAAATAAAAAAATAAAAATTCATGGATCTTAGGTTAAAAACCCCTAATTAGAGGCAGTGTGGTATAGGGGATGGATTGCTGGACTCAATCAAGAGGAACTTAGTTCCTGTCCTGCCTTGGACACTTAAATAGCTGTGTGACCCTGTGCAAGTTACTCAACCTCTCTGGGTCTGTTTTCTTACCTGAGAAAGGGAAGGGGGAATTGGATTTGATGGCCTCTAAGGGCCCTTCCAGCCCTAATGCTATGATCCTATGATCTGTGGCTTTTAAACTATGATGTTGGGGGCTCCCCCCGCCCTCCAAAGGTGTCATTTCATTTTCTCATTCTCCTAATGGGAGAGCCATAATTAGCACCAGAGAGCACCCCTGGCAGCAGGGATCGGGCATGACTCAGAGTATCCCAGACTCACAGATTTAAGAGCTAGAAGACACCTTAGAAGTCATTTAGGCCAACACCATAAATTCACAGGTTAGGAAACCAGCCCTCCTGTTTTCCCTCACCCTTGTTCCCATCCTGGCCTTTAATTCCTATCCCTGAAAAGTGGCTTGACAAAGACATCTGTGACAACCAAAGTGAGAGAGACACATGAGGGAAAGAGATAGTCAGGAAACAACAAAACAAGAAAAAGCAAAAAGATTTTGATGCGCCTTTCCTCGGGTCCTTCACCTTGGGATTTCTCTTCTTCTCCAGTCCCCAGAGCCCCAGAATTACCTGGGACTACTCCCTTAGGTCTGTCAAGACAAGGTAGTTTTGTTGGCCTATTGGAAAGAGCTTCACGAAGAACCTAATAAAAGGCATAGAAACTGACGGTTCCCTCAGTCCAGAGATCTTGTTCTGTTCTTAGTGTGCTCTCATAGCTCCATTGGGCTCCAGAAGCAGCCATGTGCCCCCATTGCCATGCACGGTCTGAATCAGCCCCACGTCACACGCCTCACATTACAGAGCATGTTAAGGTTTATGAAGCATTTTGCTCCCAACATCACCTCACAATCACATCCCTCCAAGGTAGGAAGTGTCAGATTCCTCTGCCCAGGTTACAGGTGAGTAACAGGAGCCTATGAGGGATTAAAGGACTTGTTCATAATTATATGGCTAGCAGGTTGTTAGGGCTGGAGTGGGTCTGTGACCTGGTGACGCCCCCCTTCTTTTCTTCTCTTCCTGCTGGGATTCAGGCCCCATCCCCATGGCCCTTAGTGGGTAGTCTCTCTCAACCAGCCTTGCTCGTGCCCTTTTCCTGTCAGAGCCACAATACTAACCTGTCTTCAGTAGCTAACATTTACCTCTGGCTTCAGAGTTTGCAAAGCATGTTGCATACATGAACACACTTGATCCTCACAACAACCCTAGGAGCCACGTACTATTATTATCCCCATTTTATAGATTAAGAAACTAAAGATGAGAGAGGTTAAGTGACTTGCCCAGGGGTCACACAGCTATTAAGTGACAAGCAGAATTGGAACTTCGGTCTTCTTATTTTCAATTCTATTACTCTATCCATGGTGCCTTCCCATTTCAAAATCTCTACCCCAATACTGGACCTTCCATTGTCCAGTGTCCTATCATAAGGTGGGCCACATTATTAGTAGAGCTGAAATGATGGACATATCCAGTGAATGGAATGCCCACACCCTATCCAGTCCAGACTGCCAGATCTGACAACCACCTAGGTCACCTTTTGATGGCTTATCCTCAACACTTAACATCCCCCACTTTATTCTAATGCCTTACAATACAGCAATCTCATCAAATGCTGCTTACAAGTTGCCTTTTCATCATAGGCAAAAGTTATGCTAGTGCAATATGTTGTTCTCAGCCCCATGCCTTGGCTTTTGTAATGTTCGAAAAGCGGAACTGACGGAAGCAACTTTGATACCTCTGCTACTCAGTGATTCTAAGATCTAGTGCCTGGGGCAGGGTCAGAAATGGGTATTTACCAACAGTTGGCAAAAAATATTCTGGACCTTGTACTGGCCCCAAGGAAAATAACAGTGCCATCTTATGTTAAAGTTGGAAAAGACCTCAGAGGTCATAGCCCTCTTCATTTCCCAGAGGAAGAAACAGAGGCATAGGAAAAAGTGACTTTCTGGGTCTCACCATTATGGTCTCACAATACCAGGAACACTTTAGGCAGTTTCCACCCAAAGTAGAGGTGATGTGGTAGTAGAAGCCCAGCTCTGGAAGCAGGAAGACCTGGATGAAAGTCCTGCTTCTGACACAGACTAACCACATGACAAGTCACTGAAACTCTCAAGGACCTCAGGCAACTTTTCAAGATGATAAATTACTGAGAAGTTGACAAAGAGCTTTGGTGAAGGGAGTTTCCATATAGGGAGTTCCTCATCCTGAAGAAATCTCAGATCTGGACAGAAGAAGAAAAAACAAAACAAAACAAAAACCCTACTCTCTAGCTGGTTGTGAAGAAAGTTCTCTGTAAACCTTTGTCTTTAAATTTAAGAGATTACCTTTTTTTATTGTGGGTGGGGAACAGCAAGAGAAAGGATTGAGATGATAACCAACATTCTGATCATATTTGCACACAAATCACTTTCTTCAAAATAATCACTTCCCTAGTGAGTACCAGAGCTAGGATTTGAACCCAGTCTCCTGACTGCAAATCCTGTTCTTTTTACTGTACCCAGAAGCCTCTGTCATTTTTCGAGAGTTGAAGGTCAGATTTCCCACTCAGTTCACAAGGGGCTGGACTTTACTTCAAGGCCACTGACAGGTCAGGAAAATTAGTTTTTGCCACCAAGGCCCCAGGGCTGGGGATTGGGAAAAGAAGAGAGCTCACCCCATCCACTCCCATTCCCATTCGTTTTCTTTTCTTTGCTGGGCAAATGGGGAAGAGAGCCAGGCTAGTGAGAAAAGGAGGGCCCGACTCAACACAGTTCATATGATATACTCACAGCCTACTTGCATACACACACATGTATGCATATGCACACTCACACACACATTGCTAGTAAAGTAGGAAAAATAGGATGCTTCAGGCACGGGAGATAGAAGAGAATGTTGGTCAGTCTTATATGCTCCCTTCCCCCACTCCTGTGCTCATCTTGAAGGCAGTGTCACCATGGTTTTTAAAGGAGTCAGAGAATAGGAAGGGAGATGATTTATTTGACCCAGTCTACTCATTTAAATTGTACCAACCTAGCTTGTTTCCAGTTTTCTTTACCTAAAGAAGGCTGTTTCATGAGCATCAGATATACACATATATGGGCACACTTAACACGTAGATGCACATGTGTATACACACACACACACATTCACACACAAATAAGGCCTAAGAGTAGGATTCTTTATAAAGGATGGAAAAAGGAAAATCTATCTATGGGAAAGGCCTTGTCCTTTCAGAGCAGAAAGGAGGAAGGATTGGGGCTGAGTAAAATGTGGAATTAGGGAGGAAGTTCAGTTTCAAGAAATGTAAGCGAGAGAAGAGGAAAGGGTGGAGGCATGGATGAGATAGAGGTAGGGAAGGTAGAAGATAAGGGTGGAGACAAGATAGAGAAGAGGCATGACAAGGAAGGAAGGACTGAGGGAAAGAGAGGGACTGAGTCCAAATGGGACTTCCTCTGCCTTGAGACGGTTTAGGTCCTGAATAGAAGATCCCAACCCAGTCAGTTCCCCTACAGTAGTACTGGACTCCACTTAATGATCCAGAGTGTGTCCATACTACAGACGGGCTATGCCCAGTAATCATTAGCAGGAATTGTGTGCATTAGGTAACTCACTGGTCAAAGAGCCATAATTATGAGCAGGATCTGGGAGGATCAATGACTCTCCCACCTCCAAAATCCATCCATTTGCCAAGAATGAAAACAACTAGAAACTTGGAAGGGGAGCAAGGAAGGGCAGATTATGACGTAATTCCCTAATTTTAGAACTTCATATCACAAGAAATCCTTCTTTCCCACCCCCTACCACAGCTAGACTCTCCAGCCCATTTTCCAGTACAAATCTAGGGATAATCATGATTACAATGATCAATGCTCTGTTCAGAGAGGCAGGACATTGTAATGGAAAGAGTGGTAGATTTGTGGTCTAAAGACCTGCGTTCAAATCCTAGGTCCACTATTTGCTAAACTGGGCGATGTTGCCCAAGTTACTGGTCCTTGGTTTCCCAATCTGTAAAATGAAGGACTTGGTCATTGGTGATTTCCAATGGTCCCTTCCAATTAACTAAAGTCTATGATCCTACCTCATGCCTTTTCTACTTTCCAAATTATTTCATGTCATTTTTCAAATTTGATCCTCATGACTCTTCCTGGGAGATTTTACAGGTGGGGCAATTAAGATCTGGAGATGTTAAATGACTTGGGCAAGATCATTTAACAAGTTAATAATGTGTCAAATTTTATATTATATAATGGGATAAAGTGTTGGGCCTGGAATTAGGAAGACTCATCTTCCTGAGGCCACATTGAGTCTCAGATACTTACTAGCTGTGTGACCCTGGGTAAGTCACTTAACCCTGTTTGTCTCAGTTTTCTCATCTATAAAATGAGCTGGAGAAGGAAATGGCAAATCACTGCAGTATCTTTGCCAAGAAAACTCCAAATGGGGTCATGAAGAATCAGACACAATTGAAAAATGACTAAACAACAAAAATAAGTTATGCAATTACTATGCCATATATACATGGGTTTATATGTAAATTATGTATATATATATATGTTATATATAATGTGGGCATATAGGTATACATATGTATACCTATATGTCTATATATGTGTGTGATATGGGGAAAGGGGTAGACAGAGAGGCAGAGCAAAGACACAAAGAAAAATTCAATTTGAGTACAAAGTGCTTTGTTATCCAGGACTAGAACCCAGGTCTCCTGATTCCTGGAATAGGCCTCAGTAGAGCATCTTTCAGTAAGCTTCCTCATTCTTTGTTGCCCTGGGGCTGAGAAGTTCTGAAGTGATTTGGAAGCGAGAAGAAGTGGCCACTCAGATGACTAAATGCTTAAATGAGCTCTGAATGTGCAGCTTGAACATCTTAGGCTCTTATCTTCTTGTTCCCTCTGCCTGAGTCCAGAGAGATCCTGGCATCACTGGCGTTAATTTTAGTCAGGTCATACTATTTTAAAGTATGAAGCCATTCCGAGGAGACCATCACTGGAGGATTCTGTACACTGGGGTTGCAGCCCTGGACTCCCCTTTTCTTCACACTTCCTCTTATCCCAACAATGGGCTCACAGAAGGCACAATGGTGTCTTTTATCATTTTAATATCAGTTTGATATATTAGCCTGAGTCAGCCTGCGTAGTATGGTGGAAAGAGCACTGGATTTGGAATTAGGAGACTGAAATCTGAATCTTGACTCAGACACTTATTAACTATGTGACTCTGGAAAGTCATTTTAACTCTCTGGACCTCACTTTACTCATCTATAAAATGGGATGGCAGGATTAGGTAACCTCTAAGGTCTCTTCTCCCTCTGATGGTCTAAGAATCAGGATAACCAAATGTACCACTGGAATCAGTACAATTAGATTGGGGGAGGGCTGTTGGGGAATTGTGGAGATATGGTTCATCCACTCTTATTCAATCTGAACCACTGTTTCCTTTGCCCAGATAATAGGAAAGATATCATAGTTTGACATAAGAGATTCTCTAGGATTCTGCGAATTACCAGAAAAGAAGGGAAAGGAGATGTTCAGAACCAGGGACATAATCCATGTCAAAGAGGAAGATGCTCAAGCTTGGGGGAAGGAGACAGAAAAGGAGGGAAGGAAAAAGGGAAGGAGCGAGGGAGGGAGGCCCCACTTGGAATCTGTCTCACAGTCTCTCCTCCTTCACCCACTTCAGGGAGCTTCATCCAGCCTGGTTGTCAAGTTTGCTGACACGGACAAGGAGCGCACAATGAGGCGGATGCAGCAAATGGCGGGCCAGATGGGCATGTTCAACCCCATGGCCATCCAGTTCGGGGCATATGGAGCCTATGCACAGGCAGTAAGTGTAGAAATGGTTCTGGAGCAGGAGAGGTGACAGCTAGGGTGGTGGTGGATAGGGGGAAACAATGTAGAAATAGCAAAGGAGGGCTCCAGGGAGTTACTAGGATCTATCTAGGGGCCCCCCATGTCTAATTCTCTGTTTGGAGAACAGCCAGAGGTAAGAGGAGAAACATGGGTCCTAACTTCAGGGAATCCCTGCTCTGTTACTGGGATTGAGAGAGTTCATGGTGGAAGAAGCCCTAGTCTGATGGGAGAGACAGAGCTCCTAGCCCTAGCCCAATTCAATTTTTTTCAGGGGTGGGGGGGTTGGAGGGGGAAGGGAGTAAGGGGGAAAAAGACTGTCTTTGGAGAGTCCCTCGTTTGGCTGGGCAAAGAAGACAGCCACTCCCACTCTCCAGGAATCAAACAAGTAAAACAGTGCAAATAACTATAATGCAAACAGACTAATTAATTGAAGCTCTGAGAGACTGGCTAAGGAGGTGATTCAAGTATTGTGGGATTAATCAGGGCAAGCTTCTTTAAGGAGGGAGGTTTAATCCATTTATTCAACATAACGTTTATTGTGTCTACCATGAGCAAAAGCACTATAGTAGCTGCTGGGGACACAAAGAAGGAAGGCAAAAGCAAAAACAAGACAATTCCTGACCTGTCTACAAGAAGCTGACGTTCTTCTAGGAGCAACCATGCTGAAGAGGAACAACATGGATTGGGGGAAGGGGGAGTGGGGGCTTGAGAGAATAATGCACACTGAGGAAAATAGCCTTCCAGAAGGGGCACAAGTGAGAACTGAGAATTACTCCTTTGTCCGGAATGGTATATTAACTAGCTCAGTTGGAAGAATGTATTGGGGGACCTAATGAGAAAGAAAGCTGGAGAACCTGGAGGCTAGGTAGGTATATATAGATGGTGGGTATCAAGGAAAATTGGTGGGCAGAATAGGAGATAATAATAATAATAATAATAATCATACCCCACATTTGTATAGCATTTTAAGCTACTTTCCTGGGCATTACTTCATTTTCTGCTTACAACAACCTCATGAGGTTTGTAAGGCAGGGATTATTCTCCCTGTTTTATAGATAGGGAAACTGAGGCTCAGAAAGATTCTTAGGATAATAGATTTAGGTTTAGAAGAGACCTCAGAGATCCCTGAATCCAACTTTCTCATTTTACCAATGAGGAAACTGAGGTCCCAAAGGAGATTAAGTGACTTGCCTGAGGTCCCATGGCTAGAAAATGGTGAAGTAGGACTAGAATTCAGGACGAGAAAAAAGAATCATCAGCAACTCCCAACAATCCCTTTTTATATCCTCTTCCTTCATATTAATGCTCCCTCTTATGTGCCCAGTGCTTCATTATCTACCAGATCCCATGCTAAATATCATTCACACCTAGGAGCTGATGAGTGATAAAACTAGGCATATGACAGGCCCCTTTCCCTCCTTCCCATACTCCCATCCTAGGAAAATACACATTTTAATGAGTTACAGTGTCTTAATTCAAAGGAATACAGCTATAACAGTGGAATATCACGTCCCATGAAGGAGATATTTCTAGTTTCCTGGTGACCTTCTCATAACAGATATTTGAATGTCTCCTCTGCTAATCAATAATAGAAATGGGTCTACTAAAAGCCAATAAAATGGGGAAACACAGTTGTGTTGTTGTTGTTAATTAGAATAAGAGAAGTAAAGGCAGAGTTCATTATTTCATTGTCTTTGGGGTCAGTTTTGCCCAGGGTTTCTGGATTCTATAGCCCTGTAGACATATAAAGAATTCCTTCTAATGCTATCATGCATCCAGAGAGGTCTTCTAGTATCCTGCAAGGTGTGCAAGGATTAGAGCAGTGGTTCTCAACCTTCCTAATGCCGTGACCCTTTAAGACTCGTATGTGGGTGTATCTGCATGTGGGCAGACCTCCGCGGAGACAGATAGAGGAGCGGTGTCTCAGTTCCTAAGACCATTGGAAATATGTGTTTTCCAATGGTCTTAGGCGACCTCTGTGAAAGGGTTGTTCAACCCCCAAAGGGATCACGACCCACAGGTTGAGAACCGCTGGCTTAGAGGAAAGAGAGACTTGGGTTCCAGTACCATTTCTCACATTGAGCAGCTTGTACCACCCTGGACAAATCATTTAACCTCCTTAAGTCTTAGTTTTCTCATCTGTGCAATGGGGATGGTACCTTATGATGCCACAGAGATGTGAATAGCTGTTATGATGTCAGATCCTAGTTATAACCCAACAAGTCACAGGCAGGGATAGTGAGGAATAGAGCTGAAATTATCCAGGAGGGGATTTCCAGCTGTGTGACATGCCCCCATCTGGTTACTGATGACCTCAGCTTTCATTTCACTGAGGATATAGAGCCCAGAGGAGCCTTTGAGGCCACCTAGTCCTCCCCCTCACTTTACAGATGAGGAAACTGAGGTTCAGAATGGAGACAGCCAGGGTTACAGTCAGGAAGTGGCAGACAGGCTGTGAGTCCCAATGCTCTTTCTAATGGACCATGCCACTGTGACCTAGAGATCAGCAGTATGGAGCTTCCTGAGATCAAAAATCAACTCCCTGGCTCCTAGACTTGCCAGCTTTCTTTAGTTTCCTCATGGGTTCTACCTTTCTCCTCATCTTCCTCAGAATAGGTAGTTGAATATCCTAAGTAAACTTGACTCCATTGTAAGGGGCTGTGAGGATACAAAGTGCACACGGTTGGAGCATCTCACAAGTAAAATTCACGTACTCAGTCAGCTAGTCATGGGACCAGGGCGAATGTCATCATAGCACAGGATTAAAGTAGTAAACTGCCTGCTGGGACAACCTGTTGTCACCACACCCTCCCTTTGGCCTTAACATCTGAAGTCATGATTCTTTGGGTTAATCAATCTGATAGTCAGTCAACAAACATTTACTAAGACCTATTATGTGCCTGGCACTATGCTACCTAAACACCTAATTTCTATCTTCTAGTCCTTGGGTAAAATGCTGCCTTGGTCATTAGGAGCTGTGAAACTCTGGACAAGTCACTTCCCTTTTCTGAGCCTCAATTTCCTCAACTGTAAAATGAAGGAGTTGAATCAGATTTCTAAAGTTCCTTCCAGCTTTTAACATTCTATGATTCTTTGAGACTGACCTTAGGTACTAGTCACTGGACATGTAAAGTTTCCTTTTTGCTGTGTGCTCTCTCTTTCTCTCTCTGTGTCTCTCTCTCTCACCTGTTAGAAAACTTTGATCCTGTTCCTTTTTCTATATCTAAATTGAAATATACTAGGCACTCCTCTTCCTTTTTAACATTCTTCCTACTTACCTTTGTTGATAATCCAACATGCTTATCTCTCCTCCATTCTGCCCTTACTTTCCCCCAAGTATCCCCAAAGACATTCCTAACATCATTTGCCCAAACAGTAGTCCACTGCTCTGCCATCCTGGGACATGCCCTTCCCCTCCCCTCCCTATCCCAATGCACGCCATCTCTTCCCATGTGCAAGAATCTATATCTGCATTTTTTTTAGGATATTCCCATTTTCTAGGACTATAATTTTTAAAACACAAAACCCCTCAATTTATAACTTAACAGAGAACTCTGTATTGTTTCATAGCTCCTCCCCAACTTCAATCAGTGTAGTTAGAGGGGAATGATTTCCTCTCATTTCATAATCACTTTTGAAAGAATGGCATATATTCTTTCTCAAGCTGTGACCCATAAGATCTCCATTTCCACCATGCCCCACCACCAACCCAGGCATTTGTGGAGGCAGCAAAAACTATGCTTCCCATGAAGTTGTGAGAGCCAGAGAGAAGAACTATGATACCCAGGGATGAGGGGCTATATTAAGGGGAGTCATGATCCCCCAAAATGGTGGGGGCAGCCCCACCTGGGAGCGCGTGATATTTTTTCCCCGTTCCCTTTGCCCCAGCTGATGCAGCAGCAGGCGGCCATCATGGCATCCGTAGCACAGGGAGGCTACCTGAACCCCATGGCAGCCTTCGCCGCAGCCCAGATGCAGCAGATGGCAGCACTCAACATGAACGGCCTCGCGGCCGCTCCCATGACCCCAACCTCAGGTAAGTTGCTTTACTTTGGAGGTCCCATGGAAGGGGAGAGAGAAGCGGTGTCAGAAAAGGCACGAGGGTCTTTCTGCTCATCAGAGGTGACTAAACATTGGCTTAGGAACAACTCAACGGGGGAGGGAGTGGAGGGGAAATGCTGCTAAGATCAGCTTCATGGGATTGACTCCCACATGAGCCAATGTAAAGACAGGAAGGTTATTTGAAGGAGTAGACCCTAAACTGAGATTAAAAGGAGATAAGGGACTTAATAGTATTATTGCCTCTAATTGTTTAGATAGACAAGTAGATAGATCCCACCATCTCTATCCCCATCATCGTCATTGCTATAGCTCCATTACTGCCCTGACTATCCTCATTACAAACACTATCTCAGTGCTCATTGCCATCACTATTGTCATCAGCATCAGTATGAGCATCACCACCACCTCCACCATCATCACTGTCTTCACAGTTATCACCATGCACATCCCCATCACTAACATCTTCAACACTAACATCACTGTCATTACTATCAGTACCATTACTGTCATCCCCATTACTGCCATCACCATCACCATCTTTATCATGATTACCACCAACCATCGCTATCACTATTATCTGATCTGGGTCTGACCTGTAGATCATTCCTGTGGGATAAAACAGACTGTGATGGGAACAGAGACATTCATAGTTAGTCTCTGTATTGACTTCTCAAAGACTTGTCTACCTGAGCAGTGAGAGCTCCATCAAGTAGAAGTGGTTGGAGGAGGTGGGGAAGAACAGCATTCAAAGAGACCCAGACTTGGTAACAGACCAAACAATTGAAAAAATGTTCAGTCTATAAATGTGTCCTTACTGTTCTCCCAACCTTGCACTTCACCATATTGTGATACAGAGGGGAAGACACACCCTCTTTCTTTGGGGAGCTCAGCTTATTCTAGAAGACCAGCTTCATATCCAGTCACCAACTAGAAGAAAATGCTAGGCTGTATATGGCCCCACATCACACTCTGTGATTCAGATCTTAAGTGTTATAAGAACTCAGTGAAAAGGAGGTCAGTGGGATTAGTTACTCAGGAAGACTTCCTGGAGGAAATGAGGCTCAATGTGAATGTTGGAGAATGCGTAAGATTTGGATAGAGAAGGTGGAAGGGCATTTGAGGTGTATGGGGAGGAACATCACAAGTGAAAGCTCAGAGGTTGGATGGAGCCCAGCATGTTAAGTGGACAGTGAGGAGATCAGACTGAATCCTTCCTCAGAAAGTGGAAGGCCACTGAGGAAAGGTATGATATAAAGCCTGGGATCCTTCACCCTTGCTGTGCCTGTGTTTCTCTTTTTTCTCCTCCCCACCATTCCCCAGGTGGTAGTACCCCTCCGGGCATCACTGCACCAGCTGTGCCTAGCATCCCATCCCCCATTGGGGTGAACGGATTCACTGGCCTTCCCCCACAAGCTAATGGGCAGCCTGCAGCTGAAGCCGTGTTTGCCAATGGAATCCACCCCTACCCAGGTAAGGCAGCTCCTGGAACATTTACTCCCATAACTTGAACTTCCCAGTCCTCTTCCCCCATACCCTATACCTTTCTTCTCAGTCAATGATCTAATAGGGGTAGACACAGCACAAAGAAATGACCTAGACAGGATGTCAGACAGCACACATAGCTGAACTCATGCTCACATTAATATGGAGTTTCTTTATTCACTAAAAGGTCCATGCAAAGGTCCTTCCCTTCAGCCTGGGGGGTACCCTAAGTCAGATCTTCAGGCAAGCAAAGAATGAAAACCTCTTTTGTTGACCTTACTGAAACATTACATGGTTGAAAATAAAGGAATTTAGGAAAGTAAATAGGAAAACTATATCAACAGAAATATAGATAAACAAGATAACAAAGGCATAGAATTATTAGTTCATTGAATCCTGCCTGCCAGATGTGGCTATTCCGCCCCTATTTATGATCACTTTTAGGCATCTGTTGCATCTGTCCTTCATCTCATCATCCCCTTCTTTTTTTTTTTTGCTTTTTAGAGGAAGCCCCCTAAAACTTTGAAGATCCCTATCATATGCAACCCCCTCCACTACCACATCTTCTACTTTATAATAAATGGTTGCTTGATAAATACTCATTTCACATGGTTCGTTATCAAATTTGTCATCCTTCTTTAGAGGCAGGGGAACTAGGGTTAATTGACTTGCTCAAGGTCACACAGCTAGTAAATGTTAAGTGTCTGAGGCTGGATTTGAAAGCAGGTCCTCCTGACTCCTGGGCTGGTGCTCTATTGACTGTGCCACCTACCTACCCCGTCATCATCCCCTTCTTTACCCTTAAGGGAGAAGGCAAGTACTTTCAACCACATACCTGTCAGGTACAGGACACATGGTTAGTAATAAAGGTTTTGACTTGAGATCCTTAGGAGATCCCTGCCATCTCTTTCTAAGGATCTCTAGAGTATATCCTACACACAACCTGGTGTGAGGGGTGAGAGAAACCTAGATTTAGACTTACAACTGGAAGAGAGACTTCTAAAGTTCCTTATTCCAACCACTCCCTCAAAGCAAAGGCTCTGTCTGCAACATCCTCCACCAGTAGTCATTCGGTCTGCTTGTGAACCTCCAACAATGGGGAATTTCTTGCCCAAAACAGCCTTTTCCACTTTGGCCCAATCTGAATTGAATAGGAATATGTTTTCCTCATGTTGAGCTGAAATCTGCCTCTCTAGAAATTCTGCCATTCAGGGCCAAATTGAACACGTGTAACCTTTATTGCACATAACAGCCCCCTAAAACTTTGAAGATCCCTATCATATGCAACCCCACCACCACATCCTCTACTTTATAATAAATGGTTGCTTGATAAATACTCATTTCACATGGTTCCTAATCAAACTTGTCATCCTTCTTTAGAGTCACTCCAGATTATGAATTTTTCTTTAAAATGTGGCTTCCAGAACTTTCGCTAGAGTGGTCCAACTAGGGCCTGGTGCCTTGGGTCCATCCCCTTTTTTGCTCATTATGGGAGAATTATAATTCCTCAAAATCAGTCTAAGAGATAATGAATTTTGGCTGTCATGTCACACATTCACATTGAGTTTGATTCACTAACACTCCTAGATCAAAGGATTACAGATTTCAAGGTCAAATGAGACAATATTTGTAAAGTGCTTAGCACACTGCCTGGCACCCAGTAGGTGTGGTATAAATGCTTATTCCCTCACTTTCCTTCAAGTTAAAGGCACCATAGAGATACTTATATATAGGTGGAGCTAGTCCAAACTTCTCAATTTACAGATAAGATTTCTTTTTTCACATAATTGCTTCCTAGCTGTGCTTCTCCCTGCCTGGACATGCTCAATTAATTTTTGCACCCAAGTATAATACTTATATTTATTCCTATTAAATTCCATCTTTATAGCTTCAGTCCACTGAGATCTTTTTTTAAAAATCCCAATTCTATCATCCAGAATTTTCTAATCCTTTAAATTTTGTATGAAATGCAAATTTGATAAGCATACCATCTTTTTTTTTTTCTTTCATCCCAGTCACTGGTAAAAAACATCAAGCAAAACAGTGCCAAAGACAGAGCCTTGAGGCACCTTACTAGAGACCTCTTTCAGGTTAATACATTAATTAATGCCATCTGGGTTCTTTCATTCTGCCAGTTCTGACCTCACCTAAATTTACTGTCATTTATTTTGTATCTTTCCATCTTGTCTCTGAAGATATGAGAAATGTCATCAAATCCCATGCTGAAATCAATGAAATTCATAGGAATATATCATAGACCTAAGTCTCAATCTATGAATCTAAAAGGGAATTTGAAAGTTATCTAAGTCATTCCTCTGACATTATCTAGCAGACAATTTAAAAAAAAAAGGAAATGAGTTTGGTCTGTTGTTTGGTCCTCATTAAACCCATGATACTTATAGAAGGTCACTGACTTCTTTTCTAAGAGCTTACAAACCACACATTCAAATCCATTTTAGAATCTTAGTAGGACTCAAACTGGGGGCAGCCAGGTGGTGCAATAGATAGAACACTGGGCCTGGAGTCAGGAAGACCTGAGTTCAAATCATGGCCTCTGACACTTACTAAGTGACTTTGCGCAAGTCATTTAAGCCTGTTTGCCTCAGTTTTCTCATCTGTAAAATGAGCTGGAGAAGGAAATGGCAAATCACTTCAATATCTCTGCCAAGAAAATGCCAAATGGGGTCATAAAGAGTCAGATACAACTGAAACAACCAAACAACAAGGAATCAAAGTCAAGTTCACCAGCTTATACTTTAAAGTATTCACCTTCTAGAAAATCTGATCCCTAGAAAGAACACTGGATTAGGAATCAGTAGAAATCTGAGTTAAAAACCTGCCTCTTTAATCTCCTGACTGTTTTTCATAATGTCTCATCTCCCCTTCTACATAATCTGTTCCTCTTAACGCATGGCCTTAAAGTCAGATGTTTCATCCCACCAAATTACACTGATTTTTAGTGAGGTACATTTGAGAGTCTTAGCAATGATACCCCTGGCAGCAACATTTGAAAACTAAAATTAGTAAGGAAAAAAACACAAATAAGAGAAAAGCAATTTCTTCACATATTGCATAGAGGCTAAAAGGGATACAGTGCTTGGCTTAAACCTTTATGACCCTCTGATAGTTAACTGAGGTAGCAGTCACTTCTCTTAAAGCTAGTTGAGGAAACCTAACCTTCAGCTGTAATGGCTTTCACCTCTCAGTCCTTTTCTGATCCCTGAGCCCCCTAACCAAAGCACTGAACCTCCTGTACCTTCCTAAGCCCTGAGTCAACTTCGTTGCTTGAGTTCAGAGTTCTGCCTTCTCATTCCTTCTCTCCTCTCTCTACTGCTATCCTCCCAGCTGTCCTTGCTATTACACATTTTTTTTCTTTCCCTTCTGCTCTTATCTCCACATATTCTAGGACATGAGTTGTTTTCTAGGGTTTGGTTTATGCAGGAAAAGAGAATATACATATTCATAAATGATATGAAAGTACAAGATAATTAAAAATGCATATAAAAGAAATCTACCTAATCTCAGAGTAGCAGAAATCTACCTAATCTAAATCATCCTATATGAATGTTTTTCTAAGCCCAGCCTGGTCACCCTTTATTCCTTCTCAGCTAAGAGTGGCCACTGGATCTGCCACCCATATCACCTCTGATAAGAATAGTGTCTTCTCTTCAAAATACAAGTGACATTTGGGGACTCCTGCCCCCTCCCCTGGCTTTCTGGACCAAGTTATTTGGTCCATTCTTCTAATACCAGGTGTATTCTCACCCAATCAGGAAGCTTCCTGATGGCATGGGTGGCTTACTGTACTCTCCCAAGAGTACTACATACTCATTTAGCTAACTAGATATATAATTTCAACTGTTTCACTAAAGGACGAAAAAAGTAACATAAGCAGATAAATAAGAACAATCTCTATCATAATATAATAAGAATTCAACCTGAAATGCAGATCACCTCAGAAGTTCACAAGACAACCACATCATTTTCACATGAACTCAATGGTTTTAGAAAAACATGGAAAAAACTCAAGAGATTGTGGAACTGAATTTGGTAAACTAAAAGTACATAAACAAATCAATTTTAAAAAAGAAAAAGAAAAACATGGAAAGTCTTGCATGAAATAATGAAGAGTGAAATAAGCAGAACCAAAAGAGCATTATATAAAGTAAGAGCAATATTGTTTCAAGAATGACTTTAAGCAAATAATTTATTGTCTCTCTCCTGTGCTCTTGGAGACACTAGTCTAAAGGGTAGAGAGGAGTCACAAGCCCTGCCCTTGGAGTTCTTTCAGTCTGATGAGGACAGAACACACAGAATATACATGCAAGAGTCAGCTAATAAACAACTTTAGACTAATTGGATATGAAGATAAGACCCAGACTGAAGGAATGATCATTCTTTCCCAGTGTTAATTAGGAAAATATATCCTGGAGTATAAGATTCTGTTTTATAAGGAGAGAACTGAATAGGCAGTGTGGTCAGTGTGTGGCTTAGCACTGACAAGAACTTGTTCGGGACCTAGGACAGATCAGTGAGGACTTCTGATACTCTGGCCAACTTCTTCCATACTAGATACAGACTCATCATGGGTAAAACTAACCAGTGGCTGAAAACACCTCTACTTTCCATCCAGCATTACAGAGAAGAGAGGGTCTGAATGAAAAGTGTTCACCGGTGGAAGTAGCACAGCATAGAGGAAAGGGAGCTGGGCTAGAAGTCCCAGGCTGGGTTCTGACACTTACTAACTATATGACTTTAGGCAAGTAATTTTATCTCTGTGGCTCAGTTTTTTTATCTCTAAAAAGAGGGATTTAACTAATTAAGCTTTAAAGTGCCTTCCAAGTCTAACATTTTGTGAATCTATTAACCTATCTATGCTCCTCTCCACATGGTTTAGAATAATATTAAAAGAACAACCTATTTAACTTTTTAAAAGTGATTTCACTTTCATTATCTCATTTGATCCTCACTCAGTCCTTGAGAAGTAGGTAGATATCCTTGTGTCCATTTCCCAGGTGAAGAGGAAAGATGAGGGCACTCTTGGTAGAGGAAATAGTACCAAAAAATCTTTAAGGACTAAATGAGTATGGCCTATGTGGGGAATGGTGTGAATATTACCCTGTCTAAAGAGGAAAGTCTCTACTGGAGAAGAGGGATTGGAGAAGTAAGAAGGAGCCAGAGTAGGGGAGTGAGGAACAGAGGTCAGACACAGAGGATAGGATGAAAGAAGCTCAGAATCTCTCGGGAACATCAAATTTGCATCTGGACTAATTCTGCTTCTCATCCCTCCTCCCTACCCCCCAAATCTACTCCACTGCCACTTCCAAAAAAAGAGGCAGAGAAATCTGAGGATCTAATTTAAGATGATGAGTATGTTGAATGTTTGGTTCTGATATAAGCCCCAAGAAGCTTTTCTTTCTGTAATTGTCACAGGCAAGGTGCTTTGAGGAGGCATGAGATGACCTTATCTATGCCATCCACATATGTGTATACACAAATGCATACACACACACAAACACACACACACAGAGTCATCTAGCTCTCAGCTTACTTACTCAAAATCCCAGTCCCAGGTACATCTGGATGGCTTCTCTTTCTTTTCTACCCTGGCAGACTACCCCTTCTGTATTTCCTCTATCCAGAATGGCATATCCATTTTCCCACTCCCTTTTGACATCTGTGAGCTGCTTCATTGCAATCTGGAGATGTTCCTTTCCCACATTTGTAACAATCTGTCATGTTCTATAAACCATTCCCTATTAGAGTAGGAGGGTGAAGGGAGAGAGAGAAGAAAGAAATGGGGGGGGGGGAAGTAATCCAACAAAAAGAATTGGTCATCTTTAAATGTGACATTTAGAGCCACCAAAATAAACAAGAGCCTTCAAGTTCTCTAAGCCTCAGACTTTTTTCTCTAGTGGACTACTATATAGTGTAGAAGCATTATTGCTTACAGTCTCAGAAAAGGGCAAGGAAAGGAGGAAAGGAGAAAATCTGGAACCCCAAATTTAAAAGACTGAAAGTTAAAAATAGTTTTTATGTGTAATTTGAAAAAATTAAAATATACAAATTTTCCAAAAAAAAATTTTAAAAGAAAAGAAAACAGTGATTACTAGGAACCAACAATGATTCATTTAGGAACAAGATCTGACAAACTAATCCAATTTACTTTCTTGATAATAATGCTCAGTTGATCAATCAGGGGAACTTCATAGATACAGTGTATATTGATTCAGTAAATAACCTGATAAAGCCATATCTTGTGATTACATGGAGAGATATGAGTAAAATTCATAGTTGGTTTGGATTTTGTACTTAAAGAGTGTTAATTAATATATCAATGTCAATCTGGAAAGAAATATCTTATGACTCTCTCCCAGCATCTTTGTTCCTATAGTGTTCAACAGTTTTTAACAATGACTTGGATGAAGGCATAGAATTAAATTCGTAAGTGACCCAAATTTGGGAAAAATAACTAATTTGATGAATGAAGTTTTTAAAAATCCCTAAAATCTCGAAAGGCTGGAAAGGTATACAGAAAGAAATAAAATTAAGCCTAAATGTGAAGTCCTACATTTAGGTTTAAAATATTAATTAGAAAACTATATTTAACAGAGACTCATGCTTCTACATAAAATCCTTTTTTTTTCTGTTCTACTTTGTATATGGAAATGTTCTTTTTTGGAGTGTTTGTTAAATTTGGAACAAAAAAAAGGAAAGAAAGAAAATTAATTGCAAAAGAACAAGACAAGGAAATCTTCGTAATTGGGCAGGAAAGGTGGGGAGAACCAAGAGCGTTTAGCTGACTACAAGGCGGCTGGTGGCACAAAGGACAGAGTACTGGGTCAGGCAACAGGAAGACCTGGGTTCATATCTGAACTTAGACACTTACAAACTGTGTGACTCTGGGCAAATCACTTAACCTGTGTTTTATTTTCCTCATCTATAAAGATGGATAACAATTAACTTGCCTCTCAGGGTTATCACAAGGGTAAAATGAGATAATATTTGTCAAGTACTTAGCAGAGTGCCTGACACACAGTGGATGCTTAATAAATATTTAAATATGTATAACATTATACTACAACATGTATTAAAATACAACATATAATGAACATATGTACATGCGTCTGCCTCACAGGACTATCAGTTGAGTATCAGATGAGAGAGTGTATGTGAAAGTGCTTTTCAAATTAAGTCCTACAGAAATGTGAATGCTATCTAAATTACTGAAAAGTTAATGTGATCTTAGAGTGAATGAATGAAGTCTGGTCCACAAGTATGGTCCTGACCTTTGCGCTGGTCAGGCCCCAATTGTACTATTGTACCTACTTCCAGGAGGCAGCACATTTTAAGGGGGACACTGACAAGTGGAACAAATCCAGAAGAGGGCGAACGAGGTCATGGAGGTGACAAAGTACCCCTACAGCACACATTTATATAGTACTGCAGAATTTAAAAAGTATCATCACATTTGATCCTCACGAAAACCCTTTGAGATAGGCAAAGGGATCACAGGAGTGGGAAAAGCTTTGACCCTAAAGAGAAACCATGGCTTCCAATCCCACCTGTGATATGTGACTTTGGTAAAGCTATCGAACCTCTCTCAGCCTGTTTTCTTATCTATAATAAGGGCGGGGGGAGGGTTCTAATTGGCCTCTGAGGCCCTTTCCAGAGCTATGATCTGGATCTTTCTAGACCTATGCTTCTATTATTATCCCCTTTTGGCAGATAAGGAACTTGAAAGTTTTATTCACAGCAATAATAATAACACATTTATGTAGCACATTAAAGCTTACAAAAAAGTACTTCATATACATAACTTCATTTGATTTTTATAATCCTATGAGTTAGGTGATATTATCATCCATGTTTTTCAAGTGGGGAAACTGAGGCTGACCTAGGTTACATGATTTGCAGTTAATAAACATCAGAAGCAGAATTTGAACCCAGGTTTTCTTAACTATAAGTCCAGCACTTTATCTGGTTTGCCACATTGCCTGAACTGTATGACCATGGATAAATCACTTAACCACTGTAAGCCTCAGTTTTCCTATCTGTAAAATGGAAATAACAACTGTAAAGCCTATCACATAGAGCTGTTGTGAGGTTCAAATGAGAAAATGTAGTCAAGTAGTTCGCAGACTTGAAGAGGCCATGTATGAAATGCCTACCCTAAGTCCTGTCTTCTCCACACTAAACATCTCCAGCTTCTGTAGCTGGTCCTCATATGATACCATTTCTAGACCCTTCACTCTTCTCTGGATACCCTTGTTTGTTTTTGTTTCCAATCCCATCCAGTCTATGGCCAGACCTTGTATGACTTGCTCATTGCTTGGGTGTCATTAGACCATTCCTTACTGAAGGGAGTCTAGAGGCCAGGACTGGCAAGAGGGAGCCAGAAATAGTGCTGGCAAACACACAGATCTGGTCCCTGCCTTCAAGGAGTCCAGGTTGTTGGTAGTATCAGTTGTAGCATCACTATCAAAGACAGGGTCATGGAAGCAATCAGCTACTCTCAACTCCAACTGGGAAAACTCTAGAAGAAGGAAAAAAGGGTTGTTTTTTTTAAGTTTCAGAAACAGTACGGAATCTGGGGAACCCAGGAGAGAGGCTAGAAGGACGCGGGGGGATTCGGGGGCCGTGTGGGGGTTGCAGGGAGTTACTGACCTCTGTTCTCTCTTTCTTCTGCCTCCCCCAGCACAGAGCCCCACGGCGGCCGACCCCCTGCAGCAGGCCTACGCCGGAGTGCAGCAGTACGCAGGTCGTTAGTATTGATGCTTTCTCCCAGTAACGCTTTCCACGAGTCCTTCCTCCCTCCCCTCTTCTTTCCTTCCTCATGTTCCTATCAGCCTATCAGCATAGAGACCACCCCAGCAGCCCCTGCTGTGCTTCAGGCTGTGAGAGAAGGCATGAGGGTGGCAAAGGATTTACAGGATGAGATCTGGAGAGGAAGGGCTCTGTTTAGACATACGGGATGGAAACTTTGCTATTACCTACTTCTTCCTCCCCAAGAGCGACCCACTGAACTCTGGCCTGGGTGATTGCCATTCAGTTCAACAGAGTGACTCAAGCTCACTATGTACCCAGCCTGAGAGACACAAGAAGAGGGACATACAATTCATTCCCGTGGGAAGTTTATAGCATAGTCGGGGAAATAAACACACATATCAAATACAGAACAACACAGGAAAATGTCTGGTCAAGTGTGAAATTGTGGAATTGTGAGATTCAGTCCCAAA
>CM053580.1:267018293-267054658 GCA_028627135.1 Pseudochirops cupreus | reverse complement strand
GGAAAAGAGAGGAAAGGAGAGGGGAAGGGAGGAGAAATAAAAGGAAAAAGGGAAGAAGGGAGGAAAAGAAGAAAGGAAGGAAGGAGGGAGGGAAGGAAGTAGAGTATATGCTGAGGACTGTAGAAGAGACAATGGATGATGCAGGGAGCTTAGAGTACAGTCAGGGAGACTAGATTCACACATATTAACATTTAAGAAACAAAAAAGAAGGGTATGTGGTTCACATTTAGTGTTGCAGAAGGCCAGAGTGAAGCCAAGCAAAGGAAAAACTCCCTTGGAGCCCTCCTCATTCCTTCCAACAGAACTTGCCGCTGCCCCCCAGCTCCCACCCGTTGTCCAGGCTGTCCCTATCTGCCCTAGGCTGATAGGGAATAGAACCAAATCAAGAAAGAGGGAAAGATAGAGGCTTACTTCAAACCTTTGATGATCCCTAACTCCTCCATCCCTGTCGTTCACTCCCTTGGGCAGGGCCACTTTAGCTCATTTCTCCCTTTAGGCTAGGCACAGTCAATTCTGGATTATCTGTACTAGCAGACTGGAACAGCCGCACAAATAATCCAAAATAGTAAATGATCCAAAACACTGAAAAATGTGGCAACCATCAAGTATTCCAAAACAGTGGCTAATACAAAAGAATGGATGAGTTCAAACAAATTCTTCTCCAAAAGTCCTTATTTATTGGTTCTGGAATTTTTTTAAGCAATCAAAGATTTTTCCATCCTAATGCCATCCAGTTTAAGCTAATAAAATACACACACATACATACCCATGTACATACATGTGCACACACAGTTTGCTTTCTGGGAGCTCACACAGACGAACAAACAGGGGGCGAGATGTGATCATTACGTCACAGAGAAGATAAGAAACGGTATTCATACCTGAGTTTTCTAGATTGGGGGAATGAATAACTCATTAAGGCCCCATGTAACTAACAACTCCTATGGATATAGTCTTTTACGTGAATGGGAAAAGCATTTATTAAGCACTCAATATCCTATAAACATTGTATAATTCTATAAACATTGTATACTAAGTGTTGGGGTTAGCAAGAGTTTACATTCCAATGAGACACATCACTCCTAAAGAAGTGGTGGCCAGAGAGGCAGAATAGTGGCAGGGTTGATTTGGTCCTGCTTTGGGATTTAGCACTGGAGGGGATGAAGGAAGAGGAGAAAGGGCACCCAGGAAGCTGCTGGGGTTGCTGAGGACGTGACAGGAGAAGAGGGAGTGAAGGGAAGCATGCCTGAGACTTTCCTGATGCAGTGGTCTTGGAGAGGCAGTCACCACTCAGGCCAGCAAGGGCCCCACTGGGTAAGCTTTCCTAATACTGCACACACTGCATTAGTGCTCACAATGAACCCTACACAGAGAAACGGTAGGTAAACACCTGCAATGTGTGTTATGAGTGACATCAGGAGTCCTGGTGTGCAAAGTATCTCTTCCAGCTGCCTACCACATCCTCCCCTCCCTCCCACCCCCATTCTAGTTCCTTCCTTGGGTTAGGCATTGTTCCCTCCAGGGTCCACTTTTTAAATGAAATCTTCCCCAGGGAAGGGAAAGCACCTTCAGTCCCCAAAAGTTTTCAGGTACTTTTCTGCCTAATAGGGGAGGGTGGTGGTGGTGTAGAGAGAACTAAGGAAGGAAAAGGTACAGGAGCAAGGGATCAAAATAAACTTTGTTGATTTGACTAACCCTGTTAATGCCAGTGGTTCTTGCTAAAGTGTTCCTTTCTCCTACCTTAGCTAACTTAACATGAAGATGGAGACAGAGACAGAGACAGAGGAAGTCAGAAAAAAAGATCTAGGGAGAATTGCAAAAGAGAGGATAAGAGAGACAGAAAGTCAGAGTAAGAAGAAGGGCAAGAGAGAGAGAAGAAGAGGAAGGAAGGGACAGAGGGAGGGAGAGAGAGAGAAGAAAAGGAGGGAGAGAGTTCAAATGGAAGAGGATGGAGAGAGATATGAAAGGGAGAAAAAATGAGAGAAGGGGAGATAGGAAGAGAGTGAGGGAAAAGAAGGCAAAAAGAGGCAGCAAGAGATAGAAAGAATGAAGAAGAACAAAAGAAGGAAATGAAGTCAAGGGAGAGTGAATAACAAAATGAAAAAATGAGTGAGAAAGACAAAATAAGGAAAGAACAGAGAGAAAGGAGAGAGCAATAGTAAGAAAACAGAAGGAATATAGGAGGAAAGACAAGATATGGAACAAAGGAAACAGTAAGACAAAAGACGACTGTGAGAGGTGGAGGAAATAGAATAACAAAGGGGGAGAACGACAGCAAAAAGAAAAAGAAAGGAGAGCAAAAGACAGAAGGAAATGGAACAGGAAGAAAAGGAGAGGGAGATACAAAGAGAGGAGGAGAGAGGGAGGTGGAGAGAATTCCTGTGACAGAGGAACATGCTTGCTGTTCTTGAGGGGGAGGGGAACAAGAAAAAGGTCCTTCCTTTCCCTATTTTATGCCACTTCCCTGTCTCCCTTCACTTCTTCCCCTGGTTTCTAGCTATAGGTATTATATACTAACATGCCCAGCCTCCTGACTCAAACCAGGCTTCACTCTTTGACGTATGACCAAGGGAGAAGCAGGCTAGTCAGTTTGGGATAACTCAAGGCTATGCCAGAGATAGCACTAGACAGGGACAAATTATGGGGTACTCGGACTTGTTTCCTCTTCCTAAATTAAAGGGGAAACTGGTTTTTAGCACTGTTTCTACAGCCCAGAACCTAACAGAAAAACCAGGACCCCCTTCCCTTGAGCCCTGTAACCCTTGTCCTTCCTGGTCTGTACTGGCTAGTCACAACTCCCATCACCCAAGCCAGGGAAGCTAAACACCTCAGTCAGCCTTGGTCAAAGTATGACAACAGCATACTGTGATCTCTTGCTTTTTACACTAATAGGACATGTATTCTGTTGATTATCCACAGTCTGGCTTCCCCTCCCGACCCCACCCTCATTACTATCTCCCCACCAGTACCATTTTTACACAAGCCACCAAATAATTCACTCATGATAATGTCAGCCTGTTGACAACCTGATCAGAAAAAAATAAATCTGCTAAGAGCAAACATTACATCATGCATTACAAATGGTCTGAGGTTATCCCTTGCTTGAGGATAACCCACTGTTTTGGATTATCTGTCATTTTGTATGGGGCGTTGTTTTGAATTCTTTATTGTTTGGCTTTCTCTGCTGTTGCTATTTTCCCTGCTGCTGCTTCTCTCCATTGATGCAGATAATCAAAAGTTGGCTTTATCTCCAGCGACTGAGCTGAAAAGAGCATTTTGGCTTGTTTGATTTTGCTGCCTGATAACAAAATATTTCTCTGTCTTTCATTCTGTTTCTCTCTCCTAGTCTCTGTCACCCTCTCTCACTCTGGTCTCCCTCTCCTTTCTTCCTCCAACAGCCGCTTACCCTGCTGCGTATGGTCAGATAAGCCAAGCGTTCCCTCAGCCGCCTCCAATGATCCCACAGCAACAGAGAGAAGGTAAGTCTGGGAGCTAGGCTGCTTGGATCCCAGTCCCAGAACCACCCTACCTCCCTCCACTGTCCCTCCCAAGCACAAACCCTTTAACTAAGATCACTGGCTCCAACTATCCTGAGTTTGAAAGATGCCATCAAACCCATTATCTGTTGGGGGAAAAGAGAAGAGGACTGAGTTTTTTGTTTTTGTTGTTTTTTTTTATGATACAGGTATCATTTCTCTATACAGATGTGTAGTCTCTTTCTTGGTTGTTTCTGAAAGCAGTTCAGTCTGGAGATAGGAGAGTGGATGATATGTCCTTGAAATTACTCTGTTCACATCATAGTTTCTATGACTGTAGTGGAGCCAAGCTCCAATTTGCCTTTCAGTTTTGCTCTTCTACTACTCCCTGTCACCAAACCAGCAACCTAAATTTCCTTCCTACTTAGGAGTACTTCCTACTTAGATGTATTGAACTAGGTCAAGGTAGTATTTCTTTCAAGTGCAGTGCTTCCCTTCAGAGATCCTTATCTTCCCCTCAGTGTGCCTAAGGTGCTACCTTAAGGTGGCTAAGAGAAGCTACTTTTCCTATTGACTCTTTCCCATGGGCAGAAAGAGAATCACAAGCCTACTTAGAGTAATTTAAGTGATGTGTCAATATGAAAGAGTATGGAATTTCATGACTACCTTTTCCAATCAAAATGTATCATTTTCCACTCTGGGATGAAAGAAGACCTTTCCTCTTCCCAAAGTTAATCTAATTGTTAGCTACTACAGGGAATTTGCATTCAATGATTACCTTAGCAACCAGCCACTTTAATAAGTTGTCTCTGACACATTCAAATGTAACAAATATTTTCCAATGGAACAAACCATTTAAAACTAATATTTAAACAGAAAATCAATTAGATTTAAACAAAGACTTAAAGAGTTTTCACAAAGAGATATGGTTCACATTCTTGGGGTGTCCCTAGTCCAATAGAGGAGACATGACTCACCCTTAGGGAACTTATATTGCAACTGGGAGAGTAAGTCTAACGCTGAAGCAGGTGGTACAATGAAAAGGATGCTGAATATGAAGTCAGAGTACCTGGGTTCAAATCCTGACTCTGATACTTACTACCTTTATGACCTTAGGCAGGTCATCTAACCTTTTTGAGCTTCAGTTTCCTCATCTATAAAATGAAGAGGGTCAGACTAAACAACTTCTAAGTCCCCTTCCTATTCTTAGTCTTTGATCTTGTGAATGAATGGTAGATTGTAGAGTGCTTTAGGAATTACTGAAAGAAGTGATAAAGTCATCTGGGAAAGTTTCATTGAAGAACTGCTCTGGGTTTTTAAGGACAGGTAGAATCTAGAGAAGAATGAGGAGGCTATTCCAGGTTGATGAGTAACCTGTACAAGGAAGAGACTAAGAGGGAGGGAAGTAGGATCAATCATGGAAGGACAGCCAAGAGACCTGGGGATAATTACAACCAGTCAGCACTCTGGTGTGGCTCATTGAACAGCAGTGAGGGTCTCCACTGGTAGCAAGAGTCTCTTATAGAAAGACATCGTAAGCAGATTGCATTCAGGAAATAGTGAACATCAACCATTCTCCACTGCCAAGAACAGTTCAAAGATGAATAAAAGGAGGAAATACTTCAAATTTCATAAACAAATGATAAAGTATAGTCAGAATTCATCTCTACTGTCATCATCAATCCACAAGAGAAGTGGGAGGAAAGTCCAGGCAGAAAGAAGGCCAGCTAGATCCAATCCCCCTTGGGGTTTTCTTCCTTGACTCACTCTCTTACCTGCCGTTTCACTGGCTGACACCCTAAAGTTGTAAGACCATCATTTCCATTCTATTTGTCTCTCCCTGTATCTCAAGATCTTGTCTGGTCCCAAGAGGAATCCAGTTCCTTCAGATTCTCTTAGCCTAAATGTGAACTGTCTTCCTTGTCTTCCCCTCAATGAATTGAGACCAAGATTAGGTAGTGGAAAGAACCCTGGACTTGTCAAGATACCTGAGCTCCAGCCCCAGCTTGGCACTTTCTAACCCCTTGGCCTTGAACAAATCACTTTTCCTCTGTCAATTTGTTTAATAGGAATAATTACATCTGAACTCCTTGTCTCACAGACATTTCATGAGAAAAGCATTTTAAGTACTATAAAACACTACAAAAATGTGAATTTTTTTTTAAAAGAGCTTTATGCTTTAGGGTGGGCTTATTTTAGGAAGAACTACAAGGAGGATAAATTCCATCACGGAATAAAAAGGAAGATCTAGACCTATCTCTCTCTGTATTTTCATGGAACTCTTGAGTTAACTTTGAAGAACTGACTAATATTGTAATCCCCTTTTGCTTGTTATTTTAAACCCCAGTATTTCCTTATGGGAGGCAATGTAGCATGAAGATCTCAATTCAAGTTTTGCTCTATCATACTATAGGACCTCAGGGAAATCACTTAACTTCTCAGTGCACTAAGTAATTATCTAAGAGTTATAGTAAGTGGGGAAATGGAGATTTTTCTCCTATGGTACAAGAAATGGTAGCTCTGAGGGGGGACAATTTACAGCCTAGTAAGTATATAGGAATACTGAAGCATCAAAATATTCCTACCTGGCTACAATCCCCTTAATATGTGTTATGAGAATATAAGCTTCCTGAGGGTAGGCACTGTCTTTCTACACACACACACACACACACACACACACACACACACACACACACACACACCCCTTCTGCATTTAGCACAGCACCAAGCACATAGTAAGTATAGAATACATGCTTTATCATTCCCTGGTCATTAAGCCCTAGGGAGCTGCCTGAGGCATAGAGATGTTAAGTGACTTGCCCAAGGTGACATAGCTAGCGGACACCAAAGGTGAGATTTTATCCCAGGTCTTCCTGACTCTCTATACCCAGAACCCTAACCACAAGGTCATACTGCTTCTGCTAACACAAGTGTATCAATAAAAATATGATCCAAGGTAGAGAGTGAAAAATATCATAAGGAAAGTATAGAGTACATTGCAGGGACAGAGGGCATAGAGATTATTTCTAGCTGGGGGGAATCTGAGAAGGCTTTATCTGAAGTGTCATCTGAACTGACTGATTCCTGATGGATAGGTAGCACTCTGACAGACAGGCAGAGAGAGAAGGGAGGGCATTCACCAGACCATGGATTTAGATCTGGAAGGGACTTTAGAGAATCACCCATTCTAACCCCCTCATTTTACAGATTGGAGACCTGAGGTCCAGGGAGAATTAGCCAAGGTCATAGAGATTGTAAGTGACAGAGGCCAGGGCTCCAGGTTCACTGACTAGAAATCCAGTGTTTCCACCACTCCATCCCACTGGCTGCTGAAGGGAACAGTGAGAGCTAGGAGTGACAAGAAAACCTTAGGTGGTCTCCTGCAACCAGGAACAGACCGATAGAGTTAGAGCACAGGATTCACTTAAAGGGGTGGGGGACAATGATGAGGGGGAAGATGGGGCTAGATTGGCCTTTGGGCAAGAAAGACCAGGCTGAAGTCCTTAGTGTGATATGGAACAATACAACACAATGGGCACATAAAGCAATGAGGAAGGAGTTTCTGTAAGCTCTAAACACAAGCAAAATGTCTCTTTGGTTTGCACCTTTAGGGTCCTTTGAAAATCCACTCCTATTGAAATACAAATTATTCCAATTTCCAGAGGAAAGTAAGGTGTTTCCTCACCTGGTGCAGTCAGAAAACCAGCCCTGTGTGTCTTGCATGTATACAGTAACTCACCTGAAAAATCATATTAGAGAACAGATCCATTCTGACATTAGCCCCCTTTTTCTGGATTGGTCTTATATTATGAATAGAAGATATAAGAACTTACCCATGGAATCTTCCCTGAATGGCACTGGAATCAAAGATGAAGGCCCCTAGCTCCATGAAGCCTGTGAGCTGCCAAGAGAGGAATCACTAAAGGCCATTCCATTTCTCTTTGTAGGCAAACACCTCAGGCTATCGCTCAGAGCCTATTTAGGCTTATTTTACAAACCATTCTAACTACCTTATTCTATAGCAGATTTGGAAAAAAGCAAATTAGAATGGACCGGGAGACCACTAGAATTTGGTGCACAAGAAGTGAAGGCTGGCATCCTGTTAGCAAGGGAAGAGTCAGGAAAATCATGATGAGCAGACATAGGAGCTGGCAAAGGACAGCAGTCAGAGACAATTTAATACAGGGGCAAATGCCCAAGGCAGCATCACACAGTGCAGGGGTGTCCGAAGCAAACGGAAATGGAGGCCACTAATCCGGACAGAAGGACTTCTGTGGACCACAGACTGACTTGGTTTGAAAATGTGATGCTGTGTTCTACTTTATTTTTATTTAGTTTTTAAAATATTTCCCAATTACATTTGAATCTGGTTCAGAGTGCACTCCTGAGATCTGGGCTATGTGTTTAACACCTCTGATGTAATGGATAGAGAGCTGACCTAGGAGTCAGGAAGACCTGACACACACTGACTCTGTGACCGTGGGCGATTCATTTAACATCTGAGGGCCCCAGAAAGATCTCTAAGACTATAAGTTACACAGCAGTTGCTAATTGGCTGTGGTGGAGATATTTCCTCCCCTGGGAACTTACTACCTCTATGAAGTCAGAGGTCTGGTTCCCTCCCTCCCAAAATGTGAGCACTTCTGGCTGCTATGGGATGGTGCTGTGCTGCCAAGGAAAGAGGGTTTGATTTTGAGTGGGGGGCTAGAGTATGTAAGGGAGGCTGTTTGGAGGCTGTGAGATTCAAGATGAGCCTTGAAAGATGGTTAAGATTTGGATTAGAGGGGAGATGGGGAATGGTGAGGAAGAAGGCATTCCAGATAGAAAGCAGGACATAAGAAAAGGTGACGAAGCAGAAACCATCATGGTGTATGCAGGGGTTATAAAGGGAGGTCATGAAATACCTTTCCCAAAAGATCCTAAGAATCAGATGTGTGACTTTCTCCTTTTGAGACAATATAGGTGTAGTACTATAAGAAATGACAGGAGTATATGAAATATTTGGGTGATCCTCTTCAGCCTGGGGGTCCCAGAAGAAACTAGGGATGGAGGCAAACATTGGGTGATCCCACTGACTTCAAGCAGGGCGTCAATTCCCTCCCCTTGCTGGTGCCTACCTACATTTATTTTTGAAGCTCTATAATGGATATGGTCACTAGCATCTAAAATGACAATCCTTACGCTGGCACAGAGTTTCCTATTTTTCATATCTGCTATCTCATCTGATTTTCACAGAATCCCTGTGAAAGTGGGAACCACCAAGATTACTAACCCCATTTTTCAGATGAGGAAACCAAGGGCACCTGGGTGAAATGCTTCTGCAGTATCACAAATGTCCTGACCCCTAATCCGGTGCTCTTTCCACCCACATACTGGCCTTCCTGTGTTCTAATTCAAAACCTATTCATTGAAATATTAGTCTAGGATGAGCTATTCTCTCTCCCAAACTTTGCCCCACCCTGCCCCACTACCCCTGGTTAAGCTGGAAGACTGCTCATGTCTCTTCTATCTCTGTCTGTCTCTGACTCTGTCTCTCTATCTCTCTGTCCCTAAATGTCTCTGTCTCTGTGTCTCTTTTTGTCTGTCTCTGTTGGTCTCTCTGGCTCTGTCGATCTCTCTTTCTCTGGCTCTTTCTCTGTCTCTTTGTTTCTTTCATGGCCTCCATGTCTCTGTCGCTTTCTCTGTCTCTCTCTCTTTCTGTCTCTGTCTTCTCTCTCTCCCTCCCTCTGTCTCTCTCTCTTTCTTTCTCTCTCCCTTGTCCTCTCCTTCCTCAACCACAGGGCCAGAGGGCTGTAACCTGTTCATCTACCATCTGCCCCAGGAGTTTGGGGATGCTGAGCTGATGCAGATGTTCCTCCCTTTCGGTAATGTCATCTCCTCGAAAGTGTTTGTGGATCGGGCGACTAACCAAAGTAAATGCTTTGGTGGGTAAAGATAACAAACCAATTAGATTCACCTAGGAAAGGGCATTGCTCGCAACAAGTTACCATTTGCAAACTGCTTTTTATCTGCCTCCTTTTTCTCCTCCCCCTCTTCCTTCCCCAGCTGTCTTTCTCTGATCTCTCCTTTCCCCATCTCTCAGTTTCCTTCCGCGGATCTTCTTTCTTCTCTGAGCTTTCGGCATCTACTCTACACCCTTTCTGCCCCATTCTGAGGACTGGGTACAATGCCACAGCTGAGGGGGTCAGTTAGGACCCCTCCTTATTCCTTTGACTCTCCCCTGCCAGCCCCCCTGGAAGGAGGCTAGGGGGTGGCCCAAGGCCAGGAGGTTGTAAGGAGGAAGGTAGATATACTGTGGTGGGTGTAGGGTGGGGAGGATGGGCACTGGAGTCACATCACACAGAAGATGACAGACAGCAATGGTGGTGCCAGATCTTTTCTGGGAACGTCCACTCCTTTTAGACTGGCCCTTGAGGCAGAAGGGGTGGGGAATAAAAGTGCGAAGTGGCTCCTTGTTCCCAAGACCTTCCTCTGTCTTGATTTTAAAGAGATATTTTTAGAGGGAGGTGTGCCCTCCATCTGAGCTCCCTGGCCATGGGAGCTGGGCAATGTCCATGGTGATATCGGGGGAACCCACCCAATATTGGTGTCTATCTGCCTCCTGCGCCTTCAACCTCCTGCCCTGCTAATCCCCAATAACCCAAGTCTCTTCTTCCCCACCGATGACACTCTGTGCACCCTCGGTTTTCATCTTACTTTTCCTCATCACTCACTGCCACCCGTTTTCCTCCCCTTCTACCATCAAACTTCCCTCTTCTCTTTCTTATGTCCCTTCTGTTTCTTTCCTGTTTCTCTCTCCTTTTCTCTCTAATTTCCCCTTTCTTCTCTCTCAATTGATCACCTAGTATTTCCTGATCCCCACTGTGCTCCTAGCCCTGAGCTAGTAGCTGTGGAGGACACAGGAGAAGCTGGCAGAAGTTCTTGCCTTGAGGAACTGGATGTCTCCCTGTGGGACAAGGATACACCGTGAAGTAACAGTGAGCAGACACAAGGCAGTGCAGGGTTCAGTGCTAAATCGTGTGACAAAATGTAACTAACTGCCAAAGGAGTTTAGAGGGAGTGACTTACTGGATCCGGACTGTTGAGGAAGGAAGGCTTCATAGAGGAGGCAGAGTACAAGCTGAGCCTTAAAGGACGGGTAGGATTTCAGTTACTAGAGGGCAAGGGGGAGAGTAGAGTCCAGAGGTGGAAATGTGCAGCGGATTATGGATGATGGTACAGCAGCAGCCTGGCTGGAGCTGAGGGTACATGGCGGCGAGAAGGGGCAAATAAAGTAAGGCATCACCGCATTGAAGAGGGCCTTGAATGTCAGAATTAGGAGTTTGGAGTTAATAAATGCAGGCGCAAAGGAACCATTTAAATTACTATTTTCGGGGTGGGGAGAGTGGTGTACATGCTGGATTGGAAGGGGAAAGACAAGTCAGAGAAGCTAGGAGCTCTCTATATCTCCCTTTTCAGTTTCCCCTGCATTCATCCCTTCTGTCCTCTTCCTATCTTCTCCGTTCCTCCCTCCCCTAGCCATGCTCCCTCCATCTCTACCAGCTCGCTCTCTTCTGGCATAATTCTCTGAAGAAGTACCCTGCCCTGGCGGCCGCCTTAAATACTGTGAGGCCTGATCTCCAGGTGGGGGGACCTGTCCCATTCTGGGGACTCTGGCTTTCTCTGGACAGTACCGTTGAAGCTGAATGCGGCAGCTCAATCAGCTCTCCAGCCTCTTTCCACTGCAGGGACATTGTACACCCAGTATCAGTCAGAGGTACCCAGATATCTAAGTACTATTATCTATTCTCTGAGGCTGGGGTAGGGAGAAGAGGTGTGGGTAGAGAGTCTCCACTATTTCAGAAACTTGGAGTTGGGTCCTCTCTCAGCTTCCCACAGGGACAGGGGATGAGGGCAGATAGAGGGGTTATGGAGTTTGTAGAGTAAGAGCCCAAACCACAGCATGTGGGTATAGGGGAACTGTGTGTCTCTGTCTGTGCAAATCTGTGCCCATGAGTTATTCCTGTGTAAGTTTGTGTGTACATGTATCTCTGTATTCAGTTCGGTTCGACAAACATGTATTAAGTGCCTACTATGCAATCCAAAAATGCCTTCAAGGAGCTTAAAATTTAGTTGGGGATTGGGAAGGAGAAAAAGACATACATTCCTATAATATAACTTTAAAGATGATGCCATGCTTAGGAAAGGTCAAATAAATGGCCCAGGAGATTCAAGGAGGGAGAGATCACTTCCTGGATCTCCTGGTGGGGTGGGATGGGGTGGGAGTTGTGGGGGGGGGGTCAGGAAGGGCCTCATGAAAGAAAGAAAACCTGAGTCGGGTTGTTGAAGAAGGGAAAAGATATCAGTTAAGTGGAGATGAGAAGCAGGGACTCGGTTCGAGGCATGAGGGATGCACAGAGGCACGAGACAGCAGGACAAGATCTTGGAACAGTGAGTAGCTCACTTGGACTGGAGGGTAGCGTATGTGTGCAAAGTGGGGGGAGTAATGTGAAATAAGTATGTAATTATAATAATAGTTGATATTGACATATAATGCCTTAAAGTTTGCAAAGTGCTTTATATACATGATCTCATTTGACCTTCACAACTGTACAAGGTAGGTGCTACAGGTATTATTATGTCAGTTTTAGAGAAAAGGAAACTGAGGCTCTGAGACAATTAAGGAACTCATCTGTGATTACTCAGCTAGTAATTATTGGAGGATGATTTGAACCCAGCTCTCTTCTGACTTCAAATCCACCACATACGCTGTCGCTGAACCACTGCGTGTGTCCCTGGCTGATGTCAGTCCACGTGGAGCCCCAAACACCAGCCTGGGATTGTGGTTGAAGTCAGGAGGCAAGCTTGGTTTTCTTCTCCTTCTCCTTCTTTGGAGCAGGGGAGTGACTGGTTAAGACCTGTGAATTAGGAAGATTACTTGTACATCTAAGTGAAAGGCAGACTAGGGCAAAGAGAGATTAGAAGCAGGATGACCAGTCAGAAGGCCAGTACAGTAATCTGGTTCACTGGTTCTCAAAGGATGGTCTGGGGACACCTGGGTGTCCCTGAGCCCCTTTCAAGGGGTCTGAGCTGTAAACTATTTTCCTAATAATACTAATTTCTAAAATGGTGACTATCAACAGATACAACCCACTTTAAAGCTCTTTTGGGGAGGGCCCCAACCATTTTAAAGAGTATAAAGGGGTCCTGAGACCAATCCAACCTAACAGACATTTATTAAGGACTTAGTATGTACGTACAAGGTGCTCTGCTAGATGCTGGGAATATAAAGACAAAACATAGACCAGTTTCTACCTTCAAGGAGCTCATATTCTGTGGGGAAGAGGACAACATGGAAACAGAAAAGTATTTTACAGTGGGGAGTTGATAAATGTTTAACAACTGGCTCTCTCGGAGGGGGTAACATACACAGGGCTCGTTTTTAAGTTTAATCTGCATTTTTGCCATTTCTTAAGTCTAGACAATCAACAAAACAATAAATCAAGCCCTGATTTATAGTGTTTGTTGATTTCTGAGGTGTAAATGCTCACACTGAAAATTTAACAAGTGGCTCTCTCAAGTCAATTCTAGCTAGCTCTAGCACACTTTGAAAGTATTCATAAGATCACAGGATCTTAAAATCACAGCTCTATAATTGGAAGGGACCTCAGAGGCCACTGACTCCAACATCCCCATTTTACATATGAAGAAACAAAGGCTTAAGGAGATTGTGACTTGCCCAAAGATCATATGGGTAGTGAGAGAGAGCATTAACAACCGGAAATCATGGACAAGGAAGCACAGGAACTGAGCCTTGAAGGAAGCTAGGGATTCTAGGAGGTGGACGTGAGGAGGAAGTACACTACAGGCACAGAGGAAAATCTATGCAAAGGCATGGAGGTGGGAGATTGTATGCCAACTTAATGGAATATCAAATAGCTCTATTTAGTTGAAAAATGAAGTATGAGGAAGGCAGTAATATGAAATACATATGGAAAGTGGTCTAGAATCAGACTGTGAAAAAGCAAACAGGAAGCTAGAGAAGGCTCAAGTGGCTGGGGGGTGGAGGGGCAGGAAGGCCTCCTGTAGAAAATGACATTTGAGGAGAGTTGTAAAAGAAGCAAGAGATGTCAAGAGGCAAAGATGAGGAGATGCTTTTCAGGCATGATGGATAGTCTAGGCCAGTAGGGAATCTGCAGCCCCAAGGCCACATGTGATCCTCTAGGTCCTCAAGTGCAGCCCTCTGACTGAATCCTAACTTCACAGAACAAAACCCCTTAACAAAAGGATTTGTTCTATAAAACTTGGACTCAGGCAAAGGGCTGCACCCAAGGACCTAGAAGGCCACATGTGGCCTCGAGGCCGCAGGTTCCCCAGCCCTGGTTCCAGATAAAAGGCAAGGAGACAAGCAATGATACATCTGGGAGTAATATACATGAAGATAATAATTGAACCCATGGGAAAAATGATGTGATGCCCAAAGGATGGAGGATTTATAGTGAAATAAAGGGAAGAAAACATTTATTAAACACCTACAATGTAACAGGCACTCTGCTGAGTGCTTTACTGACGTGATCTCATCCCCACAACAACCCTGTAGGGCAGATGGTATTATTATCCCTGTTTTACAGCTGAAAAAACTGAGGCAAACAAACATCAAGTGGCTTGACCAGGGTCACACAACCAGCAAATGTCGGAGGCTAGATGTGGACAGGCCTAGTGCTCTATCTACTGGGCCACCCAGCTGCCTCAAGAAAAGAAAAGGCAGTCTGGGCAAGAAATGATGAGGTTCTTAATTAGGGTGATGGAAGTGGAAGAAAGGGGAATGGACACAAAAGATATTCCAGAGGTAAAACTGATAGGACTGCAAAATGATTTCGACGTACAAGGCAAAGGAAAAGGAGTCAGGAACGACTCCAAGACTGACTGATCTGGATAAATGAAAGAATACTGGTGCTAGAAAACAGGGCAATTGGGAGTGGGAGGAAGATTGAGGAAGAAAAAGATGACGGGTTGTCTACGTCACAGTAGAGCTCAAGGAGAGGTCAAGAATGGAGGCAAAGATTTTGGAGTCATTTTGCATAGAGTTGGAAACTGTCACCACGTGGAGATGAAATTGCCAAGGGAGAAAGTATAGAGAGAGGAAAAAAAAAAGGAGCTAAGGACAGAGATATGAGAGACATCACTGCTGTCTATAACATGCCTAGATCTCCCTCATCCCTAAAAAAGGAAGAGGAAAAAAAACTGACTTGACCATACCATCCCCTCAAGTGATCATCTTCTATATCTTCTCCGCCACAATCAAACTAAACGTTGTCACGGGTTGCCTTCGTTTCTTCACCCCCCACTAGTTCTCAGTCCCTTGTAATCTGGCTTCTCACTCCGCCTTTGGATTGAAATTGTTCTCCAAGATTATCAGCAATCTCTCAATCGTTAAATCCAATGGCCTTGCTCAGTCTTTATCCTTCTTGACCTCTCCAGTATTTGACATGGTAGATCACCTCTTTTTGGATACTCTCTTGCCCCAGAATTTTTGTGAACTACTCTCTCCTTGTTCTCTCTTTCCTGACCTCTCCAGGCTCCAAGTCTCCTTGGCTGGACCATCATGACTCACTCTCTCCTCTTGATTGTTCCCCAGGGTTCTGCCCCAGGTCCTCTTTTCTTCTTTCTTATAATTCTCTCAGGGTAACCTCTTCATCTCCCAAGGATTTAATTATTGTCTCTATAAAGATTACTGCCAAATCTGTATATCCAACTCTTCCCTCTCTCCTGAGCTCCTAAATTAACTGCATCCCAGTCAAGCCCAAGAAGCTTTGGCCAGTGGCTCCCTGTTGCCTCTAAAATGGTTATAATACAGAGAACACTAAAATACACAGACCAAATCAGACCCCAGGTTTCCACAAGCATGTATTATATTATATATACATTTGTGGAGACAGTGATGCTTCCAGAATGTTTCCAGAGCTCCTCTCAGTACCCTGCTTTTATCTCTGATATCTTCCCCCAGTGGTCTTCCATTATTGTAGCAGAGGCAGAGTAGTTTAGGCCAGTGATGTAAAAGTAATTGGGCCACAAAATCTATGTATAAAGACCCATGTGGGCTGCATATTGACATAGAAAACCACATATTAATATTATCTATGTTTTATTATATTTTTATTTACCTCATTAAATATTTCCAAATACATTTTAACCTGGTTTGGGCTGCACTGGGGAGTATTGTGGGTCTCATGGGGCTCATGCTACATGTTTGACCCCTCTGGTTTAGGTAAAACGCCAATGTTTACCATAAGGAAAAATGCTGATTTAGAATCATAACATTAAATTCATCATTTAACTAGGGTCTTAAGTTTGCAAAGCACTTTACATACATTATCAAACCTAGGTCTGACTACGACTGTATGAGGTAAGTGCTACAGTTTTTGTTCTCTCTGTTTTACAGTTGAGGAAATTTAAGCTGAGAAAGGTTAAATTATTTGCCCAGGGTCCCACAGGCAGGGCTTAAACCCAAGTCTTCCTAACTCAGCTACCACTCCCAACATAAAAGAGAGAGAGAGAGAGAGAGAGAGAGAGAGAGAGAGAGAGAGAGAGAGAGAGAGAGTGTGTGTGAAAGTGTGTGTGTGTGCGTGTGCGCGTGGCAGATAGAGTAGAAAACAAAGCCTATGCTGTCTCACTTAATGACAAGACTCCATCTCTCTCTACCTGAACGTGGTTGTTTTTTTCTGCTTCTATCAGAAGACAGGAACCAGGTTTTTTTCACAGCTTTGATATTTCCTATCCCAGTGTGTTTTTAGCTGTGAAGCAGTTGAAGAGTTAATCGGTATTTCCTTGCTACCTGCTAGAAACAAGAATTTCTCAGTGTACCCGTTCAGTGCCAGTGCCCTCGATGTGGAGCAAACGCTCTTAAGTCAAGTGTCTGAGATGCTCTTTTCCTGAAGGTGCAGGACGGCATTTGTTCCAGCTATTTCTGATGAACTGACTGGGGGCTCGGGGGTGGGGGAAGGCTCTGGGTGAAGGACCCACTGTGACTGAGCATTTTTCAACTTAATTTGTTAAAAGAGCTGAACTATTTTGGGGGGAAGGGGAACCCTAAAACAATGTTAAAGTTCAAACTAAAACATCCCAAATACATTGCATAAAATAGATTTCTTCTTTAAACGTTTTTGTTTTCATGGAAAGCACCACATACAGTTAACAAGAGCACTGAATTTGGAATCGAAGGACCTGGGTTCGAATCCTGACTCTGCTATTTGCTACCAATGTGACATTGGGCAAGTTATTTAATCTCTTTGAATCTCAGTTCTCATCTGTAAAATAAAGTGGTTAGATCAGGTGGCCTTTAACAACCCTCTCCAACTCTAACTCTGTGACCACAGGATCCTTGCTGTCACTGACTGGCTGAAAACGTTTCTTTTTCTCTCTTCCTTCTATGGTTAGAAATCTCATCTAACCCAGAGAGTTGAGAAAAAAGGTATGCATGTTAGCGTTAGTAATCCATGTCCATATATATTGTATATACATACATACATACATACACAAACACACATACACACATATCTCTGTGTGTACATGGACCTGTGGAGAGTAAGGAGAACAATAGGGAGCCATATAGTAAGGGCTGATGAGCTTGGAAGGAAGTGATGTCATTCTTGACCCAGAATGCTTTGCACTATACCATACAACCACCTATTAGTCAGGGTCAAGGCCCAATAGGGACAAGGTCTATTCTACCAAGGCTTAGGAAGTAAGAAGTGACATAGGCTCCTGTGTGTCCCCAGAGCCTCAGCAATTCCCCATACTGGGTTTATTGACTTAGGTTAGATTTCAAAAAGAATTTCCCTGAAGTTAGAACTGTGGGACTAGAGAAAGAGGAAATCTTCGGTCTTCATTTATGTAATTTATAAATAGGGGAGATGATCCCCACAGTTCTCATATTTGGGGAGCCTGTCTGCTGCAGGTGATATGCTCAGGGAAATGCCTAATGCTATCTGATGGTGGACATGTATGGCCTTGAGGACATAAAACCCCAGAGATTCCTCCTCATGTGAAATCCCTCCAAGCTCCTCAGGGCTTTCAAAGAGTTACAAAGCCAAAAACTTATCTACCGATCTGCCTCTTCTCTTTTCTCCCTTCTTTCATCGTCTTCCTGAATTCAGATACACTGATCCTCATCATCTGTGGCTCTTATCTCTGTCTCTCTCAGATTCTTTCCCAGAGTCAGGTCAGTCTCTCTCTCTCTCTCTCCCTCCCTCCCTCCCTCCTTCATCTTAGGTTATCTCCTCCCTTTTTTTTAATCTCTCTTTTCTCTCCTCTGCTCACATGTTGTGACTACAGGGCAAAAATGATCATCCAAAATAAGAAGGGACTTTGACTAAAGGCCTACAAAGGGAAAAAACAGTAGAGCTATTGTCTCTTCTGGTGCCTTAAGTCCATCCAGTCAGATAAATCGATCAATTAAGGAAAATGGCAGAAAGAAAACAAAAACAACAAAATCCCCAGAATTGTGCTTCTGTTTACATTTTCTTCCCAGAGGTAATTATTTACAAGACCTGCCTTGCTTTTGTAAATTAAATGCTCATCTGCATTTGACAAAGATGTGAGATTTTGATTGGCCATCCTTTTCATAACACTCCATTTAACAAAAGAAAAGGCTCCAGTGACCCAATCATAATTAGCCTATAGAGTAGAAATCTAAATAATATTTGCACAATTCAAGCATTTTATGCCTTTTCTTCCTTGCTACTGCCATAACACATTCAGACAATTCAGGAAGATAAGAATTTTGAATTATAACAAATAACAGATCATTTAAACATTTTTTGACAACAGACACATAGAGACATGTTCATCAAACTCTCGGCCTATTCTGGATATTCTGACTTCTGTTATTTCTTCTCTTGATTCACCCTGCTGGGGTCAGAGAGCACTAATTTTGCTGGTGGACAATCTACCAAAGGGATATCTGGTCAGAAGGGCTCCCCAATACACAAGGATTTGAAACTTCAAGTTTCTCCAAAGTCCTTTCCCTGGGGCTAGAGACAATGGTTCTTTGGAGTGAAGGGAACATGGAGGTCACCACAACCTCTAGGAAGGGAGCTGGGAGTCCTGGGAGCAGAGGCCTTGGCCTTGATCTCCTGCTATGAGACACAGGTACAGTGCTATGAAGAGGGATGGGTCACAAGAGTTCAGCAAGATTACATTTGATGAAGTTTGTCTTTTGGTCTACAATGGCCCTTTCTGTGCCCTTTAACTGTTTTTCCCACCCCCACCCCATTACTCTTATATTACTAGGTACCCAGTATTCTCTGGGCTAGGTACTAAGAACTAAATATGTTCCTCTTGGGTGGAGGGAAGAGTAGCATTTCAAAAGAGAATCTTGGAAAAGGTCATACTCACCACAAAGAAATGAAGCAGTAATATGGAATTGCAGGCAATGGGAGAGGGGAGAGATTTGCACGTAGAGAGAGCTTCTGGCCTAGCTCATAACAAGCAAACAGGCAGCTATTTGTTCTGCCTATGGGCAAGGCCAGCCCTGGTATCTGAGCCTAAACCTCCTCAAATTCAAAAGAGGCTGAGGTCAGAGGATCTAGGTTCCAATCCTGGCTCTGCTACTTACTACTTGTATGACCTTGGGTAAATCCCTTTACGTCTCTGGGCCTCAATTTCCTCATTTGTAAAATGGTGGAGTGGGGAATGGACCACTTGATATCTAGATTCCCTTCTCCCTCCAAATCCCAAGATTTCATGACCCTGGAAGCTCTTCAAGAGGGGTTGGGAGGGGGAACTGGAAGGCCAGAAGATGGCCACTTTGGGGGCAGGATTTAGAGGGAATTCTTACTCAGAAATGGGTTGCACTGGATGGTCTCGGAGGTACCTTCAGACACTGAGATAAGGTGTGACTGCTCCCTACTGACGCAGGTACCGAAGAGGAGGGGGCTGGGAGGGGCAGGGGGCTGGGAGGGGCACGCTCTGGTGTCTGGGAGGGAGGCACTAGCCCTCAGGATTTCTTATTTGAGAATTGTATTTCCTTCGGCAAAAGACACAGGCAGTACCGTGGAAAAGGGTTCCAAGAGTTTGGGGAGGTGGGGTGGAGAGGGATACACCAAGACTGTGGGCAGGAGGCTTTTGGGGAAGATGGCACCACGCTCTGGTGAGTCCATTAACGAATGTGTGCCCCCTGCCCCCACTCAGTGCACAGCCAATGTGCCGGGAGGGGGTCCTGCCTCCGGGAAACCTCAGGTCTGACGGGGGAATACGTAGGATCATGGGATTTCAGAGTTGAAAGGCACCTTAGAGGCCATCTAATCCAACCCACCACCCATCCCCATTTTACAGATGAGGAAACTGAGGCCCAGAGAGGTGAAGTGACTTGCCCCAGGTCACACAGGTAGTAAGTAGCAGAGTCGGGATTCTTACCCAGGTCTTCTGACTCCAAATCCAGGGCTGTCTCCACCACGCCACGCTGGATGATGGCACCTCTGTGGGCCTGTATCCCCGGGGAGGGGGGCGGGGGGAGCTGCCTCGGAATTCCCTCCCAGCCACCTCATCGACGCCTCTCCCCGTCCCTTCCTTCCTTCCTCCCCTGCCCTCCCCCTCCGGCCCCCAGTGTTTCCCCCCACCCCGGGTGGAGTCGCGGACGGCGGCGTGGACGGCCCCGAGGCGGCCCCGTGGAAACCCCGGCCCTCGGTCTCCCCGTGTCCCCGCAGGCTTCGTGAGCTTCGACAACCCGGCCAGCGCGCAGACGGCCATCCAGGCCATGAACGGCTTCCAGATCGGCATGAAGCGGCTCAAGGTGCAGCTCAAGCGGCCGAAAGACGCCAATCGCCCCTACTGAGCGCCGGCGGGAGCGTCCCCCGGGGGAAACCAGGACTCGCACAGGTAACTGGGGCCGGGAGTGGACGCGGGGGCCGCGGGGCAGGGGCCGGGGCCCAGAGAGGACAGGAGGGGGCGGGGCCCGACCACTCGGACCCGCCGCTGGCCGCCGCCATGTGCTCCTCCGGACCCACCTCGTGGCTTTCCTGGGACCCGCCGACCCTGGGCCTCCCATGCCGTCCTGTGGCTGGCCTCCACCCTGCTCGCCCACTGGGCGTGAAGTGGTAGGAGAGGACGTGACCTTCCCCCTGCTGAGGGCGGCTTGGGAAGTCAGGGATAGGTAGGAGAGGGGACAGGGGCAGCCAAGCTGGCCAAGAGGAACCAAGCCAATGGGAGAACAGTTTGCTCCTAGCCTTGGATTAAGCAGTCCCCCAGAGAGGGAAACTGGGCCCTCAGGAATCTGCCCTGGCTCAGGTGACGGGTTAGGATGTGTGGGTCCGACTTAAATTGAGCATCTCCTCCTTCCTTAACTTCCTCCTCCCACTTCTATCACATCAGGCAAATTCTCTGCTCTCCCAGGGCCTAAATCTGCCCAGCTGAAATGAAGAGAATCATTTCCATTCCCCTTCAGAGCCTGAAGTGAGGCTAAGGTCTAATAGAGGACAAAGGGCAAGGGCAGACGAGAGATACCCAAGTGGGACGGATTGGGAATGGCCAGAACTGAACTTAGAGCTGCCAGTCAGAAGATAGTGAAGTGGGATGGTAGGGCTGATGCCTAGGGGTCGGGGAAGGGAGGAAGAGAGAGACCAGAATAACAAGACCAAAGAAGATTAGTTGGAAGATACCTAAGGTGAACACTGACTTGTCCAAATCTGAAACACTTTAAACACCTCAGTTATTCAAAGAGATGAAGAAAGATTCTGAGTCAGAGCACACAGGTTTCAAACCCTACTCTGCTCTTTACCATGGGTGACCTTGGGCAAGGAACTTAACTCTCTGGGACTCAGTTTCCTCAGCTTTATAATGAGGGGATTGGACTAGATTATCCCTAAGGGTTTTTCCAGCTGGAAATCTTTGCTCCAAGAGCATGTCAGCTTGTGGAGAGCAGGGACAATTATGTTTCTGCCTTTGTATTGCCAATGCCTGGCACAGAGTAGGCATTTAATCAGTGTTTGCTGAACAGTCAGATGATCCTGTGATCATACTTCTGGCAGAGTTCAGTCCCACCTGAACCCTCACAATAGCTGCCACAAAGTTCTGTCCTAACAATTTCCCAGCTTATAGCCCATTATTAGAAGCAGAGGAGAAAGGTGGTTGGTGGAACTAGTGATAGGAATGCAGAAATAGGAGTAAGAAAAACTAAAGGCTCAGTACTATTTTACTGAACATATATTAGAGGGTCATAGTGATGACCTTGAATTATCAGGAAAAATTAGATTACATTCAGTAGCTTGTCTTTGCAGCTAGGTGGCACACTGCATAGAGTGCTGACCCTGAGGTCTGGAAGACTTAAATTCAAATCTAGCCTCAGAGACCTACTAGCTCTGTGACCCTGGGCAAGTCATTTAACCCTGTTTGCCTCAGTTTCCTCATCTGTAAAATGAACTGGAGAAGGAAATGGCAAACCACTTCATTATCTCTGCCAAGAAAACCCCAAATGGAGTCATGAAGAGTCAGACACAACAGACAGATAAGAAACTCCAACAATCTTGTCTTTAATAAGTCAGAAATATATAATGCCATTTTTAAGAGTTCTGTTTAAACATTTTGGCTTTTGGATGTGATACCTTTCAGGTATCTGGAAAAGTCCTTTTTTGTAGAATGTCTCATTCCCCAAAGATGCTTAATAAATGAGGTGTCACTCTCCTTAGGATGAGGAGAATCCCTTTTGAAACATAAGTGAGATAGGTTTAGGACACTTGGAAGGAAACCATACTTTACACTGTGAGTAATGAACTGATGGAATTTGTCATCACCGAGAAGCAGTGCAATTTATATTGGAAATCCAAACAGATCCAAAAAGGATTTGGACTAAGTGACAATTGTCAGAGCCATAAACAGATCCTTTTAGGTGCCATCACAGAGAACAACCAGGCCCTTGGGGGCTTTGTTAGCAACAGAATATTGACTTGTATAGGGAATGGTTCTGACCCACAGAGTCACAGAACCATATCATCTAAGAGCTGAAGGAGGCCTTCAAGGCCAAAGTAATGCAGCCTCCTTCCCAGTCACAGGAACACCTGCTGACAAGTGGTGATCTAGTATTTATTATAGGGCAGCCAGTTTAAGCATTGAACTCACTATGGTGGTTCCTCTGTGGGAGAAAGGATTGGGAATTATAGCTATCACTTCATTCTTCTTAGGTCCTACTCCTTTGGATAAGGACAGTGCTCCGGAAGGTTCAGATCCAGGGTAGTTAATATAAAGGGCAGTATACCTGGGCTAGAACATCTCAATTCAAATCCCTGCCCTGCAGTTTAACTAGCAATACTTTTGTTGTTGTTCAGTTGTGTCTGACTCTTCGTGACCCCTTTTGGAGCTTTCTTGGCAAAGATACTGGAGTGGTTTGCCATTTCCTTTTCTAGGTCATTTTGCAGATGAGGAAACTGAGGCAAACAAGGTTAAGTGATTTACCCAAGGTCACACAACTCATAAATATCTGAGTCAGTATTTGAACTCAGGTCCTCCTGACTCCAGGGCTAGTACTCTAGCCACCTAGCTGTCCACCTAGCAATACAGGCTTGGGCAAGTAAGTAGCCACCTCTCTAGGTCTCAATTTCCTCATTCCACTCAATTCAATAAACATATTAAGCACCTTAACTATATGCTGGGCAGTGTGCTAAGGGACAGAACCTTTATTTTTTTTTAACTGGTTCTGAGATTTCATCTGTGTAAGGAACTCCCTTCAAGCATATAGAACAGCAGCTACTCTACCTGGATTGAGATGTGGAGTAGCTTGTCCAGGGTCACACAATCTGTATGTATCAGAGGCAGGACTTGAACCCAGGTCTTGCTGACTCTGAGGCTAGCTTCCTATTGACTGCTTCAAGGCTGCCTCTCCTCCAGTCAATCAGCAAACAACCCTTTATTAAATACCTACAATATGACAGGCACTGGACTGGAAGCTAGGGATACGAAACCAAAAATGAAAGAATTTCTGCCCTCAGGGAGCTTACACTCTACCAGAGGAGGCAACATGGACATAAAGAAGTCAACATGCAGAATAAATACAGAATGAATATGAGGCAGTTAGGGAGGGATCAGTGAAGGCTTGGAGTAGAAGGTGGCACTTGTGCTGCATTTTGAAGGAAGTGAGAGATTCCATGAGGTGAAGGTAAAGAAGGAAGTATTTTCCACACGTGGACAGAGAAAATTTTGGCTGGGACAGAGAGTGTGAAGAGAGAGCAATGTATAATGAAGCTAAATAGGTGGAGTGAGGTCAAGCCAGAAAGGGCTTTAAAAGCCAAACAAAGGAGGGTTGCTTTGTTTTTATATTAGAGGCAAAAAGGAGCCATTGGAATTTATTGATCAGACTTATGCTCAAGAAAAAAATCTTTTGAGACCTATATGGAAGATGAATGGATAGAAGTGGGGAGAGACTTGAGGCAAGGAGACCAATTAGGAGGCCATTACAATAATCCAGGGCAGACATAAGAGCCTGAAACTAAGATGTTAGCCGTGTTAGCAAAGAAAAAGGATTGAATATGAGAGATGCTGCGGAGATGGAAATAGTAAAATCTGGTAACTCATTGGTCTTGTGGGGTGAAAGAAAGAGAGAGAAGTTAAGGATAATGTAAAAATAACAAATCTGGGAAACTGAAGAGTGATGGTCCTTGTTAGAAATGTAGGTAAAGAGAAGGAATTTGGGGAAGTGTTAATGGGTTTTGTTATGGACATGTTGAATTTGGGATGCCTCCAGGACATCCACTTTGAAATGTCCAGTAAGCTGTTGGCAATTCAATACTGGAGCTGAGGAGAGACTGGGGCTAGATGTTTAGAGAAAGATCTGTGACTCATTCACATAGAGATGATAAAACAATGGGTGATCCATGATGATGATGATAGCAATGATGATGATGTGAATGAATGAAAGTTGAGAGGGAGAAGAGGGCTCAGTTAGGAGGTGTGATACAGATGGTGAGCCAGCAAAAGAGACTGAGACCAGGTAATCAGAGAGATAGGAGGAGATCAGGAAAAGAATGGTGTTATCATAATCCAGGAGGAGAGGATGTTCAACAGTGGCACCATAGTAGAGAGGTCAAGAATAGTGCTGAGAAACTGTCATTTTGGGCAGTTAAGAAACTGGGAGAGAACAAGTTTCAGCTGAGTGATATCAGAAGCTGAACTGCATAGGATTAAAGACAGATAAGTCATGGGGGCAATAAGCACAATAGCTTTTTCTTGGAGTTTGAGAAAGGGAGGGCAGATCTTTTTGGACAGTCGTTTGAAAAGATAGTATGGTCTGGTGAAGGTTGCTGCTCTTAAGTAGCTACTTTCTGCTAGGAGGCAGCATAGGAGAGTAGAAAATGATCTGTACCCCTGGAGATGTGGATTTACTTCTATCTTAGTTTGGATCTTTGATTAATCACTTAATCTTTCTGAGGTTCAATTTCCCCATATGCAAAACAGGACAAAAATACTTATGGAGTCATGTGGGAAAAGCACTTTGTAAATTCCAAAATATTATATAAATGAGGGCTTCATATCAAATGAAGGAATTGGAGTGGATGATTTCCATGGACCCTCCAGCTCTAAATGCATGCCCTAAGTCCTGACCCAAATCTTCTGGCTCAGTGGTTCTGCCTTTCTCTTTGAAGCTGGGTGCATCATCTAGTGTTTTCACTAAATCTAGTCAGTCTAGTTCAGGGACTCCCAATCTTTTTCAGTTCCAAGTATTATTTGGCTTTCAGTAAACTTCCCCATTCCCTCCATTCAGTCCAAAAGGAAATAAATTCTAGAGTTTAACATGTACAGGCATACCTCAGAGATTTGTGGATTTGATTCTAGACCACTGTAATAAAGCAGATACCACAATAAAGAGAATCACACAAATTTTTTGGTTTACCAGTACATATAATAGTTATGTTTACACTATACTGTAGTCTCTTAAGTGTGCAAAAGTTTTATGTCTAAAACAATATAGATACCTTAATTAAAAATACTTCATTGCTAAAAATGCTAACCATCATCTGAGCCTTCAGTGAGTTGTAATCTTTTTGCTAGTGGAGGAGCTTGCCTAGATGCTAATGGCTGCTGACTGATCAGGGTGGTGGTCACGGAAGGTTGGGGTGGCTGTGGCAATGTCTTAAAATAAGATAATAATGAAATTTGCCACATAGATTGAGTCTTCCTTTCACTTGAAGACTTAGAGGCCATAGTAGGGTTGTTAATTGATCTGATTTCAATATCATTATGTCTCAGGGAATAAAGAAGGTGGAGGTGTCAGAACATATATAACATTTATCAATTAACTTTGCCATCTTATATGGGTACAGTTCATGGCACCCCAAAACAATGACAATAGTAAGATCACTGATCACCATAATCAGATATAACAACAGTGAAAAACTTTGAAATATTACAAGAATTACCAAAATGTGACACAGAGACATGATGTGAACACATGCTGTTGGAAAAATGCTGCTGATACACTTGCTCAACAAGGTCGCCACAAACCTTCAATTTGTAAAAAACTCAATATCTGTGAAACACAATAAAGTGAAGTATGATAAAACAAGGTATGCCTGTATATGCACATGAAAAACAAAACACATTTCAATAGGATAATATCATTATTTACTAAGTATTTCTCATGCCTCCCTGCCCTTACAAAGCTTCTCAAATCCACCGGCGAGTAAATATACCTCTCGTTGTAAGCCCCTGCTCTAGTCCCTATATGGCCCCTCCTCCCAAGTACACTGCTTCTTGTCTGAGGGCCACACCTGTTTTCAGCTGGTTTGCAGAGCAGAGATGATGGATGATATACACATGTTCAACCCAATATATTATCACACCTTTGCTAGCTTGGGTTAGCAGCCCCACCCATTATTCTAGCTCTTACCTCCATCATCTGCACTCAGGTTCTCCTACCTCATCTACCTAAAAGGATTGTTTTGTTCAGAATCCTATCATTGAAGGCTTATTAACATTTTACATATACAGTAAACCATATAGGTACCTTCCACTAGTCAAGGGAAGTTAATTTTCACAACTCAGCTGGGATTTGAAATGGGTTGAGTTGCACTCTAACAAGGTTAAATTGAACTCAGGGTATACTGAACTAGGTGGATGCTCTGGGTATTGGAATGAACTCCCAGCTCCTCACAGTTCTGGTTGGGGTCTTTGTTAGACCAGGTTCAGGGTTCAGGGCTCTGTGCTCAGCTGTGATGTGGGCTCTTGGGTCCAGGCTCTTATCCAGGGTCTTTGTTCTGGTTGAGTCCTCTAAGTCTACAAATTGCTTGTAGTTCCTAGGGATGGCGGCTATGGTAGCCACAGGTGATCTACAGTAGTCTGTGGATTACAACTTTCCAGGACAGCCTCATCTCTCTGAGTTGGATTCTTATCCTACCTACTGGCAAAAGGAATCTCAAATTCTCTTCCAGCTCAGGAACTTTGATGCTAAGAGACTGATACCCACAGCAACAGAACAGTTACAGAAACAAAGAGGAGCAGTGAGGCAGAGAAACAGAGAAAGCAGATAATAAAAGGGGAAGATACGGTGCCCCCAATAACTAACATGACCTGTGAACAACCATTTAGTATTGACTCTTGGGAGAGAAATACGTATTGAGAATGAGTGTAAGGGACTATGTGTCTGGATAAGTAAGTAAGGAGAGAGGGGAAAGAGATGGAGATAGAATGAGCACATTGGGTGACTGCAACTGTTTATAAGTTCATGTTTGCCCCATATATGTGTATATATGTCCCAGCTCTAAATCCCATGATAGAATGTGTAAAGATATTTGGGTGCCTGTATGTACATGTGCTTCCTATCAGGGGCTTCAGCTGAGTTATTAGGTTACTCATTGTACTTTATTCAAACTCATAATACACTGCAGAGCAACTGTCAAGTCTTATAGGATGGAGCCTAGCCTTAAACCCAGGGACCACCATACCTAAATTCATGTCCTGATTCAGTGTGGAAACTGATTCCCTAAAGCCCTTTTCCACCATTCTTTTGAATAGACTTGATTGATGTAAGAGCTAGAGAGGGAGATATCTGGGATGGGCAAAATAGCATAGATGAGAGTTCTTTTGATAGAGTTGAGATTTTGTGGAGAGACAGTGTTAGAAAAGTCAGTGGGATAGGTCTAGTTATTAGTGATGTAGGGACCTATAAGTGTTGGTTAAGAATGAAGCTGTAAGATGGTAGACCAGTCATCAAAGGGAGGCCAAGCAAAAGAATTGATTCAGACCTTCCGCAAGCTCAAAAAGACAGCAAACTCTCCATTCCTCTCCTGCCTCTGCCCTGACTGGTGTCACCTCAAGCTACCATGAAATATAGTTAGCATCCCTTAAGAAACAAAACTGCAAAGTTAAATCTGTTATATACGAGTAACTTAAGAGTAACTAACATTTGGATTACCTACTTTTGGAGGAACAGTGTGAGAGGACACAGCTTTTGGGGGACTAAGAATTGGGGGGAGTAGGAGTAGTTTCAGAGGGAGAACTTAGAACCAGGATGCTGGAAGGGAGTGGAGAAGAAAAAATTACACTAATAATGACTTTCAACCAAACAAAACAGGAATACTAGAATGTGTAAAATACGCCAAGACCAAGGCATAATATAAGCAAATCTATTAAAATGAGGGGACCTAGAGGTTAAATTCAATTGCCTGTCCATGGAGGCTACTTTCTCCAGGCTGGAAGAGGGGACTCGAGAATGGAAGGGCTGGGGAAAAGGCATAGTAAAGGGTGTGGGGAGGATGAGAGGAGAAGGGTAGTGAGATCTACAGCAGAGTCATATAAACTGAAGCCAGCAGTTTAATCCCAGTGTTATATTTTATGGCCATTTTACCCACTTTCCACCAATCCCCTTAATCCTGCCCACTATCCACATCTATCTATGGCCTCCCATTGTCCAGTCAAGCATTCCATCTTGTACCAAGGCATTTCTGTGCTCTGGGCAACATTTGAAAATTGGGCCTCTCTCTTTGGCCCCATCTCATAGACTTCGAACCTTCACTACAACACATGTGATTTGACTTATGCCTATGTCATGGATTGCAGAATATTATGTCTTTAAAAACATGTGAATTTATCAAAAGTTATATTAGAACTTGTATCTTGTAGCTTTCCAGGCACATGCTTATTCTGCCTTCCCAGATCTACAGTACGATATCCTCCTAAGGCCGGCACATACAACATTGTCTGATTCATACACCCGTAAGAGTCATCCCCAGCTCAGCCAGATATAAGGCCCTAGGAAACACAGCCCTGGGGAAGGAGAGTTCAGATCTTTCAGTACTACAGCCAGATTTTCTTTAGGGCAAAGGCTGGTTTTCTTTCAGACCCTATCTCTCTGTGAATTCCCTCTTAGCTCCAAGTAATAGCTTTCCATGTAGCTAGCACATGCATGCATAGGCCATACTTATATTCAGTCACCTGAATATGTCAATACCCATGCTGTCAGAGTATCTAGAGGGAAGGAATAGAATCTTTGCCAGGTCTCTGTACAAGAATTTTGTGCCAAATGGAGTATTGGAAATATATAAGGAGTGTGTAAAAATATAAGTAGAAGAGAACAGTCTCTTCATCTTTCCAGCAATGTTACTGGTTTGTGGAACTGTCAGTCAACAGCAGACCAGGACCTGGTACTGATTCAAAGCTCAATCAGCTGGTAACAGGACAGGAAACTGCTTATTGAAAGCAAGAAGAATGTTCCAGGGAGCAGTAGTCTGAGGTTGTAAAAAGTCTGTTATTACACTTAAGTTCTCAAACTAATAGAAGGCATTATTACTACTTCCTTAGCTTAGTACATAAACAACACCTTTCATTTCACTAATGTTTGCTGAATACCCACAATGGACCAGCATTTGAAAAATAAATTAGTACCTTATGGATTTGGGAGTGGGACCTTGGACCTTGAAAACCATTAGTAGCTATGGGATATGTCTGTGAATTCTTCTAACAATTCCCTTAACTAATTTATATCTAATACATTTAAAATTTCTGAAGTGAATATGTTTTATAGAGTGTCTTCTAGAATATTCTGTGGGAGAAACCCAGGGCGGGGTGGGAAGAGGGTCACGAAATCAAGTCATCAACCATTGGTCATCACTAGGCTGAGATCCACTTAAGGAGGCAACATGGTACAGGGGAAAGAACACTGACTCTGAAACTAGAAGACCTGAGTTCAAATCCTATCTCTGATACTTACCACTTGTGTGACCTTGGGCAAGTAATTTAATTTCGTTGGGCCTCAGTTCCCTCATTTACAAAATGAGGAGGTTGGATTCAAGGGTCTCTCTGGTCCTTTTAAAAGTTCTAGAACTATGAAGCCATTTCTGTAATATCTGCCAGGGGAGGACTGAAAACATGAGCCCTGAAGGGAGTAAGTGGTGCCTCTGTGATCATTCTGTCTTTTATTTCTGCTACCTTCTCCCCGACCTACTTCCCCACCCCCCCGCCCCCCCCCAGCCCCATCCAAGTCTCATCAGGTCAGAAGGGGAGCATAAGCCTCCAGCAGTGCCAGAGGAGCTGGGGAAGGGACGGAGAGGATGGTGTTGGGGGAGAGAGAAAGAGCCAAGGAGTATAATGAATGGACATATCGTTCATTGAGACCTGTGGTTGACAAAAGTGTGGTTTTCAGGGCTCTTTTGTCTTTTTTCTGGCCTCCTTGACAAACCACCCTGTTATTTGCTTTCTTCTGCCTAATGCATGATATTGGTAGCAACACTGTGTGAGATTCCCACTACTGTTCACAATGTATCATGTGTCTGCATAAACAACCGTGTATGTGTCCGTCTCTCTCTGCTGGCTTCCTACATCCTTTACTTATGTTCATTTCTGTTCTCTCATGATTTGATTGCTGTTCTGCCATTAGAGCTTTTGGATTGATGCTGTGTTCTGGTGCTGTATATATAGATATTTTTTCCTTTTAATTTCTTTTAATTTCTTCCCTATCTTTCTCCATCCCCAACCCAACCCCACTGCCCCTTCTACCATCCCTGAGCCCCAACCCTACTCTTTCCCTTGTCCTTCCTATCTTTTCCACACTCACTTTCTCTCATTCTCCCTCTCTTTCTCTCTCTTGTTCTTTCTCTCATTCTCTCTCTCTCTCTCTCTCTCTCTCTCTCTCTCTCTCCATATATATATATTATATATAAAAAAAAATCTTTTCTTCTTTTGTCATTCAATCAAATTCCAACAACCCAACCAGGGCCAGTCAAATCCACCACAGTCTCGCGCTGAGCTAGGAATAAAGTTCACGTAATCACATGAGAGTGGAGAATACAGTCCCCCATCCGTAAGTTCAAATCAACTCAAAGTTCACAGTGTGACATGATGGCGTCATGTAACAAGGCTAAGAATTGGTTGCATGACAATTGCCGTCAAGTTTCGTGGAGGTGCTGTGATTGGAGCATTTTTTTCTTGGATGTTGTACCCGTTGATGATTGGCCAGTCATGATCACACGTGCATTTCTTTGACTTTTGTGCTGCCACAACCTTTTTTGCTGTGCTCATTTTCGTTTCGTTCTTGGTGCTTGCAGTGGTTTTACTTTCTGTTGTTTGGTTTTTCTCGTTCAGCGTTTTTTATGCTTCTCTAGATGTCACTTAGAGAAAAAAAAATGAAACAAAAAAGAACCAAAAAAATTAAAATAAAGATGGATTCCTGAATTCTCAGATATGGGATCATTTAACTGTGCAAACCATTATTTTTTCTTAAAATGAGGAAAAAGTTTAAAAAATATTTATGCGTGGTTGATTTCCTTGCACTTGAAAATATTGTGATTTTATTTTTTTCTGGAGATTTGGGGGCCTTTTTCAATTGACATTTTCCTGGGCTTGGGTTTTTATTTTTTCCCCAGTTAGGCTATTTCAAATCTCACTCCAAAATGAAAAAAAAAAATCAAAACTATAGTAACAGAATGATTTAAAATAATATGAACAAAATGAACAAAAAAGCTAGAGTACAAAGCCTGAGGCCTCTGAATGAGTGCCCCTGTAATAATTATAAGGTTTGTATTATAGCCACCACCTTTGCTAAATTATTGGTTGGGAGTGGGTGGGGGTTGGAGTTCAGGGTGGGTTTTTTTTGGTTGGTTTGGGGAAAAAAAATAGTCCTTACACAAAAGCAAAATGCATCTTTTTGTTTACAACTGAAAAAGGGTCCTTGACAAGTGTTTTTTAATTTTATTATTATTATTTTATTTGGTGTTGTAATTGTTTAGACTGCTGTGTACGGTTTGCTGTTTGTTGAATCAACAGTGTGAAAAACCTGCCAGCATGGATTGATATACGCATGACACTTCCCCCCATGGGGGCTTTGCAATTCTAACTTTCTTGATGTAATTAGTCACCCCCATGTATAAGTGAAAGCTGCTTGCTAGAATGAAGATGACTTTCTTCCGCTAATATGCAATGATTAAGCATTCTCCTTAAATGGTGATTCTAAGTCAGATCATGATTTTTCTTTAAAAAAAAAAAACTCCCCCAAACTACTATTTTTCAGATATTGAGAATTGTTTGAATTATTTGTCTCACTTTGGTTATTAACTGTTTTAACTTCCTTTGCTTTCCCCTTCCCACTTCCTCAAACTCCCGAGTTTCTGCTAAATTCCCTTTCATATAGGAGAGAAATATGTTTATGTCTATATAGATATCAACATATTCCATCTATATATACATATATGCACAGATATACACATGAATACATATATACATATATCCAGGTATACATATGTATACACAGCCTTGCAAATAGCTGCCAGCCTAGGAAGGGAAGTAATTGGTGGTTGGTGGGTGAAGATTCTAGAATGTTTCATTTCGCTGGTTTATCTTTCTCCTCTTCTAGAGGGCAAGGTAGGGAGTGGGCTGCTCAAACTTTGCTACTTTGTTTGCCAGGTAACTGTATACATATTGTATCCTTACTAACTCCTTCGCAAAAAACAAATTAAATGAAAGACTAAACCCATTTTTTCAATCCTCCTTTTTGATAATAACCTAGCACTTCAGAAGAACCCAAATCTAGTACTTAGGAGTACGGGTGGGACTTGGGAGGAACTGATGAACGCATTCTCACCACAACTCCACATCTGCCACAATCACCTCACCCCACCACTCCCAAATCTTTTTCTTACTCAAAGAATAGGAATGAACTTCTTTTTCTTTATCATGATCATGACTAATTTGCAACACAGGACTCCTTACTCTCCCACCTTCCTCAAAGAATGCCCCCTCTTCCCACTTCAGGGCAGGATACCTTATAGTGTTTGATCTTTTGATGCCATTTTGCCCTTGTTGCTCCCGTCTCAGCTTAATTGGCCTGGTTTTCTTCATTTTAGGGCAGGATGCTGAATGGGCTACATTAAAAAAAAAAACAAACCTATATATATATATATATATATAAATGAGAACTGTTGGATGACACCTTTGACATATCAGCCAATATCAATATCAATGAAGCTGAAGACTCCAGACACTCTTTGACTGTAATATTTCTTCGAGAAAAGGATCGCGTCTATGGAGTGCAGAGGATACGCACTTGGGGAAAAATATGTATATGACTTAAAGAAGACGACAAAGAAGAAAAAAACAAACATAAACATACACAAAAGGAAACTAACTTTAAAAAATAAAACAAAAATAGGCCAGACCAGGAGGATGAAAGGCCGAAAATTGGGAAGAGATGCTGGTTGTGGATCCACGGGCTTTTTCTGCCAATGGCGCCTCATTGGGTGAGGCGGGCTGGATGCCAGCCATTGGGCAAGACGGGGCATGGTCCCCGGGCGTGGCCAGAATGTTGGCCACTGAGCATCTGTATCTGTCATTCCTTTAGCTATTTAGGGACCAAAGGACCAAACTTTTTATCGCAGACGTGTAGCTCTCTGTCAAATAGAGGGGGAGTGTGGGAGGGAAGCCTCCTTCCTGCCTCAGGGCTGTTCCCAAAGCAGCCAAGAGTGATTCTATGAAATATGTAATAAAAAAATATAAAAAACAAACAAAAAAACAAAAAAAACAAAAAAAGAAAAAATCTGCTTCAATGCTTTTAAACTGGCAAGATAATAGTTCTTTGATACTATGAGAGGCGCTTTGATGACCTTTATTCGAGTCTATGAACCTTTCCTATGGTTTTCTGTATCATATGTATGGATGAAGCTTTTAAGACAAGCAAGATGGATATTCGGGGAAAGCAAAATTAAAAAAAAAAACAATCTATAAATATCCTTGAGATTGGAGGAAACCAAGTAGGGAAATAAATAAGGGATATATACAAGGAAAGATAGTTGTTGTGAAAAGTCTGTAAATGCTTCTAACTCTTCCCCTACCCCTTTTAAAATCCTAATAGTTGTACAGAATTAAAAAAAAAAAAAAGAAAAGTTTAAAATACCTATATAATAGAAGAAAAATTAGAGGAAAGAAAAAAAAAGCAAAAAAAAACTTATAGAAGTTAGCGTTCCTGCTAAAAATCCAAGATGTTGTAGAACTGTAACTTTTGTAGAGTTTAGACTGAGCATCAATCCCCCTTCTCTCTGCCGATCGCTGTTGGACGCTGTTATTTGCTGAGGGGGACCCTGGGCCACTACTTTCCGAAACTGCGAGCATTCCAGCTTCGTCCAGCCGATGAATTGAAAGCCACTCAGTTCTCGCTGATCCGATGGACAGACGGACAGACGGATGGACGGAGGCCGCCAGGTGGCATGGGGGAGGTGACGCAAGGAAGTCCGGGTTGTCTCTGTCTCCGACCTCTTCCTCACCTTGAGACCCACAGCTATAGACTAAATGCTTCGCTCCCCCAAGGAGCTGCTCTCTCCGCAGGCCCTAACCACCTTCTGCTTCAATAGCTTCCATGCTCGCTCTAGAGACTTTCAGGGCAAGGGAGAACTGGGAACTTTCATCTTAAAACGACACAAACAAAAACCTTAAAAAACAAAAACAAAAAAAGAAAGAAAAAACACAATCTTTGAAGAATTTCTGAAACTGTTTACAAGGAATTTTGAAAAACAGGGATGTTTAAAATGATGCCGGCTCTGTTTTTCTGTAAATAAATTTGCATATTTTGTAGGACTTTTAATTGTAATGATAGAGAAAAAACAAGGAAAACTATTTAATGAAAGCACGATATTTATCTTTGGTAAATGACTTTAGAGCAGTTAAAAAAAAGACATTGATTAAAAACTCAGAATCAGAAAAAAACACTGAATTATTTAAGAACACATATATTTTAAAGTATATCATATTTATTATAATTTATTTCCACCATTAGAAAGACTTGCTTTGGCATTCTGCCTTGAGTCCCTCCTTGCTTGAGTACAGGCCACCTGGTGTGGTGGGGGATCTGGGGATTTCTTCTCCAACTCCCCTGTTTTTTCTGTACTTTTTGGTTTAGAAGATCAAGTTTCTCCTACTCCTCTCAGGCCTCTTTCCTTTCTATTCAGTTGGTTTGTTTGTCTTTTTGGTTTGTTTTTTGTTTTTATTTTCCTCTCCTCTCTCCTTTGACTCCTCCTCTTTGGAAGTCCATATGTAAAAAAAAAACAAAACAGCTGCAGTTTGGTACAACTGCTCTTTTCACTCTCAATTCCCTAAAACTCCTTGTAACCTTCTGTAACTATTGGATGACGCTTTCTCCAGCTTAGCCCTAAATAAAGCACAGTTTAAAAAATAAAGAAAACAAAACAGGACCTTTCTTCAGTGATCTCTTCCTCTCGTACTCGCTGGGCTGGTTGGGTCACCCCTTCCCTACCCTACCCTGCTTAGGCCTCTCCAATGCCTCACTGTACTCTCCATTACCAATACTATGTAAAAAATCTGGGACTCTTCCAGTGAGTTCCAGTTATCCAGGACTGCCTTTACATGTGAGCAGAGGAGTTGGTAATCTTTATGCCATCACAAGAGAGAAACAACTCATCACCTACCTGTCTCCCCCATTGAGCTATAACATTGACTGGAATCCAGGAGAAGGCTTAGTCTGTCCCCAAACACATAGCTGTACTGTCTAAAGATCAGAAGTAGGGGAGTGGCAGGCCTTGACATGGCTACATCTCCAGGGAAATCTCAGTTTCATGGGGGGAAGGGAATCCAGGTAAGGAATAGTTTCTGACCCCTGAAAGAATTTGCATCCACCAATTTCTCTCTTGTTCTTTGCCAGCCCTCTTACTGAGACATACAGTGTTTTCCCATATCAACCAATGAAAGCATTTAAAAGAAGAGGGAAGATAAACTGGCCCATAGAAATGTTGCACTCCCAAGTGGTCATCTGAATGAAGCTGATTTGGTTAGGCCAGAAGGGGGTGGGATGTGGCAGGGTGGTATACTGAAGCAGAACTAGATCAGAAAGAAACCTTACTAGCTGGACTGCTGTGAACTATTGTTTCCACTTTGGGGGGAAAGCTGAGCAGCAAAAACTTCTTGCCACTACAAAGTTAGATACCAAGTGATATATTTTCTTTTTGGCCATAGAGACTCATTAAACACTATTTCTTAAGCTGTCCAAGAGTTGAGGAAGTCCTCATTGTGATAAAATCACAAATCTTTGAAAAAATATTCAAGTATTCTGATAACATTTTTTTCTTAGCTATTTCAATCTGAATCTAGAGAGCTATATGTCAGGAATGGGACTTGAGACTCAGATGGGCATACAGAAACAAGAAGGGTCAAAGAAAAGGGTGTACTGTTGACCAGACCCAGAGCAAATTGTATTATAGCTTCAGCAATAAGAGCAGAATTCGGAAGTAGGACTTCAGCCTAGCAGAAGAAATCTCAATGGGTACATAATTTTAAACTGAAAGCTTAGAAAAAGAGGGGGCCTTGTACTAGGAACACATCACAGTTCTGACCAGTCATTTCATAAGAACAACACTAATAAGTTATAATCAAACTTTACCGTGAGATTGTAAAATCCCAATCATTTGGCAATAGTCCAAAATACATCATTTC
>CM053580.1:266925619-267018193 GCA_028627135.1 Pseudochirops cupreus | reverse complement strand
ATATATATATATATATATATATATATATATATATATATATATATATATATATATACATGAAGAGGAAAATATAATCTGGAGCAAAATACAAAGAAATATCAACACATAGGGACAAGAATTTGGTTTCTTATTAACTGAAATTGTCGATCTCTTTTTACCTCAAAACTTGCATTTATGTTTAAATTGCCTTTACCTTATGCTAGGCCTATTCATAGCTCCCCTAGCTAAAGACCTTCCTAACTGGGACTTCAAAATGGTCCTTCAGATATTACCTTTTCTCTTCCGACTCAAAACCAAATAAAGAGAGTAACAGCTTCTTCCTATTTTCTGCATTCACTTAAGATGGTGAAGCAATATGAACAAAATCAGAATTTTTTCACCTGGGAGCTAGACTTCTGAATCAGGGAATTCAAGTCCTCTCTCCTGTTTTATAATTCCTCTCCTTTCTGATTCATCACTAAACATGTATTTAGCTAAACTCTTAAATGTATAACCCAGGTCTGCTTCCAGCAACTGCCTCACCTCCTTCCTTCCCCCCAAACTGAGGAAGTTGTCTTTTCCCTATTAAGCGTTTTAAATATTTTGAACTGTCATTTAAAAAATCAAAGTGTTTCCTTTTCCCTTCTCTACCTGTCTTACTATGTATGACATGTGGCTGTAATGTGACAGGATGACTGGCTGCTTTTTAACAAACATACCAACATTTATACTTTGCTGGTTCCTTCAAAGGAGTATCCTGGGATGCTATATATTCATTGCAATTTTTCTGATGTTGCTCAAAACCTTTCTGGAGTTTTTCTTACAGAATTGCTTTCAGAGACAGGCTACGAGCCACATAACACTAATTATTCTGACTGAGGGAGTAACTTAGCCCCCTCCTTTTCTACCTCTGCCCTCCTTCTACAAAGGTCCAGCAGGGTGGGTGGAAATCATGATGGAATTCCTCATACACACTTTAACTAGATAAAGGATTAAAGAGGACTGTTCAGCTAAAATTCCCCAAACAAATTAAATTAGTCTTTATCCCTTTCTTCTCCCCAGTGTATTTCTTTAATAACCCAGGAAAGATGAATCATGTCCCAGCAGAAACAAACCTGTGCCTCATCTCACAGAATCTTTGCCTCTATCTCGCAGACTCATATACAGGTATATTCACACACCCATGTCTCTCATCTCTCTCTTCTAGGAACCCTCCCTCCATCCCTCTTCTCCCTAGAGATATTCTAGGGTCATTGGACCTGCTGGTGTTTTCAGATATTCCCCAGCTATCTCACACATCCTTCCTCTAAGAATTAACTAAGCCATACAAAGTAGACTCTTAGAGCTGGAAGGAAACTTAGAGACATTTAGTACAATGTCTTCACTTTGCAGATAAGGAAAATGAAGCCCAGACCTGTGACCTGACTTGCCTAAGGTCAAACAGCAAAACCCAACTTTATTTTTCATGTAGCATTTTATGCTACATTTGATTCTTACAACAACTCGAAAGCACTCTTAGTGCAAGTACAATTGTTCCCACTTTAAAAGTGGGAAATTAAAGCCAAGAGAGGTAGGATGAACTACAACTAGTAATTACTGGCAGTGGGATTTAAACTCAGGTCTTCTGACTCTAAGATCAGTGCTCTTTACACTAAGCCCTGCCTCCCTCCATATAGAGAACAGGGTTCACTCCTTCTGCCTCCTGACCTTGGCTCCCTTCAGATTACTATTTCTAAAATACTGCCTCCATCATGTCTTCTGCTGAAGAAATTTCAGTGACTCTTCACTGCCTGCAAGAAAATGTCTAAACTCTTCATTCTAACATTCAAAAGTTTTCAAAATCTGACTTCAACACAGCCATCCAACTTTGTCTCTCACTGTTGCCCTGTATGTATTCTGTTTCAGTCAGGCCAGCCTTCCTTATACACTATGTTCATCCCTTGACCTCTCCATCACATCCTTACATAAACACACACTTTTCTCATACCCTTCCCTCCATGGTAGGTAGGCCCTTCCTTTTCCTTTCTGCCTCTCCAAGTCTTTCTCAGCCTTTAAGGCCCAGCTCAAGTCCCACTTCTTCCATCAAGGCTTCTCTGACTTCCAGGCCAAAGCAATCCTTCTATTTTTTTTTAAAATCCTATAGTTTTACTGTATGAGAGAATATGTCACTTATATCAACACTTAGTTGTCATATATGCACTTATTATACATAAGTGTAATATAATAATGTATAATATACATAAGTACACATTTTTCCCCAATATTTATTTCACGAATGAAAGACTACACTATGAGCTCCAGATGGCAGAGACCAAATCTTCCACTTCTTTAACCCCCTACATAGCCTAGTATAGGACACACAAAGAATAAAGACCCAACTGAACAATCCATAGTAAGTATTTGTTTTTGTATGATAATTGGGCTCTCTCAACTGTCAAGGATACTTTAGGTGCTACATCTTGTCAGAAGGTGGACTTCTTGACAAAATGACCCTTATCAAAGTTTAGTGGGTAGAGACTTGCTAATAAGGAGGAATTAGCAAAAAAGGTGGAAGTAGAGATCTTGAGCATCCAAACTTAGAACCAGGAGCTGGGAGTAGATGAGGTCAGGAAGAGCACATCCTCTGACCCAGAGGTCCTGTAATCAGCTGTGTGTATTTTAGGATTCAATTCCCATGCCCTCAGGTTCAATTCTCTGCAGCTCTCTAAGATCGATTCTATTTTCTTATTTGTGGCTGTTCGTAAAGTCCCCTTGAAAAACCCAGTTCTTGTCTTGGGTGAGCTGAGGGGTGTCCACTCCTTCAGTTAGGAGAATTGGAGGGAATTGGAGCGCCCTAAGGCCTGGCATAGACTAGGGTAGCAGTAGAAAACTACAAGGAAGACCTATGACCCCCCCAACAGCTTTAGATGGCCAAGAAGAATTGAATTCAACAAAAAGAAAACTTAAAAAAGGAAAAAAAAAATCACAGGGGAGGATTGCATTGGAACCAGCTCTGGAATTCAACATGCTTTTTGCTCATTTGCTCACCAGCATCCTTGGTCAAAAAGAAAAACAAAACACCATGGAGTTAGGCTATCCTCCTCCCTTCCTTCTTCCCCACCCCTACCCCAGGGGTATATGTTCCCTTCCCCACCCAACTCTCCCCTCAGGCCAGCCACCTTCTAGCTTCATGACAAACTCATTCACACTCAAAAATTGAAGGCTGAATGGATACCCTTTGGGTGGATGAGGGTTTGAAGGTTAAAAGAGGAGCCAGGTACTACAATGGTGGAATTTTAAGTACTATCGAAAGCTGGTGGGTGGGCTGGAAATATTTGGGGGACAAGAGGATCTTCCTAGGACTACCCACGTCATAGTGTGTGGGCAGGCAGCTGCCTACTCAGCCTACACCCTGGGGGAGGGCAATAAAAATAGAGCTTATGAAAGAGCAGCAGCACCAGGGCTTTGTTCCTGGCCTCCTCCTCTTCTGCCCTACAGAAGAAAGAAAGGGGGCATGAGGCATGAAGAGAGACCAGCAGCCCATCAGGTGAGTGGATTTCCCTTCATCCTCTTCTCTCATTTTTCTCATCCTTCAGTCCCAAAACCTCATCAGAAGGATCAAGGGAGCGGGAGGTGGAGAATAAGGGGAGAGAAAAGGCATTTAAATTTGTGCAATTTGAAGGTGAGAGAAGTCTTGGTACTTGGATTAGCAGAATCCTGGGGCCTTCAGAAAGTTCAAATACCCACTTTTTTGAGTAATGGTGAACTAGTTTGCATTGATCTTAAGAATTTGCTTCTCATTTTCCCTGGAGTTCACTGTTCTAGGAAGAGCAGAGCTGACACAGCTCAAAAGTTTTATGAACCTCAGGTAGCTGTATAAAAGGAAATGTGAATAAATATTACATTTATTTGAATTTAATTTTTCTTCTTGTTAATAATAAAAGCCAAGCTGGGGCTGAGGTTTTTGGTTTTGTTTTTTTTTTTTTTTTTGCTTTCTACCTTTCCCCTTACACTTGCCAGCAACTTCTGGGCAGGGGAATTATTTAGCTATTAACTTGATTTTCTGTAAATCATCACTCGTTTACCTCCCAGGAACCCCCAAATCCATCAGTGGTGATTGGGGAGAAGAAGGGGCTGTGTGGAAATCAATACTGATGTGTCCATTTTTTAAAAAGTGGATGTTAAATTACAGTTATTGAGCCCAAAGTATCTTCAGGAGAAAGAAAGGCGAGAAGGAGGAAGGAAGGGGAGAAAGAGAAACAAAAGGAAAGAGGGATAGAAGAAGAAAAGGAGAAAGGGAAAGAGGATGGAGATGAAGAAAAAGAAGAAGGAGGGAGGAAAAGAAGAGAGTGAGGATGAGAAAGAGGGAGAGGAGGGAGAGAAAGAAATGAAGAAAAGTTCTTGAGGGTGGGGAATGTGTGTGTTTGTGTGTGTGTGTGTGTGTGTGTGTGTGTGTGTGTGTGTGTGTATTTCTTATGATCTCCTCTCCCAAGCACCTAGCAATCGATAAACATTTTATCACAATGGCAATCCAACTGTTAAATGAACTCACTCCATAACCTTCAAATGGGCATCAGGTGGCGAGACAGAAGCTGCTGTCTCAGACACCAGTCTCATGGTGGACTGGTGAGACATTTATTTCCACTATCAAGGTTTCCCAGAAGACTAATTAACCTGCTCTACCAAAACAGATAATAGCTCCCTAGAGTTAATTCTTGCTTCCTAAGAGAACAGTGATGTGACAACCCAGCCATGGACAAACCATACCAACTCACTTATTGGGAAGGGCTGGTCACTAAATTGCTTGTAGGGATAAAAAGTAGTGAACGAGAGGGTGAGTGCAGTATACACTTACTGCTAATGCAGATAACCTGTAGAGAAATGATCTGGCTACCCCAAGATCAAGTCAAATCAACAAGCATTAAATTAAGCACCTGATATGTGCCTGCCCTGTCCCAAGCTCCTGGGATACAAAGAAAGGCAAAAAGAGCCTTTGCTCTCAAGGAACTCAGAATCTAATGGGGAGGATAAAATGCCAACAATTATGTACAAGTGAGCTATATGACAGAAAAACTGGAAATAATCAACCAAGTGAAAGCCTGAGAATTAAGGAGAATCAGGAAAAGCCTGAAGAAGGTGGGAATTTCACTGAGACTTTAGAGGAGCCAGCAAGTGAAGATGAAGAGGGAGAGAATTCCAGGCATAGGGGACAGTGACTGAAAATGCATGGAGCAGAGAAACTATCATGTCTGAGAAACAGCAAGAAGGCCAGTATCATGGCATCATGTAATAGGTGGTGGGAAGTAAGGTGTAAGAAAACTGGAAAGGTAGAGGGGGCCAGGTTCTGAGGGTTCTAAAAGCCCAAGGTCAGATCATTGTGGGACAATAGCTAACATTAAAGGAAGCACCTGCCAGGCATTTATGGCTTCAGCATCACTGGGCTATTGGTGAGCAGTTAGGTCTTTGATCTTCCCAGGTGCTCATTGGGGTCAGCCTCATCCCTCAACCATCTACCTATCCAGCATCAGCAACTGAATTATTTAAAGTATTTTGCCCTTCAGGGTCCCTCTACCATGTCAAGACTGAAAGGCAAGACCTTTCCAGCTGTCACAAGCTGATGGAACTGAGCAACTAAATGGGATTTTCAGACTGGTTTGCAGGGACATTCCCTTTCCAGTGAGTCAGGTAATCTGGCGGTCCAAGATAGCCTGAACTATACACTCAGCTACATCCCTTATTGAAGCTGGGAATTTTCTGGGTTATGACCAGTTCCATGTACAACACACAGAAGAATACTTGTGAGTCCTACAACTTACATTCTCCATGAAGTAGAGAAGTCATACAGATGAGGGAACTAAGGCTCTGCAAGGCTGAGGGACTTGCCCAACATTCTACAGCTAATAAATATTGGAGCTGGGATTCAAACCCAGTCTCCTCGTAACTCCAAGTCCAGCATTCATTCAAATATACCGTGCTGCCAGGGTGAAGGATAGAGATAGACACTTACATACTATCAGGCATCTAGAACAATGGAAACTTCCCTAAGTCTGGAGATAGAGGTCTAAATCCTGCCTGATGTTACTGCCTCGGATGTGACCTTAGGCAAGGAATAGCTTCCTGGCCTTAGTTTCCTCATTGGTAAAAAGGAAGAGAATGAATGACCTCTAAAGTAGATGACCTCTAAAGTACTTTGTAGCTCCAGATCTATACTTCTTAGAAGTTCCAGCCACACAATCTCTCTTGGACTGTCTTGGTGCTACCAGGCATCCTCAATGTCTGATTCTATGCTTGATATCACTGAACTAGTTAAGAGCCAAAGGAGCAAAGAATAGTGGCTCACTCCAGGTGGAAAGTGAGGGTATATGCAGATGTTCCATACTAAGGCCCCTCATGCAAAGACTCAGTCTTCTCATATATAATACTCAGATATTTTATTATTTCCAGGACCTATAATTTCACAATCGTGAGTCTTCCTCCCATCTGTACATCTCAAAAAACCATCTTAGTGAGTTGTTTTGACCAAAAAAAGAAATTCCTCACCCTGTGACCAGCCTGTTGATCTTGGATGATCTGAGCTTCAGCTGACAGACACTGCTCAATGTTAGGTCCATGCTTCAGTTTTTCCCATCTTGGAAGGATGTGCTAGAATTGGATTTTGCCAACAATGGAGAAGTGGGGGGGGGGAGGTGTTCACATCACCTCTGTGGTATGATGAGGCATTGGAGGGGGGCCCTTAATGGAAGATCATATTCAGACAGCTGAGAGAAAAGTTCACAGCAGGTATGGAGTCTCCATGGCTACTGTACCCTTTGAAGGAGGCAAGATCCTGAGGATCTTGCAATAACAGCTGCCATTTATATGGCACTTTAAGGCCTGCAAAGCACTTCACATTGATTATCTCTTTCAATCCTCCCAATGATCCTGTAGAGGGTAGGTGCTATTATTATCTCTAGTTTATAGATGAGGAAACAGGCTGAAAGAAGTCAAATTACTTGGCTAGGGTTGCAAAGCTAGTAAGTGAGGTAAAATTTGAAACCAGGTCTTACTGATTCTGGGTGCAATGAGGGATGTGGCCTTCTAGGTCCTCAGGTGCGGCCTTCTGGCTGAGTCCAAGTTTTACAGAGCAAATCCTAAGGGGATTCATTCTATGAAGTTTGAATTCAGTCAAAGGGTCACACTTGAGGACCTAGAGGGCCACACGTGACCTCAAGACCAAAGGTTCTCTGCCCCTGGCCACTGTGCCACATTGCCTTTCCATGGGAAATGGGAATCTTCTAGATTCTAGAGTCTGGAAGAAGGCACACTTGTCTGCAGGGCTAGCAGCTCCTAAAGCAGCATTCTATAGATTTCTTCCTCCTGCTGCTGTTTGCCTATTATGATACCTGTGGGTACAAAGAATACAGTAAGACTAGGTCTGGACATAATTCTTGTATTTCCATAAGGGCTACTCCTGATGCTGCTACCCCTGCAATGTCCATTCCTATTAAGAAACAAAGCAAATTTTTGAATGGTATAGGAGGGGAAAGGTAAGAAGGTTCTATCTGGGCAACAGGAAGACCTATTCCTACAACCAGGCCATCCATTGATTGCCTCCAGTCGTACAGAGAGAGCCATAACCAGCAGTTTTTGTGCCTAGGGCAAGCAGATCTATATATCACCAAGATTACCTAAGCACTTAGTATGTCCCAGTGTATTAAACACAGGACGAGTCAGACAACCCTTGCCCTCATGCTCACATTCTACTGAGAGGTAGAACACTTCCCCAGACGAGTACCCACAGATGCTGTTCATAGGGTGATAGGACCACAGATTTAGAGAGGGAGGAGACTTTAGAGATCATCTAATTTAATTGACCAATGAAGAAACTGATGTCCAAGTTGGTTAACTAATATGACTAAAGTGAGCCACACAGATAACGAGTGAGAGACTTAGAATTTAAATTCAGGTTCTGTTCGTCCTTTGAATTCAGTGCTCTTTCCTCTGTTCCATAATTCTTCCCACTTTTGGAGGTCAAGACATCTGTAGACCAAGGAAGAGCTCATGTGGGTATGGTTGTTACCATGCCATCTGGGAGCTTTGTAGTAATTATTCTTGTTAATAGGTGCTAAACTCAGTAGATATGAAGCAGTAGAAAGACAATTGGGTCTGTAGTGAGACCTGGGTTCAAATCCTGCCACTGACACTACTCCTATGTCACCTTGGGCAAGTCACTTAATTTACCTAGACCTCAGTTTCCTCATCGGTTAAATGAGGGCATTGGACTAACTGGTTTTTGAGGTCCCTTCAGCGCTGTCTCTATAATGCTATGGAGGCAGGTACTGTCAGCACTCGCTAAATTTCAGCACCGAGGGGCAAATCCCAGTCACCTGACCCTTGTAGTTCAGGTAACCGGGATGGGGAGGGGATTTGGGTACATGTTAAATAAAGATTAATTGAAGGACTCGTGGATGTCCAGCTTAGAGAAGATGTCATTAGAGCAAGGGAGCTGCTTTCAAATATTTGAAGGATATTCAGGTTCAAAGGTGTTGGACTTCTATATTACTTGAGAGGAGAACCATGACCAACAGGAGAGAGTTACAGGACACTGTATATTCCAACCGAATAAAAAGAATCCCTTTCTAACAATTAGAGTTGTCCAAAAATGAGATGGGCTGCATTCTGAGCAGCTGGGAATGCTTTGCCTTTAGAGGTGGGCACTGAATAGGGACGTTATGAATGGAATTCATGCTTCTGGTGAGGCTTGGAATGGATGACCTACCTCTGAGATTTCCAATTCAACCATTCCAAGGCAACCTCACCTATCCTCCATGCCTACCCTGGCCCACAGGATGAATTGCTGACAAAAGTTCACCATTTGCAAGAACAGCTGGAGCTCCCTCATCAGCTTTGGCTGCACATCTCAGAATCGGGGCAGCTCAGAGTTATGTCACATGAAGCAGGAAAGAGGATGGGATGGGGGGAGAGGGGATTAGGGCAGCCTCTTGCTGAGCTAACCCAACAGCCCTTTGGCAGCTGCTGCTGCTCCCTTTAATCACATTCTGCCCTGCCTGTGTGCCAAAGCTAGTTTGCTTCACTGTCCTAGAAAAACCCTCTGCTTGGTCTTCAGTCCCTGCTTTTGAATCATCCCAAATAGCCCCTGGAATGGAATGAAGGTTCCCCTCCGTGCTCCTCTTCTGGCCTTCCCCTTAGGTGCCCCTTTGAGCACCTTCCTTTAAATGGCCTTCCCTTAGTTGGAGCAAAAATACCTTGAATCTGGATCTAAAGTCCAGGGACCCCACAAAAGCTGCTGTGTTTGATGCCAGCCTGTGTTAGTTATCTCCCCAATCAAGATATCTCAGTAAACTGAGTCACCTGTACTCTTAGAACAGCTAAATAGGCCCCTGCTCCCTGAGAGGACCCTGATGTGACAGTCGTGCCCCACCCCTGTACAGGCCACAGAGATTGGGAGGGGTTGTACAGCAAGCTGCTTATAGGGAGAGAGCCATTCAAAGTAATTGCAACATACAGATTTTGCTAATGCAGTTGACATATAGATCAATGAAGTAGAAGACAATCGTATTTTGCCCCTCTACTACAACATTTTAGTCTGCCTAGTTTCCATCAGCTAAGTGACCCAGTGTTTCCAGGCCCTCTCCATCATTTTCATATCTTTAACCAAGACCATATCCAGAAGCCGAAAGGCCAGCTTATCTGACTGGGCTGTCAGTCAGTCAGCTAGTGTTTAATAAACTATGTATTAGGCATCGTATGCTAAATAATGGGGATAAAGAAAGGCGAGAGACAGTCTCTGCTCTCAAGCTCACAATATGATAGAGGAGAAGACATACAAATAACTATGGACAAAGGATAAACGTGAGGCTGTCTCAGAGGGAAGACACCAAGAAGCAAGACTGGGAAAGACTTTTTGCAGAAGGTAAGACTTCGGCTGAGACTGAAGGAAGCTAGGAGAACTAGGAGGTAGAGAACAAGAGGGAGGGCATTTCAGGCATGGGGGACAGACAGAAAATCCTCAGAGTTGGGGAATGGAGCGTCCTGTTGGAAGAATGGAAAGGAAGCCTTTGTCAACGGATCACAGTATGTGGAGAGGAGTTAAGGTGTGAGAAGACTGGAAAGGTAGAAAGGGGCCAGGTTATGAAGGTCCTCAAAAGTCAAACAGAGGGTTTTATATTTGATCTTTGAAGTAATTAGGAGTCACTAGAGTTTATTAAATAGCAGAGGGGGAGAGCGTGACATATTCAGGCCTGCATTTTAGGAGGATCAGTTTGACAACTGAGTAGAACATGGATTAGAATGGAAAGAGATGAGGCAGAGAGAACAAGCAGCAGCCAGTTACAGTAGTCCAGGCATGAGGTGATCAGGGCTGTGCTGGGGTGGTTGCACTGTCAGAAGAGAGAAGGGGATACATATGAGAGAAGTTATAAAGACAGAAATAAAAGGACTTGGCAACTGCTTCAATAGGAGGGGAGGGATGAGAGAGAGTAAGGAGTTGAGTATGACACCCAGGTTGTGAGCTTGGATAATTGGGAGGATGGTGGGATCCTCAGCAATAATAGGAGAGTTAGGGGTGGCTAGGTGGCACAGTGAATAGAGCACTGGCCCTGAAGTCAAAAGGACCTGAGTTCAAATTCAGCCTCAGACACTTAACACTTACTAGCCATATGACCTTGGGCAAGTCACTTAGCCCCGATTGCCTTGTCTTCCCCCCTCCAAAAAGCAAAAAAAAAAAAAAAGTAATAGGAGAAGTAGGAAGAGAGGAGGGTTTTGGGAAAAAGCTAATGAAGTTAGTTTTTTATACACTGAGTTTACAATGTCTATGGGACATCCAGTTTGAGATGTCTAAAAGGCAATTAAGGAGCAAACCCAGAAGTTGGAAGAGGGGTTAGGGTTGGACAAGTAGAACTGAGAGTCATCTGCATAGAAACGATCATTGAAATCTGGAAGACAATGAGTTCACCATGTGAAATAATGTAGAGGGAAAAGAGAAGGGGGCCCAGGACAGGTCCTTGGAGGACACCTGTGGTTAACAGGTATCACATGGGTAAAGTCCCAGCAAAAGAGATTTAGGAGGACTGGTCAGATAGGTATGAGAAGAAAGTCCCCAGAAAACCTAGAGAGAAAAGGTTCTGGGAAAATAGGGTGATGGATAGTGTCAAAAGCTACAAAGGTCAAGAAAAATGAGGATTGAGAAGAGGCCAGTCATTAGATTTGGTCATTAAGGGATCATGCAACCAGCAATCAAGGACCATTTCTTTGAAAACAAGATCTCTTGCCAATAGGCTCCAGCATGATCCTGAGTCAGCCACCCTTTGAGGTAGATGCTGTCACTATCCCCATCTTACTGATACAGAAACTAAAGCTAAAGGAACTTAGGTCAAGGCCACACAGTGAATATCAAAGGCAGGTTTCTGAGCTCATATTTTTCCGAATCTAAGTCCAGTGCTCCATCCACTATGCTATCTAGCCACATCACTACATAACCACAAGAGTGATGGTTGCAACTACATAGCCAGGGAACATGCAGGACCAATGAAGAGTGGATGTGGATGAGCCTACAGGCAGACACATGGCAGTATCAGAGTATTGTTTGGAGTATTAGAGATATGCATTTATTAAGAGCCTGCTGTGTGCCTACAGTGGAATCCAAACACAAACTTGAGGCAATCTAACAACAGGGTCCTCCTCGTTGTTTCTCAAATAAGACATTCCATCTCCCGGCTCTATGTCCATTTCATTGTTTGTTCCATGCCTAGAATGCTCTTCCTCCTCACCTCTACCTTCTTGGCTTCCCTGGCTTCAAATCTGACCTTCATGCTTCCCTCTTCACTGTATCCAGTCAGTTGTTAAGTCTTGCTAGTTCTACCTCTATAACATCTTGAATATCCCTCCTTTTTTCTACACTCACAGAGCTCATCCATGTCCTCATCACCTCTTGTCTTTATTCTATTAGACTTTAAATTGGACTCCTGACATCTGGTCTCTCCCCTTTCCAATATTGTCTCCCCTTAGAGCAAGTAGAAGAGTATAAAGTATAGGACTGGAAAGGTAGGAAGGTTCTGAAGGGTTTTAAATGATAGAATGATAAAAGGGAAGCCTCATATGAAATAGTGCAGAGTGAAGTAAGCAGAAGCAGCACAATTTATACAATAACAATAGCACATTGGAAAAACAACCAGCTTGGAAAGGCTTAAGAGTTCTAGTGCAATGACCAGCTGGAATTCCAGAGGTGTGAGGATGGAGTGTGCTACCCATGAAAGAGACATGATGGCCTCAAGATGCTGAATGAGAGGGACAATTTTGGTCACAGACAATGTAGGAATTTGTTTTGCTCAATTGTGCATATTGGTTATGGGGTTCTGTTTTTCTTTTCTTTTTGGAGGGTAGGCGGCAGAGGGAGAGATGATCTCCAAAAAATGAGAACAGAAGGAATCACAAATAGGACACCCTTGAAAGTTACATATTTAATCAATTATGCACTCAAAAAGCAAGCTTTTTTTCATAATAGAGAATCACAGTTTCATATACAACCCCTTCCTGTCCCCCAATAAACATGGACATGCTTGTTTTATTTGGACTTGGAAGTTCAGAATCAAACAAAATAAAATGAAAGAGAAAAAGAATGCTGACTTTGGAGCCCAAAGTCCTGCCTTCAGATCCTGGCTTGATTGAGGTGCGACCCCAGCTCTCTGGGGCTGTTTCCTCATCTGGAGAACAAGGGGACTGGCCTAGACCTCGAAGATTCCCCTCCAGATCCACATCTCTGGTCCCATGAAGTGCATTGGTAAAGCAGGGTTCCTTACATTTTACCAAGTGCCTTCCTCAGAAAGCTGCCACAAAAGAATCTTGCTGATACTATCTCAATATGACCACAGACAACTGAGACTTCCCAAGGCTCACACAGTTAGTAGAAAGCAAAGCCAAGACTCAGATCTAGGTCTTCTGACTTTAGGTCCTGTGGTCTTTCCAATCTGCCATATTATATCACCTCTCCTCGTATTAGGGTGTAAGCACCGGTTAAGGTCTGCTCAATTCAAATCCTTGCCACTCAGCATGACACTGTATACAAATCATGGAGTCTCTTTCTGCCTCAATTTCTTCATCTATAAAATAGGGATAATAATCCCTGCCCTGTTCATCTCACAAGGGTGTTGTGGAGATCACAGGAGATACTCTATATGAAAGTATTTTGAAAACCAGCAAGCACTAAAAAAAAAAAAGAAAGTGAGGTTTTGTAGTATTATTATTAGGAAGGGCATCTACAGGTCCAATGTATGTTTATTGATTAGTATGAGGGGAGAGGGCTGAGAGACCTAAAAGGATCTATTTAATCCAATAAACTTTTTAAAGCAGCTTTTATGTGCAAGCCATTGCTGCTAGGGATGGAAATGCAAAAAGCAAGATAGTTTCTGATCTCGAGGAATTTACACTCCAGTAGGGGATGCAACTTGTATACAGATTAGTCAATACGAAATATATAAAGACTAATTTTCTTTAAAGTGGGGGACTTTTGACAACTGGGGGATCAAGAAAGGCCTTACCCAGGAGGTGGCACTGAATTGTACTTACCTATAGCATCCATCTCATAGGTTTGTTATGAGGATCCAAGGAGACAATGTGTGTAAAATGCCTTGCAAGCTTTAAAGCAATATATATAATTTCAGGGATTATAATTATTATGTAGTCTAAATATTTTATTTCACAGATAAGGAAACTGAAGCCTAGAGAGTTTAAGTGACTTGCCCAAGTCACACATATGAGGTGGGACTTGAGCCCAGGTCCTTTGACACAAACCTGATGCCCTTTCCACCGTACCATGCAACTGTCCCATAGGAGAAAGAGATTCCAGTCTCTATTTGGGAATGTCCCTGTTTTATGAGCTTCTTTGGTCTAAGTGGGATTAAATTCAGTCATGACATGAGATCCTGGATATGAGAGAGGGCGCCTAGGGAAGGACCTGCATGCTTTTAGGGGAGAAGTGAGTGGAAGACAAGTGTTCAAAAAGGATTATATTTTCTGGGCAGCTCTTTCTAGATTATATCTAGGTACACTCTTAGGATCATGGACATGAGGACCATTTTCATTCATAATAAAGCCCTAGGCTTAACATCTCCTTTTGGGCTCAGTGGTATAGGATGCCTATTGGTGGCACAGGTCACATTTCTCTAATCCCAGGCTCTCCTCTGCCTGGAGAAGATTTATGTGATGCTGTGTTGGTTGGTTTGGCTTAACTCTTTTACTTAGTCACAAGGAAGGTGCCATAGAGGGAGGGGAATTATATATTAGGTATATTTTATACTGCAGTGTAAAAAAAAGTCATCAATAAAGTTTTTTTTTAATGTATGACTCAGAGCTAGCAAAGTATTTTACTTATACTGAAGCAAATACTCCTCTGCTGACATCCTTGTGAGAGGCAGGGACAGTGGCTGAGATGCCTACTGGAGAAGGGAGGCTAGATCAATGGATAGAACCTAAATCACCTTGACCTTGGCTCTGACTCACAAATCTCTTGGGTCCCCTAGTCAGATGGCAAAAGGAGATTGGCTATGTTCTAACTATAGATGGTGACCCCAGCTCAACACTAGGTAACTTTCTGAATGCAGTAAATCTACCACTATTATTCTCCAACTTGATATAGTAAGCTGTGTCACTTTGAAAAGAAATACATTACTGTATATTAGAGGAATCATGGATCTCCTCATTCATGCTTAGAACAAATTTATTACAATGTAAGAAAGCCTGAATAGCACGAATTTATTATAATGATTTAACACTTCTAGCACTTGAGTTAAAAATGCCCTGTCCATAAATAACTGTCCCTGGAAAACACAGCGAATTAATAGAGTTTACCATTTCCCAATGTTATATAAATCCAAGGGGCCTAAATCACCTTCAGCTAGAAGAAGATTCCTGAAATTTGGCCCCAAAGCCCATCATATCTCAATAGGCTGAAATAAGGACCAAGAAAGAGAACCTTCTCTCTCTCACCTTCCCTAGGACTTTAAAGGCTTCCTCTAAGTTGGATCATGAATGAGGTGTGGGGGAGAGGGGTAGCACAGATCCATGATGTCTGCATTGAGAATAATGGGGAAGATCCTTTGGGAGGGGAGAAAGACCTGTGGGCCTGAATTAAGGCACATTTCCTGTTAACAGGGATGTCTTGGTGCTCTAGTCTGATTAGGGACCATGTGACTGAATAGATAAGAGGAATGAGAGGTGACTGGGATATTCCGGAAGGGATATGGCTCTTGCTCAACAAGAGAATGGCTTCCACCCGACATGAATCCCACTTCCAGGGCTGTAGTTGGTGTTCTACTTGCCTTGCTCCTGTAGGCATGGAGTGGGGAGCAGGATTCTCTAAGGTGTCTTCTCTTGAGATTGGCCTAACCTTGTATTTGTTCAAGAGATAGCCCAGAGGGAAGTATTTCAACTCAATTCAACAAGCATTTACTGAATATCTATAGCGCCAGACTCATTGTGCTAGGGACTTGGACATATAAAAGCAAAATTAGAATGGGACATGGGGTAGGGTGGAAGGAAGGGAGAAGAGAAACAGATACACAGATAATAGGCACAGTCTGTGATTTCAGTGGGATAGGGCACTCTCAGATAAAGAAACATCCTCTACCAGTGCAAGTCTGTACTTTCCACCCAATCTATAGCCTGAGAGAGCTGCTTGGAGCACTAAGAGGTTAAACGATTTGCCGAGGATCACATAGCTGTTAGGTGTCCAAAAATAGATAACTACATATGCCAAATATAAAAATTGAGTTCAGAATTTTCTAATTTTTCAGTTTGCATTTGCATTTCTTAAATACATCAACAACACAATTGGCTAACCTAAAAATGTAAATTCTCTGGTCTAAAAGGTTCCCAATTTGATGTTCTAATAGAAGAGCTAACTCTACTACTCAACCTGGTTATTGGCAAAAAAAAAAACAAAAACAACTTTAAAATTGTATTACAATCTATTTTGTAAGAAATTTTAGCAGAAAAGGGAATCTCTACAAGTGACCTGAGTTGCTAGAAGCTGCTCTGAAGTTCCACCAATTCCAGTGTGCCTAAGAAAGAAGATCTCTGGAGGAGCAGAGAACCAGAAAGCTGTATGAGATGAGGCACCTGAGCCTTATGATATGATGGACCAGTGACAGGGACAATTTTCCTTTTTTACTATTTACTTTTCCCCTATGCACCTTTTATCTGTAAGTTCTGCTAGTTCTGTTCACGAAAGGGGGCTGCCCCTAATGGCTCACATTAATGCTTCAGTCCTTCTCTCTCCCTCTTCCACTCACAATGTTTCCCATCATAAGTCCTATAGTTAAAAATCCTTGATGAAGCATTTGTTATATCAGTTATGATCCATTGCCTCTCAAAAGCATTGAAGGGGGAAGGGGAGAAGTGATTATTAACCAATTATTAATATTGGAATTCAAGGCTTTTTTCACTTGTTTTACTTTCGCATTCAAAGCCCAGTCCTTGTAGGTCAGTCAGTCTCTGGAGGATAGGTCTGACCTAATCCTTGGGAAACATTCTCCTCAAACTTGGATAGACCCCCACCCAACTTGGAGAGTTTATTTCTGAATAAAGCTTAAATAGAATCTAACATAGGTGAATTCCAGAGCTAAAAGTATTAGGCTCATACACCCTGAAACCCCTGTTGTTCAGCTTGAGCAGTCTGGTTGGAGATGTATGCGTTTGTTCAGATAGCTGAAGGCAGTTGAGTCTCATGATCAAGCCATGTTCTCAGCAGGAGGCTGTCAATCCACCTCCATGTCCAATCCCTCATTGATTGTTGACCAATCGGGGTTGATCTCTGTCTTTTAGGGGGACCCACTTTTCCAAAGGTATCTAAGCACTAGATGATCTCCATGGTTTCTCTTTGATTACTGAGAGATACCACTGACAATAAATATATTGATTTGCTAGCCTAATTAATAAATTGATTATTAATTACCCAGAAACTTTCAGGCTTTTCATTTGTCACAATTTCTTTACAATTAGTCCATAGCAACTGTTCCAAACTTACTTCCCTCTCCTAGATAACCCACCTCACCTCCTACTTTACTTGGATTGTAGCAATCCAGCATCAGTTATCTCCATATCCTTCCAACAACTCAATAACTCCATACTTATACCCATACTTACCTTTTTCCGTTCATTGCAAAGAATGAGTCTTCCTGAGAGGTTGGATCAAACAGCACCTGAAGTCCCTTCCAGCTCTAGAATGGTGAGCCTTATTACATATGGTCCTTTCCAAAGCTCACTTTTATGTAAAATAAGGGACATGGACTAGATGACTACAATTTTTTTCTGTCATTTCAGTCATGTCTAACTCTTTATGACCCCATTTGGGTTTTGGGTTTTTTTGGGCAAAAATATTGGAGTAGTTTGCCATTTCCTTCTCCAGCTCATTTAACAGATGAGGAAACTGAGACCAACAGGGCTAAGTGATTTGCCCAGGGTCACAAAGCTGCTAAGTGTCTGAGGACAAATTTGAACTCAGGAAGATGAATTTTTCTAACTCTAGGACTTGTACTCTATAGACTATGGCACCACCTAGCAGCCCATAGATGATCATTATATTCCCTTTTAGCTTGAAATCCTCTTTCTTCTTTTTTGGACTTTGCTTGTCCATTATGTATTTCCTTATTTTCAATTTCTCCTTGATGTCTCAGAGATTTTTCTCTTTTTACTAAATACATTCAAGGCTTTGGTAGGGCCCTTTGCATGACTCTGCAAGCCCTTCTAGCTATAGTCCCATTTCCTTTTCACAGAGAAATCATCTCTATCAGTGCTCTCCACTTTCCTCACCATCTACTTCTTGAATACACTACCATCTGGCTTCCACCATTTACCACTAAACTGAAACTGCTGATCTTAACTCTTTTTTTTAACGTCCTCCCCATGAGTAATCTCTCACTAAGTCCTGTCAGTTTTTCCTTTTGAATGTCTCTCGTGAATCTCTTCTTTACTCCCATTGCTTCCTTCTTAGATTTATTACTTCATACCTACACTATTTTTGCAATGACTTCCTAACAAAAATTCTTGTCTGTAGATTCTCACCTCTCAAATATATCCTAAAACACTCTATTAATTCACTCTCACACTCAGAAATCTTCAATGGTTCCTTAAATGTCTAGGAATACACTTCAAATGTATTGATATGGGACCAGATTATGAGGGACTTTGAACACCAGATCTATCTCTTCATATATTTGACACTACTTTTTTTTCATCGTCTATGCCAGCAGTTCTCAACCTGTGGGTTACATTCAATTTGTAACAATGAAAATACATCCTGCATACCAGATATTTACATTATGATTCATAACAGTAGCAAAATTACAGTTATAAAGTAGCAACGAAAATAATTTTATGGTTGGGGGTCACCACAACATGAGGAACTGTATTAAAGGGTCGCAGCATTAGGAAGGTTGAGAACCCCTGGTCTATACCAAAGGACAACCAGACTGGTCAGTGTTCCTCAAACATACCTTGTTCTTTCCATGTTCCAAAATTTTCATGATATTCCCCTAGGTAAGATGTTCATTCTTTTTCTTCTTGATTATATAAATACTATTCATTCTTTAAAATTCTATTTTTATAAAATAAGTTCTTTCTTCATAAGAGTCACGCTTAACCTTTTAAATTTTGTTACATTTATTTTTTATTTCTTTAATATTTGTGGTTTTTTTTCCATTTACATTGTTGTCACTCTGTAAATTATGTTTTCTTGGCTTGGTTTACTTTGTATCAGTTTATGTAGATCTTTCCATGCTTTTCTATATTCATTACACATATCATTTCTTAGAGTATAGTAATATTCCATTACATTTATGTATGTATATTTATGTATAATATTCCATTACATTTATACACAATTTGTTTAGCAATTCCCTAATCAATACACACTTACTTTATTTCCAATTCTTTGTTATCACAAAAAGTGCTGTTATGTACATATTTTAGTGTATGGAGCCTTTCTTCTTATCAGTGGCTTCCTTGAGGTATAAGATCAACAATAGAGTCTCTAGTTCAAATGGTACTGACATTTGAATTACTTTGAATAATTCCAAATTGCTTTACCAAATAGTTGTACCATTTCACAACTTCACCAACAAAATAATAATGTGCTTATTATCCCACAACCATTCTGAGATTAGCAGTTGCCATGTTTTGGGGCTATGTTTGCTAATTTTCAGTGTATAAGGTTAACCCAAAGAATTGTTCTGATTTGCATTTCTTTTATTATTAGTCATTTGAAGCATTTTTTTATATGGTTATGGAAACTTTGCAATTATTTTTTGGGGAACTGTTTGTTCAAATCCTTTGACTACTTATTAGTTGAGGGAATGACTACTAGTATATATATATATATATATATATATACATATATATATATATACATATATATATATATATATATATGTGTGTGTGTGTGTCTGTGTGTCTCTGTATATGTGTGTGTATGCACACCATGTGCATTATATATGTATTGTTTCTATACCTTAGGTACTAAACCCTTATCAAAGAGATTAAGAAAAATTTTTCCCCCATTCAACTACTTCCCTTCTTATTCTAGAGGCATTAATTTTATCTGTGCAGAAGTGTTTCTGTTTCATGTAATCAAAGTTATCAATTTTATCTTTCATGGTTGCCTCAATCTCTTATTTGGTTAAGAGTACATCTCGTATTCATAGCTATGAGAAGTGCATGTTCTGCTTCTCTTCGAACTTTTTAATACTATGACCTTTAATATTAAAGCAGCATATCCATGTAGAACATACTGTGGAGTATGGTGTAAGATTTTGGTCTAAGCCTAATTTCTGCCAGACTGCTTTCCAGTTTTCTCAGCAGTTTTTACCGAATAGTTTTTCCTAGGTAATTCATGTTTTGTACTTTATCCAGCACTAGATTAATGAATTCTATTGTTTCTTATCCTGCTTTTTTAATTCTACTTATCTCTTTTTAGCCAATAAGATGGTTTTGAGGAATTCTGCTTTATACAACAGCTTGCACTCTGGAAGTGTTATTCCCCCTTTGTCCCTATTTATCTTCATTATTCCCTTTACATTCTTGGTCTTTTGTTTCTCTAAATTAATGTTGCTATTATTTTATTAAGTCTGATTCCTTTGGTACTTTGATTGGCAAACCATTAAAAGTATAAGTTAACTTTGTTAGTATTTTCATTTTTATTATATTGGCGCAATCTAGCCAAGAACACTGAACATTCCTTCGGATATTTAAGTTTTTGGTTTTTTGGTTTTTTAAAATTTTCTTAAGTAACACTTTGTAATTGAATCAAACAGGTCTTTTATGTGCTTTGGAAAATCAATTCCCAGCTATATTAGGCATTTTGCAATGACTTAAAATGGGATTTCTTTTCTATTACTGCTTCTTGGATTTTATTATGATAATAATCATTATTATAAAGAAATGCAATTTATTTTGAGGGGGTTATTTTCTAGCTTGCAATTTTGATGAAGCTAGTGTTTCAGTTAGTATCTTTGTTGCTTCTCTAGGATTTTGCAAATACACTATCATATCATTAGCAAATAGGGATAGTTTTATCTTCTCTTTACTTGTATTTATACCTTTGATTTTTTTCTCTTGTTTTATTGCTATTGCTAGCATTTGCAGGCCTATGTCAAATAATAGTAGGAAGAGTGGGCATTCTTGCTTTCCTTCTGTATTTATTAGAAAATATTCTAGTGTATCTCCATTCCATATGATACTTACTTGCTTTTGATTTTAGTTAGATGCTTTTCATGATATTAAAAAAAAGATTCTGGTATGACTATACTTTGTAGAGTTTTAGTATAAATTAGTGTTGTACTTTGTCTAAAGCTTTTTCTGCATCTATTGAAGTAATTATTGGTTTTAGAATTATTGGTTTTTAATGTGATTATGTTGATTATTTCCCTAATGTTAAGCCTTACTTATATCCCTGGTATAAAGAGATTGCCTGATGGTTTTCCTTCTGTGTTTTATCTTTATTTACTTTAAGTATTAGGACTTTATTTATCTCATAAAAGGATCCTAGTAGGGTGCCTTCACTGTTTTTGAGAATTATTTGTATAGTAACTGTTTTTTAAAAGTTGATAGAGTTGAGGCAGCTAGATGGTGCAGTGAGTAGAGCACTGGCCCTGGAGTCAGGAGGACCTGAGTTCAAATTTGACCTCAGACACTTAATACTTACTAGCTGTGTGACCTTGGGCAAGTCATTTGACCTCAATTGCCCTGCTTCCCCCCCTCCAAAAAAAAACGTTGGTAGAATTCTCCTGTGAATTCTTGAGGAGCAGAAATTGTTCCCTGCTCCCACCCCCTGTAAACCCAAGCACGAGCAGCTTTCCAGAGGACTGCTGCTATGAATAGCTCTAAGATTCTGATCACATAGTATAGTGAACTCTCTATTTATTGGGCAGTAAACTAAAGAAAAACATTCACAGAAACCAAAGCACAGCATTCACAATGATATAACAGAACAGTGTATCACTAAAGTGGCCACATTGTTTTAAACAAAAGATATCATTCAGTAAGTCCTTAACTCATTCATCCTTAAGGAGCAATCCTTCTTAAGGGATTCAGAGTACAAAGATCTCCCATCCCTAGGTCTCATTGTCAGTCAGAGAGTCTTCTTTCTTCTTGACTGGAGTCTAGCTTCCAATCATCCTTAACTCAATCATCCTTAAGGAGTACAAAGTACAAAGTTCTCCCACCTCTAGGTCACTGTAAATCATGATCTTGTCAGCCAGCACTAAGTACCCAAGGAAACATCCTTTCATCTTGGCTTGAGGCTGGCTCCCAAATCCCATGGTTCCTCTTCCAAGCCCCAGCTCTTGTCCAAATTCACCCAACCATCACCTGGATTCACAGGTAGGCAGCTCTCAGCTCCTCATCCAGTTCCCATTCCATTTTGAAGCTTACAGTGACCAGTCTACGTCAAAGTCTTCACAGTTTCTGTTTCTGGGAACACAAAGCTTAACAGAGACACAATAACATTTATGCACATTGCTAGCACCATCACTAATTCACTTTCTGCCTGTAAAATCAACACAGACCCACAAACCAGGTCTGAGAAATCAATACAAATCACCAGTATAATCCCAGGGCCTCTGAAAACATCAGTAAAACCCTCCTCCAGGACAGTAAAACCCTGCTTGTAAACAGACAACAAGAAAATCCTCTTTCAGGGCTTCTGAACCAACAGCAAGATACCAGGGCTTCTGTAACAACAGCATCATCCTCTATCAGCAGACAGATCTGACAAAGTAACATCAACACAGACAGACAAAATGCCAGCGCCACAGACACACTTCCTCCCAGTTCTGCTCCATCCCAGCTATGGTTGGGCTTTTTAACTGTCACTGGCTCCTCCCTGTTCTGCCCACCTCTTACATCCTTCCTGTTCCAGTCTTTGGCAAGTCCCTGGAACTGTGGGCTTCACAGGTTCTGTTTCTTAACAAAGACTTGATATAATCAGGGCAAAACTCAAAGACACTTGAACTGAAACAAGGTGCTAAATAATTACATAACTGAAACAAGGAGCCAAGTACTCCTTTGCTTACCATTACACCTCCACACCCACACCCCCAAGAAATTCCTTTACAACTTGTTCTATTTCCTTATGTTAAGTTGGGTTATTTAAGGTCTCTATATGATCCTCTGACAATTTGGGCATTTTATGTTTCTGAACGTATTTCTCTATTTCTTTTGTGCTCTCAGTTTTGCTAGTGCATTTGTTTTCTCTTTATACGTATAACTGTGCTTTATTATACTGATTATCTTTTTATTTCTTCTTATTTTGTTGTGACTTTACTTGATTCATTTGCTATTTTATTGATTAGATGTTTTACCCTCTTCTTTTTAATCAGATTAGTGAAAAGTTTACCAATTTTATTAGTCTTTTCAAAGAATCAGCTTTTAGTTTTATTTATCATTTCTATAGAGTTTTTTTTTGCTTTCTAGTTTATTTCTCCTCTAATTTTTAGTATTTTATATTCTATGCTCATTTAAGTTTATTGGTTGACTTTCTGCTTTTTAAAAAAGGTGCATACTCAGTTCATTAATCCTCTCTTTTTCTATTTCATTAATGTAAGTTTGTAGGGACATGCCTTTTCCCCTTAGGAATGCTATAATTGCATCTCAGAAATGTTGGCATGTTTTTTCATTATCATTTTCTTTCACATATTTATTGTTTTTACAGTTTGTTCTTTGACCTTCTCATTATTCATGATTTTATTGTCAAGTCTCCATTTGATTCTGTGTCTTTTGCTTGTGGTTCCTAAACTGACAATTATTTTTAATTATATTATGGTCTAGAAAGGAATATTTACTCTTTATGCCTTTTTACATTTGGTTGTAATACCTTTATGTCCTAATACGTAGCCAATTTTTGTGAAAGTTCCATGGTGGTGATGAGAAATATGTATATTCTTTTTTGTAGTTCCATTTAGAAGATGCCATAAGTCTTTGGTGATGCAATGGATAAAGCACTGGGTCTGGAGTCAGCAAGACTGATCTTCCTGAGTTCAAATCTGGTCTCAGACACTTACTAACTGCATGACCCTGGGCAAACCACTTAACCCTGTTTACCTCAGTTTCTTCATCTGTAAAATGAGCTGGAGAAGGAATGGCAAACCATTCCAGTATCTTTCCCAAGAAAACACCACATGGATTCATGAAGAGTGAAACACAACTTAAACATTGAGCAACAACAACAATGAAGTCTTTTAGCTAGAGTTTCTTCAGCAATTTGTTCAGTTCCATATTTTTTCTTTGTTTATCTGTTAGACTTATCCAAAACAGAGAGAGGGACAATGAAGCCTCCTATAACTATTGTGTTACTGTCTATATATTCTTTAAGCTCAATGTTTCCTTCATGAATTGAATGCTAAGACATTTGGAGCATTTAAGTTTATAGCTGATATTAGCATAATACAATTTTGTTGTTTATTCCTTTTTATTTTTTTGAATGTTTCTTTTTCTTTTGTCAGAATGACTGTAACTCTTGCTTTTTTGGATTCACTTGATGCATGGTAAAATTTCCAGTTTTGTTTTGTTTTTGTTTTTAAAATGTATTTCTTATGAGCAACAAATTGTAGTGTTGTTTTCATATCTAATCTGTCCACTTACTATTTTTGTCTTACTGGATAGTTTGATCCATCCATTTTTAAAGTAATATAAAAGTTAAGTTCATATTTTTCCTTTATTTGTTTCTAATGTTGTTTTTCTTTTATCAAGTTATGACCCCCTCCCCCTTTTCCACTGTGAAAATAGTAGTGTGTCTTTTCATTTACTTTAGCTTAATCTTTTTTAAGGTGTCCTATTCTTACTGGCTCCCTTCCTCTCACCTCCTCACCCCCTTCCATTTGTTACCCCTTTCTCTTCAAAGTTTTGCTTATTAGTTCCTTTTTCTTTCCTGATTTTATGTAGTTGTCTTCCCCTCTTTTTCCTTCTCAGTCAAGTAGATTGTCCCTTTCTCTCCTCCCCTTCAAATAATCCTGTTCATTAGTTAAAGACACATTTGTGCCCTTTTCCAGAGAGGCATTTCTCTCTCATACACTCTTCATTATCCATCTTTTCTTTCTCTCTGGTCTAGACCTTTTTATAGGGGGTCATGGTCCTTATACTTACTTAGTCCCTCTCTATTCTCTGCAATTGCTCATGGAATCAAAACTTCCAAGGTATTTGTTCTGAGTACTCCACTCTAAGCAGCTTCTGTCACTGCCTTTTAAAGCTTGCTCTGCACATTCCCCTTTTTCACTGTGCCTCATGCCCAGAACAAGGTCAGCTCCTTAGGTGACAGAGAGAACATTGCTCCATATCAGGATGCTCCACTCCCCACTCCCCTTGGGGTGAGCTGGCCCAAGGAGCACCAACTCCCTCCCTCCTGAGACAGAATGAGTAATCTTTTCAAGAACCAAATCTCTGTAGTCAGCACTTAGAATAAGGCCTCCATCTCCCTTTGCAGAACTTTACTCTTCACATATAGGAGCATTCACCAGTGGAACCCCTCTCATCACCAAAACAAGGCTTCTCATCCTCTTTTTCAGCTGCCTCCTCCCCTACTCCCCTACAGGCTCTTCTTCAGAGATCACAGTAGTCACCCTCACCTCATTGACAGCCTTTGACTTACTTGATCATGGCCCATCATACATGCCCTTCTACCCTTTTTCTCCCTTCCTCCTTCCATATACCCTCCCATTCTGTAATTTAATACCCCCCAAAAAACTTTGATTTGCCTGGAGGCTGAGTCATGATGTCCTTTTCATAATGCCTCAGACCCTCCTGTTCACTATCACCTCCACTCAACTTCTATCTTCATCCCATCTCTTTCTGAATATATAAAAAGAAATCTCTTGATAGTTTCTCCATTGTCATTTTGTTGCTATCCTTGGCTACCACATTTATTTACCTCTTTTATATTTCTGTTTTCTGAGGTGTTCAAGAAGCAAACAAGATCTTCAAGTATGGTTTTCTTTCTAAGAATGTTTTGAATGCCTCTTTATTATTGAATATACATTCTTTTTTCATTATGGTTGAGTTCAGATTTGCTTTGTAGGTCTGAACTACATCTTATGCCCCATTGCTCATTGGATCACGTTATTCCATTCCCTCCTGCATTTTCTGGTGGGTATAGAATAGTAACATGTCATTCAGATTTCCTTTCCTCTGTATTCGAAGGTTTTTCTCATGGTCACTTGCAGAATTTGTTGTTCCTGAACTAAATTCTTAAACTTAACTACTATGTGCCTTTGAGTTTGCAGCCTTGGTTTTGTTTTTTGTTTTTGGATTTTTTTGGAGGTGATCTATGAATTTTTCAACTGGTATTCTGACTTCTGTGTTCATAAAATTGTGGGCAATTTTCTTGGATTATTTTTTGCATTATTATATTCAGGTTTTTTGACTTGTCATGTTCTTTTGGGAGACCTATAATCCCTAGGTTGTCTCTACACATTTTGTCTTTGAGATCAATGTTATGCTTAAATAGAAAACATGTTTTCTTTTGATGTTATTGCTTTTTGCTTTTCTTCTTCTAGATTGTCCTTCACTTCTGTGTATATGCATTTCCAAATCAGTCGTCTTCTTCTTTGCTTCGACTTGCCATCATAGATTCAAGGTTTTCTCTTCTGTCAATTATTTTTACTCCTTTCTCTTTTAAACCCCTCAGGAACGTGTGCTTCCATGTTCTCAAAATGCAGAGAGTCCTCTGTCTTATCAAGTGTTGGACCATTTTCCTTTGTTTTGCAGTGTTTATTCACAGAGTTCTGAACTCATTTACTAAATCTGGAGGCCATTATTTCCTTCTGCTGTTAATGTTTTCCCTGTTGGTTTATCTGTTTTGCTCAAGGTCTTTGAGTTTTCTTCTTCCTGAAAACTTTAGTGATTTCAATCTTTTTCCCCCCTTATTTTTCTTTATTACACCCTTTCTGACTCCTTCCCTTTTGATGGTGGTTTCCCTGGAGGTTGGATTTCAAAATCTTTAACTCTTTTCACACTGGGTAATTCATGGTCCATCAGCCTAGGTACATGCCCCAAGTGTTTTTTTTTTGTTTTTTTTTTTTTGTGAGGTGCAAAAATGGTCCCAACTGGATACTGGCCTCTTTCCCTTCAGTTTAGTGGAGTGCCATATGGCTCCCCACCCATGATGTCCTGTCTTGTTCTGTCTGTTCCTCAGTTCTCTTGGACAGCAGTACAGTGTTGCAACAAAAGTGTTGTTGCAGCCTTAGGTGATTTCTGTCATTTGGAGTTTGGATGTCCAAGGCTTGGGGGAAGGAAGTGGAATAGGATGTTGGGTTGGGCTCTATTTCAAGCCCAGACCTGTGTCCTGGTTCTTTCCCTCCATTTGGATCTGCTTTCTTGAAAAGATCCTTTGCAGCACAGAATGATGCTGTGGTACTGGCTATCAAAACTTGACAAATTTCTCCACAGCAACAAATGGATCTCCACAGCACTGGAAGTGGGGTTGGAGGTTTGGGGAAGTTGTTTTGCTGCAGTCTTCTAGTGGGGAAGGGGTGCTGAATGAACTCGTTAGGTGTTAGTTCATAAAGTTTTTGACCTTCTTTTAGGTTTCTGGTTTCCTAGACCATGAAGACAGCAGAAGTTGCTTTATCTTTGACACAGCTGCTGATTTGGAGAAGTATGAGAGGTCATGAGGATCAGGGAAAATTCTAGTCTTCCAGCTTGTTGGTGTAATGTTAAGGGAATTTGAAGATCCCTGCTCTCTAATTGGCCTAGGGAATTTGAAGATCTTCCCTGTCTCTTAATGGGTCTCTCTCTAAATGGGTCCCAACAAAAGGAGCTTGCTTAAGGGAGGCTTTTCAGGAAGGTCCACATTTTTGTTACTTTGTAATTAGGCAGCGGGTCACAAAGGTTGTCATGTCCTCTGACTCTGAAGAAAGGTGTATATATACTCTTGAAGTGAGGTTTTGCTTTGGGGCTCATTTACGGGAAAAGTTGTGTGATTTGGCCAGATAAGACTCTAGGTAGCCATTGAGCCCCCCAGCTTTGAAAATGCAGATGTTGGTGCTTTCCTCTATGGTAACTAACTATGTATGTATGTAATGGTCAGACATCTAGAAGTTCTGTCTGTTGGTCTGTTGAATTGTGTTATTTTCTCTGTCTGTATTTTTTGTCTGCTTGTGATTTCTGTTTGTATTTTCTGAAGTTCAGGGTGCTGATTTTTTACCCCAAACTAGGTAAACGATATATGTTTGATTAAAGTAAGATTGTTAACCCTTTGCATTGCTTTCCTTTAGAAAAGCAGATCAAGGAACCTGTGCTAGCAGCCATCCTGGGTATGCTAGAGTGCTTTCTGTTACAGTTGGTCACAAGACTCAGAAATCACTCCAGGTCTTAACTTTAAATCTTTGCTGCTCCATAAGATTTTCCCAGCCTGCTTGAGCCTATATTGATCTCCTCTATTAATTTACAGAAGTGTCTATTACTTACTGGATAATTGATCCCAAATTCACATTTTTATTGCATTACATGTTTATGTTTTTATGCCTCATCTTCCCATTGAAACTGTATATTCTTAAAGGACAAGGGAATACTTTTTCCCATTTCCTACAGCACGGAGCATAGAGGTGCTTCCTCAGACTGATTGCAAAGAGGGCTTCAGTATAGATCCTTGGCTATTCCCTGGTTCTGCTTTTGCCACTTAATATTTTAACTACCACCTGGCCCCACACACCTCATTTCATGGTCTTTCTGCTAAAACTTTCTTTTATTAGGGAAATGGAGGGGAGCCCTTAACCTGGTTTTATCAATGGTGCTCCAGGATTGTATATTTAATAACTTTATATTTGTATTCAGTATTTACACTCATTGTGTCACTGGTAGTCTCAAGCCAGAGAGGCAAGAACTTAGGTAGGTTGGATGTAGAAATGAAGGAGAGAAAAGACAAAATGAAGTGATAAAATAGAAAGGTGAGAAAGGCACCTGGTTCCTGGAGAGAAAGCCCAGGGATCTCTGATCTCTGACATTTTATTTGGAAGGAGGAAAGGTCAGAAGAGATGTTGAAGCAACAACACAGTGAGAAATATTTGAGGCAGCATGTTTCAATGAAGACAACACTGAACTTGGAGTCAGAAGGCCTGGGTTTGTGTACTGGCTCTTCCATAAACCAGCTACATGACCCTGGACAAGTCACAATCTCTCTGAACCTCAGTTTTCTCATTCCTACCCAGTGCATTTGCCTTACAAAGTGTCTATTTGCATACAACTAAAAAAACCCAACTATTCTGTAAAATGCTGAGGAGGGATAGAAGAGTGGATAAGAAATTAGAGCTAAAGAAATGGATTTGGATGTCAACCACCCAGAGGTGGAAGTTGGATTCATGTGAACAGATAAATGAGCTCCAATTTGGGATCAAGATAAAAGAACTAGGGACCTAGGCTAGAGGTTAGGGGTTAGGCAAAGTGAAGGTGCTGGGTAAGCATGATAGTGGAAATCAACCTAGCTTCTTAAAACATTTCTGTATGGAAGTCCAAAGGGTAGGAACAGCGTCTAATGTTCCCCTTGTGCATAGTGTTAGGAGCCCATGAGAGAGGACAGAGAAAGCATACACATACCAATGCATATGATGTGCAGACTCAGGGCAGTTTTGGACTTCACCATCGTCTAAGCATAGGTGTTTGAGGTTTCTTTATTGCTGTCAATGGTTTAGGCCATAGCCCAACTAATGGATTTCAATTCTGCAGAGTTGCACGGGCCTTTGAATTATGGAAGGTCACCTTTTCTCCCCATCTTCCTAACTGTATTCTCATGGGTATGATAGTGCATCCCATATAACTATGAGAAAGGATTGTGTGCATATATGGGAATGATATGCATCAGCAGATCTAAAAGAAGAGGCCTCTGAGATGCCTCCAGAACTGGAAAAAGCTGGTCTCTTTCTGTCCCTGTATAGAATCTAAGGATGAATCAAATCTTATTGGGTAAGAAGAAACTGTTGCATCAAGACTTTTAGCCTGCTTGTTCATGACTTAATCTGAGGAGAGGGATGGAAGCAAAGTTGGGGGCCACAGCCCTCAGAAGAGTCCCAAAACTGCAAGGGGAGGCATTAAAGGCTAAGTCTGGCATTTTGCCAAAGAGCTTAACCAATCCTTTATGAGAAGGGTGATGCAACCAAGGCAAATGGGGACAGAAGACATTTCTTTCCATCACTAAACTGGAACAGATTGAGAGAGTCACTGACAGAAGGCAGCTTTATAACCTGTAAAACTCACTTTTCAACCACTAGTAAATAGGACTTCCTACACTTGAGAGGTCAGTTCATTTTAACATAAACTTGATGAAGTATTACTTTCATCCTATGCATATTCCCAGGTGTTCCAGTGTACCTAAAGTGTTCATCTTTCCACAAATTGGGTGGCTTCTATAGTCTCCCTCACTTTCATCTCATGAGCCAGACCATTAAAATAATTAGACTTTCCCTTTCCCTTAGTCTTTCAACGTTCAAGGTCCTTTGGACTTTGGATCCCAGGCATATTGTCTCTTCTGTGAGGGGGAGGAGAAAAGAGAAGGAGAAGCTGCCTGATTTGGCTGCAGAAACCTGATAGCAGAAACCTTCCATTTGGGCTTTTATGGCGCTGCCTTAAGTTCTAAAACTCAGACTCTCTCAGCATAGAGGTCAACTTTGTAATGCCATTTAAAAAAAAAGTAATTTTATTTTTTTATTGATAATTTTGTTTTTCTGTATCACCACAGTATCCCATGTAATTCTTCCCCTTTCCCCTCCCTATCCTATATGATAATACTTTTTAGAGAGCAAAAGAAAAAGAAAGTCAGCACAACTGATCAACACATTGAAAAGTCCAAAAACACGCACGATATCTAACAGCCGCGCGCCTCCCACCTCCGTGAAGGTAGGCGGGTGTGCACGCTGTTGGAGGCATCTTCTCATAGCTCTTCATCTGAGTTAAACTTTATCTTTATAATTTTATTTCCTTTAAATTTCTGCAGTGTTGTTCTTTCCATGAACATTGTTGTAGTTACTGTGTACATTGTTTTCTTGGCTCTGTTTACTTTGCTGCACCAGTTCATCTAGAGTTTTCCATGCTTCTCTGTATTCATCATACCCATAATTTCTTACAGCACAGTAATATTCCTTTATGTTCAGTACCACAATTTGTTTAGCCATTCTCCAATTGATGGGCATCTATTTTGTTTCTAATTCTTAGCTATCACAAAAAATGTTGCTATAAATATTTTGGTGTATACAGGGCCTTTCTTCTTAATAATGGCTTCTTTGGCATATAAATCCAGTAAGGGAGTCTCTGGTTCAAAGGGTATAGACATTTCTTTCACTTTATTTGCAAACTCCACCAGTAATGTATTCGTATGCCTATCTTTCCACAATCTCTATTTGCATTTCTCATAGTGATTTGGATCATTTTTTACGTGGTTGTGAATACTTTGTAGTTCTTTTGAGAACCATTTGTTCACATTCTCTGACCATTTATCTATTGGGGAATGGATGCACACACATCTATATCTAGATATACACGTGTACATATATACATATTTATCTATCTATCAATCTATGTGTTGGACACCAAACAAACCTTTATCAGAGAAATTTGAAACAAAGTCTCCCCCACCCTATTCAACCACTTCCCTTCTTATCCTGGATGCATTAATTTTGTTTGTACACAAACTTCAGTTTCAGGTCCCTCTTTACTATAAACCCAGTATTATGTCCCTTCATTTTATTTTTTTAAGGCAGCCCTGTTCCCATTGGCTTTCTCCCCCTTACCCCTCATGCTCTCATTTGATGCCCCTTTCCCTTAGGGTATTGTTTATTGGTTGCTTTTTTTCTAGTTACAAATTTCTTACCCAACTTCTTCCCTCTCAATGGGGTAGATTCCTCCTTCTTCTTTTCCCCTTCAGTTATTCTTGTTCATTAGTTGTTGTTGTTGTTTTGCTTTTTTTGGAGGGGAGAAGGAAGGGCAATTGGGGTTAAGTTGCTTGCCCAACGTCACAAGTGTCACACTTGCCCAAGGGTAGTAAGTATTAAGTGTCTGAGGCCGCATTTGAACTCAGGTTTTCCTGACTCCAGGGCAGATGCTCTATTCACTGCACCTCATAGCACCCCCTTGTTCATTAGTTTTAAAAATCTTTGTACCTCTTTCCAACAGGGATTTCTTTCACTCTTTTCATCATCCTTCTGTTTACTCTAGACCCTCATTTTCTGATTCATGACCCCTATAATTATCTGGCCTCTCTCCTTTCTCCATAGTCTTCATTCAATCAAAGCTTCCATGGTATGCATTCTAGGCTCTACACTCTAGGCCCTTTTTGACACTGGGAACCTATGGGTTCCCCTGTTCCATTGTGCCTCATTTCCAGGAGAATTACAGGTGTTGGGGAAGAACCTGATCCATGGTAGAGTCCCTCCCTCACCAGATCCTTAATTATGCATCTCACTATTGATTTATAATTTCTCTTGTTGACCTACATTTGCCTGAAAATCTCCACACTGGGATCTCCTACTCCTACAGGTACCAGTTGCCCCAATGGGTTCCAAATCCCCATCTCCCTTTACTGACCATCTCTTTTCACTTATAGGAGGATTAATTAGTGGAATGTTCTCCCACATCCAAAATAAGGCCTTCTTTTTCCCCCTCCTTTCAATTCCCCCCCCCACTTCTCCTTATATATTTTCCCTTGCAGGCTTTTCTTTCTGACACCAAAGGTCATCTTCACCTCATTGCTAACCCTTGATTTGACCCAAACACATCAACCACTCCTCTCTATCCCTTTACTACTGCCTCATGTGGTAATACAGTCCCACAGAGGTGCACTGATTCAACTGTAGGCAGTGTCATCAGGCTCTCTCCATAATATCCCATCCACCTAATTGCTGCTATCCCTACCAGATTTCCACTTTTATTCCTGTCTCCTTGTGTATACTTAGAAGTCTCTTACTGACCTCTCTGTTGTTGCTCTGTTGCTGCCCTTGGCTGTTGCATTTATTCACTCCTCCTGCATTTCTGTTGTTTGGGGTGTTTGAGAGGTGAATAATCTCTTCAGTTCTGGTTTTCTTTCTAAAAATATTTCAAACTTTTTATTAATGAATGTCCATCTTTGGTCCTGTAAGGCTAGGTCACCCTGGGCTGCTTCCTGAACTCCACTGCTTTCTGGAACACATTATTCCACTTCCTCCTCATTTTCCTAGTGGATGCAAAAAAGGCTTGCATTATTTGAATGTCCCTTCCTTTGTATCTGAAGGTCTTTCTCCTGATTACTTGCAGAACTGTTTGTGAGTTGAATTATTAAATTTAACCACTGTGTCTTGGAGTCTGGAGCTTTGGGGTTGTTTTTTTCTTTCTCTTAAATGTCAGGAGATTGTCTGTGAATTCTTTGATTCAGAATTTCTTTTTTTTATGTTCAGAAGTTCTGGACAGTTTTTTAGTATTTCCTTCATTGCAGTGTTAAGACTTTTTTTTGTCCTGTTGTAGTCTTCTGGGAGTCTCTGTGCATCTTGTCTTTGAGTATGCTTTGCTTACGGTCAACAAATTTTCTTTTAATGTTCTTGTTTTTTTGTTTCTCTTCTCCTAGGTTGTCTTTCACTTCTGCGTATTTGCATTTCCAATCTATAGTTCTCTTTTGTTTCTTTGGTGAGACTTGCCATTGCAGGTTCAAGTTTTTCTATTCTGCTCATTATTTTTGCTGGCTAGGACATAAATTCTGTTCACATAATCTTCATTTCTCTTTTAAACAATTCACAAATAGCATGTTGTGGTTCCATGTTCTTAAATCCCATAGGGGCCTCTGTCTCATCAAATGTTGGATCAGTTTTATTTTGCATCATTTATTCATAGATGCCTAAGCTTATTTACTAGATCTGGAGGCCTTATTTCCTTCTGTTGTCACTGTTTTTCTGATTTATTTGTGTTCAAGGTCTTTACATTTTCCTCTTCTGAAATCTTTGGTGCTTTCAGTCTCTTCCCCCTACCCCTTATTTTCCTTGTCATTTACTTCCTGACTCTTCCCCTCTGACAGTGGTTTCCTTGAGGCCTAGATCTCAAAGTGTTATAGCCTCTTCCCACACTGAGCAATTCATGGTTCAGTATCCTTTATCTCTTTCCCAATTGCCTTGAATGATCAGAACTGGCCCCAGCTAGGTGCCTTGCTCTTTCCCTCAGGCTTGGAAACCCCTGTATACCCAGGGTCTTGTCCTAGTGACCTGTCTCACTCCTTCTGTTCCTCAGTTCCCTTACCTGGCAGTTCAGAGTCTGTTTTTTATGGCACTGGCCATTCAGAATTTTGTATTGCTGGTACTTCCAGGTTGCTGCCCCTAGCAGGCTTTTGTTCCTCAAGGGCTGTGAAGCTAGCAGTTGAGATTTGAGCAAACTTCCATAGTCTGGAGCTGGGATCTCCAGAACATTAGAAAGAGAGAAGGGGTACTGGGTTGTAGGGATGGGTTTTGCTGTACGCTTGTGTCATGTCGCTGGGTCTGTTAACACTGTTAACACAACCCTGCTGCTGGTAGCATGACAGGTATGGAAAGGCTACTGAATGAATTAATGGTCAGTGATCATTGGTTCCTATGTTTTTTGAAGTTTCTCCCTTCTTTTGGATTCTTGTTATCATAGACCAGGAAGACAGCTAAAGTTGCTTTATCTCTGGAGTATAATTTGTTTTAGAGAGGTTTGAGATGTCATGGGCATTGGAGAAAATGTCATCTGCCATGTTGCTCATGTGACCTGCAGTCTGCAGAGCCATTTTCTATATCCAGTGGAACTTTGTTCTTTGTTCAAATGACTAGTTTGTCTTTCAACTAAAGGTTCCTTCTTGCCATCTCCTCTCCCTCATGCCTTGTCCTTTTTCTGGAATCCCCATATCTTGAATATTTTTATACATGGAATTTGGCTTCCTAGCTGATTAACGTCTATTGCCTGTGACATCAGAAGTTGGAAACTAATCAGACTTCCCTGAGTGAAATCTCTCTACTGATTAGTATGAAACTCCTGGATCTCTTCAGTATCTCTGACACAAAAGTCCCCACCAAGAGGTGACAAATGAAGTCCATTTTCTGGATACGGCTTCTAGATTTCATCATCTTGCCTTGGCCTGAAAACCATGGTGCCTTTGATAGTCTGGTGATATCTCTGGTTATACCCCTTTCTATTCCCATCCCATTCTGCTTTGAAAGTGTTGGATACTGCCCCACTTTGGGAGTGGTGGTCCCCAACATTTTCATTTTACCACCCTTACCTTTCCTCTCTGTGCTCCTTTAGGAAACTCTTTCAAAATAAAATAAAGAGACTTACTGCTTTTAGCATGGGTTAAATCATTTAATTCTTCTGTGAAGTGTCTTTAAGTTGGAACAATGGATCAGAATACCTCATTATTTCACCCCTGCTTCTAATCCACCTGAAGGAGCCTAGTATTGACATGGAGACTAAAGTGGTGCTTGGGCTAGGAAGATAAGCTTTAGGGAAACCGTATGTCCAGCAGAGTTGTGTTTGCTTTTACTTTCAAGGTAGGCCTGTTTTCCAGATAAAAGCAATATAAGGATAAGCCAATACTAAAATAATATGGAGGAAAACAAGCCAAATAATTAACTTTAAAACTTCATGTGTATATAACCACTGACCCACATTGAAAAATACCATGCACAAAGCTAAAAAGGGGAGATGGGAGACCTCTCTGGTCACCACAGACTATACATAACCAGAGGCTCCATGCATCCCCCTGCCATCCAACAGATTACCACAGTAGTCGCCACAAAGTTGGATGAGGAGGTAAGTGTTAAGAGCAATCTTTGTGGAAGGAGTACAAGTGCTCCCCCTCGTCCTATGATAGCTAAGGGTATTCTGGACAAGCCAACCATAGGTAGGTACTATGTGAATATATGAAGTTCTTCTGGAAAGGTCACTGGTGGAGGATTGTTTTTAATTGTTGAATTTTGGTTTTTAATACTGAGTATTTAAATTACTTAGAAAATAATTCCTTAAAGATTTATTTGGTCCTTTTCTATTACATAGACACTGATTACTTTTTCTTCCTAGCCCTATGGGGTATAAAGGAAAGCACAGCCATAACTGCATATATGCTCCCTCATTTGGTCTCCTCTGAGATGGGACTTGAAGCTTGGTTGAAGAATGCTCCTACATAGCACCATCAGAGGGATTCTGTCAAGCCTTTCAAACTGGCAGGGATAGGATGACATGGATGTGTGTACAAAGGATGGAGATAGGGAGTGAGATGGACTCTTTTCTGCTTTATATTTTAAAAGTCCAGAAAGGGTCACTTAACAACTGGGACACTCTATGGACAGGCTTAGGTCTCAAAGCTCCACTAACAGCTTCTTTACCTCCATATATCAATATACCAATATCAACATCAATACATACACACACGCACACACACACACGTGTATACACACATATATGTCAGACTGAAATACAGATTAAAATGCAAAAACACACCACTCAGATGGTAACGAACAAGGTGGATTATTCATATATTACACACATGCCCTTCTGCACAAAGAATTCAAGATCAGCACTCACCAAATAACAAGGAGCAACCAAGCGGGGCTGGCTTATGGAAAGGGAGATGCAGGAGTGAAGGCACTGCTGGAAACCAAACTGGGCTCTTCCACACGGTCTATTCATTAGCAATTAAAGCTGTAGCAATCGAGTGAAACAAGACAAGTGTTTGGCTGGGACCTCGAAATGTGTTTCTTCAAAGATTGCCAGGTTTCCTGAATTTGGGGCTTATTTCAGAGGGTAGAGAATCCATCAATTTCGTCACCTCTATGAAACCCCCTGTCAAGCTGGGTTTTCTGGGGGTAGACTTGGTGTCCTTGTGAAACACGGCTAATCCAAGAGAATGGAGTTTATCCATAGCCAGTGAGTCGCATGGGCTACTGAGGGCAAGGTGGCTAAGGAGACCAAAGAGGTTTACTGGTTTGACTGAAGAGAATGGTTTTGGCTTGTTAGTCCTATTTTGGTTACTTTCACATTGGAAAAATGGTCCAAATTTCCAAGACCTGGTGGAAATTCAAAACTTGCCTATATTCCCCTTTCCTCTTTACCCTCTCAATGCATCCTTTCTCCCTCCCCCATTATCTATACATAAAGAGGAATAGGACTGGCTTGGTTTCCTTCACAGAAGCGACCTTTTATTCTGCAATTGGAAGCAAATTTTCAACCTTTCAAATGAGCAGCTGTATCTGAGGATAAAGTTCTGGGAGCAGGGGGAGAGAAGAGGAAATTCTGGAGATAACTAAAAATTTAGTGCGTATGAAAAAATATGGAAGAAGTAAAATTTTCTCTTCTCATGTCTCCAAAGCATAGAGCAATGAGACCAAACCTGAGAGTCAAACTAGAAGGGATGAGATCATACAGAATAGCTTTGGGCTCAAATTACTAATCAAATCACTTAGGCCTGCCTAGTTCCAAAAACTTCAGATCCCCAGTATAGCAGTACAGGGCAAATTAATCCAAGAATCCAGGGAGGTCCTTACAACAAACAGTTTTATAAATCTGGAACTATTGTCACAGTGAGGTCTCTGCATAGCTGGCAAACTTAATTTTACCTGCCGATGCTGATCTAGAGAGGGCTGGTCTCAGCTCAATTTTGGGGCAAATGAAAAGCAGAGTTAGAAGTACAAGAGGTCACTGTCTGGTAAATAGATTCCTAGGATACCTAGCAGGGATTCAGAGTCCCTACAATGCACTTCCCCATCATTGATGTCCATAGTTTTGGGGGTTGTAGAAATGCTGACCTTACAACAGGGATAGATGGAGCCATTCAGCCTTTAGAACTCCGCTGCCATTTTTCTACTCATGTATCATCTTCCTTTACCCAAATACATGAAGCATATAAGAGAACATCTGGTTGAGCTCAAACAGAGTCTATGTACATAATTAAATGCTGGTGGGCAGACTGTACCCTAGGGACTTCCAGTTTAAAAAATAGAGAGAGAGGTTAGTCTTATTGCCTATGGGAAATGGTGGTGACCACCAAATGGTGTAAACTGGTAGGATAATTGCTTCAGGTTTATTTCCTCTTCAGATTTTTTTTCCTGTATTCAGAGGCAATCATCCAATGTTTCTAGGTTTCTATAGTATCCATTCATATATTATGGCGTAGTTCGGAGGACTGACTTGTATTCTTTCCTCATTTATTCCTATCGGCCCCTCTTGCCAGATAGCGGACGTTTACAGGCTATTCCCTGCTGAGCTTCCTTAGGGCCTGTCCATTAGTGTTGCTGAGAATAATAAAAAAGAACCCTTCTTTGCTGAGGTTTAGAAAACTCAGCTTCAGAATTAAATGACTAAATGTGGAGACCAGCTGGTAGTGAAAGAAACGGAGAATGTGAAAGAGCCTGTCCTTTTAGAATAGCCTGTGTTACCAAAATGCTGCTTTTTAACTAAAGAATGGTATTTGAACAAAAACCAACTTTCTACTTGTGTACAGAAGACAGAGAAAAAAATGTGCTCTGGAAATGAGGCTGGATATGCAATGGATTCTGAGATGAAGAAATAATGTTCTATGTTAATTTTCTAATCATTGCTCAAGCACATGAAAGGCTATTTTAAAAATAAAACACATTTTGATTAGACTGACCAAACTTTAGATTACTAGCATGATCTCTCAATTCCAAATTTAACAGGGTGCTAGTGAAATAGATCCCTATGAAAGGAGTGACACAGTTAGTTTTCAATCAAATAATTTAAAATGATTTTGTGGAGAAATAAATCTATTGCAGAGACAGGGACATAAAGTCTGAATTCCTGTGGAAATCCTGTAGCTCATGCTTCAGCATCAAATGAAGAAAATTTCTTCTAGGATCCGACTTTCTTCAAGCTCTTCATATGGCCCACATGCCCTTGAGGCCTGGGCTAGCTTTCGGGCGCCGACCTGGACTGGGCTGTGATTCCAGGCACAAGCATTCCTTGAGAGAGGTGACCATGGTCTAGGAGCAGAACTGGGACTCAGGGAATGGACCAAGTCCAACAGGGTGGTATTGTACCTGTGAGGAAAAAACACATACAAATGCCCAAATCATTAGAATAGACAAACTCTCTTTCCAGAGAAAGATGAGTTGTGCTGTGCAAGATCTGGCTCATATAATGGGAAGATGGACAGAGAAGCAACTGTGTGAAAGTTAAAAAACAAAAAAAGGCTTTAAAAGCCTTTCTGAGTTCTTTTCTTCCAAATTCTAGAACATCCCCTTTTTGCCTCAGAGACTTGAGACACTGGGCAACTTAATCTGAGGATAGAAAGAAACTAAGGGGGAGAGACCGTTTTTTTGTCCAGCAATCTCATCAAAGGAGAGCTTGACTGAAGTCAAAAGACCATACAGCTTGGAGGTCACATCGTGGTCAATTACACAACCCTCTTAGCCTCTAATTTAAGGACAGGTTATATTCTCTCCCAGAGTAGAAAGGCTGTGAATCATACACCATTCTCCTATATGTCCTAATAGGATCTTTAGACTCCAATAAAGCCTCATTTTGGCTAACAGCTGTAGCATCCTCTTCCACCAAATCTTTGTTAGTGAACAAAAAGTGAGTGCTTATTCTGTACCTTGTATATTGACGGTTATCAAGAAATAAATGTTGAATTACTGAAATCAGTGAAAAAGAGGGAGTAGGAAGAAGTGATAATCTTAGAAAATCAATTAAGTAATCAACCCGTCTCTAGATGCTGTTTATTTCCTACATACAATTTAGCCTAGTAGTCAAGATCTTCACAATTTGAAAGATCTTTTCACCCATTTTCTTCAATTTTCTTTCCAAATATTCTCCTATACTTACTGATCCTATGCTTTAGTGAAACTGAACTTCCTTCACCTAAACTGACGCTGTTCAAAATCTTACCTGACCCATCCTTCAAGGTAGAACTCTGATGAGGCTGCCTCTTTCATGAAGCTTTCCCTTAACCCACAGAACTCCAATAATACTATGAACTACACTTAACATATGCTGCCTTTTAATTATAATTATTTGTGTACCAAGTCTTATCTCCAAATCTAGACTTTAAGTTTCCAGAGGTCAGGGACTTGAACTTCTTTGTTATCCCTGTTGCATGAGAAAGGGGCTCAGCAAATATTTCTTAAAAGAATTACTGAATATGAATGACAATAGTGAAGAAGACCGTTAGGGATATGAACCTTTGAAAGATTATGTGTGGAAAAGAGTTAAGGGTACAGGAGCAGACTGAGAAGAATAACCAGGAGAAGGGATAAGAAATAAGAGAAAGAGCTCCCAGGTTAATATGTACCCACACTTCACCACTGCCTCCTCTCAGCAAGGACATTAGAATAGATTCACACAGAGCCCTGGTTTATATCCAATAGCTGTCTTCAAACTGGACCATCACAAGACTTTGAGGTGTGGGAAGAGTCTAGGTGGAGAGGCTGGATGCAATTATACCTAAGCCCACTTGGATAAGGGGAGCAGCAAAGGCCAATTAAATGCCTAAGGAACCTGGAAACAGCGGCTGTAGGGAGCTTGGAGGATTGTTTATATCCACACATCAATGATGGGTCAGGGCAGGGGCTGGTAACTAGTGGTTAATGGAGCTCTTTAAATACATACCTAGAACTCTCATTTGGAGTAAATCAAAGAATCTTTACCTGTGCTGATTCTTCTCATTAATACACATTATATATTAGGAAGAGGTGCAGACTCTCCTGTTCCCTACACACTCTTCCTAGAGCACAGAGCCCCCACTGGGACATTCTTTCCTTTGTCATTGTTCCTATTTAGTGACTTCTGCCTCACTTACTACTATGCATCCTGGGCCCTTCCACCCCTCCTCCCCTATCTGCCCCATACTTCATTCCAATATTTTTCTTACCTTCCAAGGCAAACCTATACTTCTAATATGCCACTGACAGAATGCTATGGGAGAGATTCAGGGTGCTCCCTCTAACCCTCCTAGGCCATACATGTGTATTAGAAGGGTGTTCTTAGGGAATAGTAAGAACTTGGTCTTCCTAATGTTGTACATTAACTTGTATGAAATAATGAAAATGTATAAACCAATACACATAAGGTGAATAAAAAGTTTCAGACATCATGTGTCTCAATGGAAAATTTTAAGATCATAAAAGATGGCCCTTCTCTCTTAAAAGGGTATTAACTCTGGGTTAGGGAGCAACATTCATAATAATTACCCACATCTCCTTACTACATGTATGATTTTGAGCATTACTTCTCTGGGTCTCCGTTTTCTAATCTGTAAAGTGAAGGAGTTAGAGTAGAAAGATGGTCTATTTTTCAGGTCCGTTCCAACTATGCCTTTAAGATCTTGTTATACAGTCCTTTAAGATAAATGAAAGTGTTTTCTGTGCAGCAACCTTTTCAGGGTATATAGTGTCTCTTGCCTCCTCCTCACATCCTCTCATTTTTATGCCCTTCAACGGAACCTCACCTAATCAGAATTATGGTAGCTGTTGTACATTACACTGATGTGACCCCCTTTCTCAAGGAGTTTAGCACCCAGCTCACAATACTGTGCTTCTTCCCAACTCCTGTCCCTATATGAGAACAATAGTCATGTTGATACTTCTTCAAACTCCCAAACCTCCGATTTCTTCAACCTCCTCAAGTACTACTCCTTTATTCCACTTTAGCAACATATAAGGATGGTAACACACTACAACTTGCCATCTCCCAGAAGCATTTCCACTTCTGTAACTAGAAAATTCCATATTTTCTATCTGCCCTCATTCTCCTCTCCTCCTCCTTCCACCTATGCTTTACCCTTCTTATACCTGAATTTCACCCCCAACCAAATGTCCATTTCCTCCACCTTTCTGTACTTTCTCAGGTCTTTACTTTTGCTCTAGTTTCACCCTCCCCTCCTTGCATTCCTCCCCCTTCCCCAAGCTTCAGTCTCATATCACCTATTGCCCACCAGACATATTCAAACTAGATATCCTTAACTCACTATTTTCTAATTTCAAGCCTACCCTATCCTCTGCCCTAAAATCCCTTGCTCTTTTGTCCTATCATTACTCTTCTCTTGCCAAGTCTCAGTCTTTGATCATTCCCACCATTTGCCTCTAGGCTCTCATTGAAGCAAGGTATTCTTCTTATTCATTCCTAATTGATTCCCTAAATCCTCACAGAAACCATTCCAAACCTTTTCTTCCCCTCTCCAGGTTGCTCCACTCCACCTCCATGACACTCCATTAGCTGAGGACCTTGTTTCTTACTTTATTGAAAAAAAATCAAGGCTATTTGTCATGAGCTCCCTCTTTTCCCATTATCTTCACCTCCACTGCCATGACCTTCCACTTTCTTCTCTTTTTCCTCAGTCCTGAACAAAGAGGAGGTCCTTCATGCCAAGTCTGTGCCTTAGCATATGAACCTGATCCTCCTTCATCCCTTCTCATCCAGCAGATGACATCCTCAACCATTCCCAGTTTCTCTTGAGTCTTCAACCTCTTCACCTCTTCCTATTAACTGGCTTTTTCCTATTCCCTTCAAATATGAGGGCCCTTTCTCAGCAACACTTGCTGAAAAAGCTGCCTAATTCCAAAGAACCCATAACAGAAAATGCTATCCAGTGCCAGAAAGAGAGGACTGATGAACTCTGAATGCAGCCTGAGTATACTTTAAAAAAAAGTATATTTTTCCTGTTTGTGAGTGTATTTTCTTTTGCAACTTGGCCAAAGTAAAAATGTGTTTTGCATGGTTTCACATGTATAATTGACAGGGGTGGGGGGAAGAAAATTCGGAACTCAAAAGCTTAAAAAAATGAATATTTAAATTTTTTTTAATGTATAATTAGGAAATATTTAATGAAATAAAATATATTTTAAAACAAGAAGAAAAAGCTTTCTCCACCGCTTATCTCCACTTTCTCTCTTCTCACTCATTCCTCAGGCTGCAATATGGCTTTTGACTTCATCACTCAACTGAAACTGTTCTCTTCAAAATTACTAATGATGTCTCATTTGCCAAATCTGGCATTCTTTTCTCATTCCCAATCCTTGATCTATCTGCTGCATTTGACACTGGTGACTACCCTCTCCTTCTGAATACTCTTTCCTCTTTCACTTTTTGTGATACTACTCACTCCTGGTTCCCCTCCTACCTGTCTGACCACTCTTTCTCAGTCTCCTTTGCTGGCTTTTTATTCCTATCAATCTTCCTAACTGTGAGTGTTCCCCAAGGATCTGCCCTGGGTCTTCTTTTCGCCCTCTATACGCTCTCAGCAGCCTCGTTAGCTTTATAGGTTTAACTATCATATCTATGTAGAAAACTTTCAGATCAACATCTGCAGTTCCAGTCTCTCCCTCCAGTTTCAGTCTCATATCACACATTGCCTACTAGACATCCCAGAATCATGTTAAACCTGACATGCTTAAAATCGTACTCATTATCTTTCCCCCTTTAGCCCTTCCCTCTTCTAAACTTCACTATTTCTGTCAAAGGCTCCAATATCCTTTCAGTTTTCCAGGTTCATAACTCTGGGATTATATCAATTTCTCCCTGTCACTCTATCTATATCTAATCAAGTTGCCAAATCTTACCATTTCTACTTTCACAACATCTCTCACACTTAACCCCTTCTCTTCACTCAGACAAATACATCTTCAGTTCAGGACCTACCTAGGTCCTAATCTAGGTCCTATTTCAATTACTGCAACAGCCTAATTGGGTACCTCATCAAGCCTCCTGACTCTAGTTCATTCTACATATTACTGAACAAGTAATTTTCTTTAAGCACACATCTGACCAAGGAACTGCCCTCCTCAACTCTAGGGACTTTTTATTGTCATTAGAACAAAATAGAAATGCTTCTGTTTAGATTAACCCTGTACAACCTGGCCCCAATTTACTTGCTAGCCTTATTGGATGTTACATTCACTCTGCAATCCAGCCAAATTGACCTTCTATTTCTCCACTTATGACATTCTACATTCAGTTCCGGTGTCTTTTTACTGGACCATGCCTAGAATATAACTATTCCTTATCTCTACCTCTTAGGGGTCTTTCTTTTTAAGTTGGAGCTCAGACAACACCTTCTTCATGAAATTTTTCCTGATTTGCCCAATGGATAGTGTCCTTTCTCCCAACTACCCTGGATTTAACTTTTCTGCATTATGCATGTACATATATATGTATATGTACATACACATATAACATAAACACATATACATACATACACATAGAGGTTTATTCTTTTTTTGTGTTTATCCTATTTTTAAAATATGTACTTGTCTCCATTAGAAGGTAAGGTCCTTGCAAGAACTGCTTCATTCTTTGTACCTAATTCCCCATTACCTTAGAATAGAGCCTGGAACATAATATGTATTTTATAAATACTTTTTGATTGAGTGATTGAAATCTAAAGCTCTTCAAAGATTATTTGCTATGCCATGCCAGCTAGTAAATGGCAGAGTTAGGACTAGAAACCAAGGTTTCTGAATCTAAGTCCAATCTTTTTTCCCCTAGACCATGCTGCCTCTCATTAGACAGGCCTTGCCATTGGCAAAGTGAATTTCTTGCACATTTCCATATATGATGATTACAAATTGTGTAGCCCATCGGATATATAACCTCTCTCCAAAGTCCCAGGCAGGATATGAATACCACCCCAAGCACTGGAATGCCATGGAGTTTTCTAAGGGATGAAAACTGAGCTCATTGTAATTCTAATCCTATGGTGGGGCTGATCTTTTTATTAGAAATTCTTTCACATGTTTTATTCTCACAGTGTCAAGGATACCACTTTATTTCCAATACAATTATCTCTGTCATTCAGAAGAAAAACCTACCCTGTGCACAACCAAAAAAATCTTTATTTAAGGAGCAACCTAAAGACTCTGGAATTGTTTACAGGAAAGTTTGCCCATATAGAGTGCAGATCTGGATCAGGCCCAGGGAAGCAGTTTCGTTTGAACTTTAGAGATGGTACAGTGATATTGCTGGCACTAATTCTCTTCTTCACATGGGATTCCTTTGGTTTTTATCAGGTACAAATACTAAGCTTTCCATCCTCTAGCCAATTTCATGCTTGTAAAGGGCTGGGGGAAGAGATACCATTTGTATTCCCAATGAATGGACAGAAAAGCTGTCTTATGTTTTTTTCTTTCTTTCTTTCCTTTTTTAAGGGAGGTAGCTTAAATTTGATCATAGTACTCTTTTTTTCCCCCATACAATTTCTCATTTTCCAACAATGCAATAGAGGATAATTAAGAAGTCTTTAAAATCAAAAAGAAAGAAGGAAACTGGATCTGATACAAATTTTTTTGTTTTGTTAAAAAAAAAAGTAAATTAGGTGATTAGCATCCAGATTAATAATATTGATAGCTACAAAGCGGTTATGTTAAAAGAGAGTTGGTAACTATGTGTCCTAGTTAATCTGATGCATCCCTACCAAAAATTTTTTTATAAAGGACAGTCTGAAGAAAGGGACATGATTATTCTTCTTTATCATTAGTTTAACTCAGAAACGTAAGAAGCTAGACTTATGGCTGTGCAGCCCATTTAAGAATAGTTTTTATATCTTTACATGGTTGAACAGTGGTTTGTTTTGGTTTTTAACCCTGGCTCCCCCCCTAAAAAATATCAGACATATACATAGGCATGTGCACAGTAATTCACAAACTAGCTAACCTACCTGGTTTTATTAACCACACCTACATTTCTCTCCAACAAATTAATCTACCCCAAAGTACAAATGCTTATCTTCATGGCTGTGCTGGTATCATAAAAATTCCATTTCTCCAGAAGCCATATTCAATCACAGATTACACAGTGGGGGAAGAGCCAGTATGTTTGTAGGATGCAGGTCCTTGGAATTCAGTAGCACCTCACAGCTAATTTCTCTAGCAAATTTATCTAAGTTTTACAGCATTTCTGCTATCAGGAAGGCCAAATGATTTGACAGATTAAAGAGCAGCAAAATAGTAAAGATTATTTAAAAACCTAGGTGCTGGAAATCAGCCTATTTGACATCAGAGTTATATATGCAATAAAGAAAAAAAAATTTCACTTAGGATTAAGCACTAAATACCAGCAAAGAGAAGTGCCTTTATCAGATTGTGCTCCCTGAGCAGCCAGTGAGCCTTAGATTGCTGAGGTGACATCAGACAGGGTTTGGCTGGAGGCAACTGAGGTGATCTAGGAGAAGGAAATGGCGAACCACTCCAGTATCTATGCCAAGAAAACTCTAAATGAGATCATAAAGAGTTGGACAGGACTGAAAGGACTGAACAACAACAGCAACAATCAAGGTGATAAAGTATGGCCTGACCCTAGAGCAGGTGCTTTCCCTCTAGTCAGATGATTTAAAGGGGAAGGAGAGGGGCACTACAAATTGTTCAGATACCTTTCTTGAAGCACCCAGAATGTGTTCTAGCCATAGGCACCACACATTCCTAGTTCATTGGAGTTAAGTTGCCTTTAATGGGTTTATCTCCATCAGAATGCTGAAAAGAAAACAGTTCATGTAACCCCTCTCCCTGCAATGTCAACATGATAAACTCAAGGGAACCAATATGAATTTGGTTGCTAGGGCCTATTTGTGCCCATGGGAGTCCTCCTTGTTAGTGCTACACTCCGTGATTTTATCTGCTTCCAGCATATGCTGGTCTTCAAAAGGCACAGAGAACTGCTGTGCCTGCTCCCAAATTTCCCCACTGGAGTGGCACTCTAAGCTCAAGTAAGGAAGGTAGCTGAATCTGGGAGGGCCAGTATGCTGCTCAGCCTTAGAGATGAGAGCAGGCCCCAGCTCTTCTGCATTGTCCCTCTCACATCCAGCACTGTGTTTCTGTCTTTGTTTGAGTTCAGATTTTTATTTAACACACTACAAAAGATACTGAATCAGAAAGAACACAGGCCATGCTGTTATCTGACTTTCGGATTCTTCTTTATTTGTGTTCTCTTTCACTTTCTCCTTGGCACGGGCAGTTGTACTGGGAGGAGCAGCTTACACCCAGCAGGGGCAGCACTAGGCCTGGAGCAGCTCCACCTCTTCCTACATTGTTGAGGAGGTTTCTAATGTTTATAGTAGAGAGGGTGTTTGTAAAAACCAGGCTAGAAGGGCTCAACATTTTCACGACTGCGTTGATGAGTACATTAGATTGATATTTTATGACTATGACATCATTAGCCTGACACAAGCAGGTTAGGAGATGATCATTTCATGACCTGGCCAAGGGAAGACTTGCTTATAGTGGTGCTAGTCACCAGGTGAAGTAAAGGTTCACCCCCCAAATAGCCTTGACTTCTGAAGGATTGCATGGCACCTTACAATCATGCAGCTCACTCCCTGCACTGTTCATTCAATATTATACTGTGTGTGTGTGTGTGTGTGTGTGTGTGTGTGTGTGTGTGTGTGTGTGGGTGGCCCTGGCAAGACCCTGATTGTTATATTTTATAGGAAGCTTCTAGAGGTAGTTCTTACGGTAGTGTACAGCTAGGGCTGGGTCTGAAGTCAAGAAACCTGAGTTCAAATATGGATTGAGATACTTACTAGCTGTGTGACCTGATGCAAGTCACTTAACCTCTATCTGCCTCAGTTTCCTCATCTGTAAAGTAGGGATAATAATAGTACCTACCTCCCAGGGTTCTTGTGAGGATCCAATGAGACAGTATTTGTAAAGTGCTTAGCACAGTGCCAGCATGTGGCAGGTGCTTAATAAATGCTTGTCCCATTTCCTCCACCTTCCCCCACAATGAAGGAGACCACAGGTAGGTGACAGGCTATCCCCAAATTACTTCATTCTATACTTCTCCCTGCTTCTTTGTCATTCCTGTGGAGTTCTGCTGTATTCACAACTTTGAACCACATAATGCAGCATTTGATCTCCTGCTCACTTACACTGTTCTTTGTTTAAGTGCCCCCATCTTGTCTTTCCAACTACATCCAAACCCTGAGCTCTTTGAAGGGAGAGATCAAGCCTTCTCCCCCCTTCCCCCACCTCCATCAGTACCTAGGACAGGGCTGGGTATTGTGAGAACCTAATAAATATGAACTGATTGATAGAGGTCTTTTCTGAGAATTGGAGAGACCATTAAAAGAAGTCGGGTGCACATAAGACTGAACTGCATTAAAAAGAAATAAAGGGAAGACCCAAGAAGAAAAAGGAACTTTTTAGTTCATGACCAATTGCTATATAGAGGTATAATATTGCGTGTGTATTTAGCATGTAAGCTTTATATGTGAGGAGAGAGAAAACAGTGCATTCAGTGCTACCAGGGAATGGGTCTTCAGTATACTACATTGACCTTATCCCTTATACCTTCTATCTCATTTTACAGATGAAGAAACCAAGGAGCTTTGTCCTTGATTTCACAGCTTGTAAAATGGAAGAGAATGGACTTTCTTTAAACTTCCTACTATCTCCATTTTGTTCTCCTCCCCTCACTCCAAACACACTGACAGCCCTGTATATACAGAATTTATGGAATTGAATGACCAAATAGAAAAATGGAATAAGTTTCTTACTTATATAAAAGTAAAAGTTTGAATTATCTGAGGAATGCAAGGAAAATTGTTTGAGATTTGTATTGGGAAGTGATAGTAAGAGAATAATTTGGTTAGGAGAAAATAGAGGTGAAAAGCAAGAAGATTAATGAGAGTGTGGCTCATGATTATATCACTAAAAACAGGAACATTCATTTATGTAAAAAATCCTAGAAAGCATGGAAAGACTTTTCTTTAATATGATCAAAAATATACATCTAAAACCAAGAGCTAGCATTATTTGCAATAGAAAAACATAAGAAAGTTTTCAAATAAGCATGATGGATAAGGCAAAAAATTCCTCCCCCCACTTTTTTGCCATAATTTTGTAAATGCTAGCTCTAACAAAAAGAAAAATAAAGGCATAGACATAAGCAAAGAGGAGACAAACATCCCTATTTGCAGATGATGTGATGGTTGTAACAACAAGCACCATAGAATACCCAGGATGGCAGCTAACACAGGTTCTTTGATCTGCTTTTCTAAAGGAAAGCAATTCAAAAAGGGGTCAATGATCTTACTTTAATTAAACACACACACACACACACACACACACACACACACACACACACACACACACACACACACACACACACATCATTTACCTAGTTCAGGGGAAAAAGTCAGCACCCTGACCTTCAGAGAAAATATAAAACAGAAATTACAAGTAGAAATAACACCACAAAGATCAAAAGACAGGGCTTCTAACTGTCTGACCAAATGATACATACATCACAGATCAATAGACAGATGCAACTGTCTGACCATTATATACATTCATAGTTACCAGAGAGAGAAGCACCAACATCTGGGTTTTCAAAGCTGGGGGGTTCCTAAAAGTCTATCCAGAGTCTCATCTGGTCAAAACACAGAAACACTCTTCCCATGAGTAAGTCCCAAAGCAAAATGCTAATCTCTGAGTATACATACTTCTTCAGGGTCAGAGGGTATCACAGCCCTGGTGATCCAATTACAAAGTAACAAAGTAACTAATTACAAAGTAATAAAAGGCTGCCGCCCTTCCTGAAAAACAAGCCTCCCCTAATCAAGCTTCTCTTGTTGGGCTCCAGGTGAGGCCTATTAATGGGTGGGCAAGATCTTCAACTCAAATTAACATTACAATAGTTTACTTAGAAACCACCAGAAAATCTGTGAAAAACTAATTGCACTGATTAATAACTTGAAGTAAAGTAGCAAGGTATAAAAGAAATTCAGAAAAATTACTGACATTTCCATAAAATAGTCAAAAAATATATAGAAAAATTTCATTCAAAGTAATTATGAAACAGATAAAATATTTATGTGTTTACTTACCAAAACACACTGGGGATTTATATAGATATGACTACACAAATAATGGATGGCTTAAGTAATTGGAGACATAGACTTGCTCTTGGTTGGATGAGCCAACATAATAAAAATGATTATATTAATTTATAGATTTGATGTTCCTATGATCCAGAAAAAAATAACCTCAATAAAACAATTACAAAAATCACTTAGAGGACCAAAGAGTATAGACTCTCAAGGAAAAAAATGAGGAAAAAAGTAGGAATAAAGGGAACATGACATTTCAAACTATATTATAGATATCAAACTATATCATAAAGCAGTAATCTATAAAACTGTTTGAAATTAGTTTAAAAATATACATGGGTGGAATGAATTAAAATCAAGACCCAGAAGTAATCAAGCACAGTAGCCCAGTGTTCAACACAACTTAGAATACAAATTACTGGGGCAAGTACTCTCCATTTTTACAATAACTATTGGGAAAATGGGAAAGCATTTTGACAGAAAATAGGTTAAGATTAACATCTTGTACCACATACAGGAAGCTCCAAAAGGTTAAGTCATGTCATAAAAAAATAGAAGCAAATGGAAGGAGGTAAATTTCAGACCTACAGCTAGAGGATTCTACGCCCCAAAACGGATGGCAATATTTGTAAAAGATACATACAATTTAGCTTATTAAGAGTTTTTAAAAAAGTTTTTGCATGAAAAAATTCATTGCTGTCAGACTAAGCGGATAAAAACAGGAAAAAAAAGTATATGAAATATCTATGAAAGAAGCCTGATATTCAAGACATGTGGGGAAAGGATGAAAATGTGTATCAAAAACTCTTTTCCAGTAGGTAAGTGATCAAATGATTCAATTTTCTAAACAAGAAATGCATGCTACTAACAACCATAACAAAAAAAGGCTCCAAATAACTAATATATTAACTGTAAATGAAAATAACTCTGAAGTTGTGCAGTATGGAGAGCACTGGGTCTAGAATCAAGAAGACCTGAGCTAAAATCTGGCTTCAGATACTTAGTAGCTGTATGACCTTGGGCAAATTGCTTAACCTGTTTGCCTCAGTTTCCTCAACTGTAAATGGGGATAGTAATAGCTCCTGCCTCACAGGGTTATTGTGAAGCTCAAATGAAATCATATTCATAAAGCACTTAGTTGAGTACCTGGCACATAGTAGGCCCTATATAAATGCTTATTCCTCCTTTCCCTGCCTCCTGTCTACTAGATTGACAAATGTGATAACAGATGAAGACTACTAGAGCATCTTTAGGGAGACACATACTCTTTTGTTGCTTGTGGGTCACTGAATTGGCTCAGCTGTTCTGGAAAACAATTTGGAGTATTTTAAGAAAAAAAGGGCCATATATGGTCAAAATGACTATAATCTTGACATTCTAATTTTTTTCCCCATTGGGAAAAACTCCAGCAATAATTTTTCATTCTTTATTTCTCCCTAACTCAGCTATCTGGTCAAGGTTGTTTCAGTGGGAGCGGTACAAGGAGACGTGTTTGGGCAAGGGTGGAATTCCGAAGTGTTCCTTCCTTGCTGCGTGGCAACACTGTCCTTAAGCAGTGTCAAACGGTTTTAGAAACAACCTTCCCAAAGTCCAGACTTGGGAAGTTTTCCTTCTTGAGGCAGTTAGGTGGGGCAGTGGATAGAGTGCTGGCCTTGGAGTCAAGAAGAACTGAGTTCAAATGTGGCCCAGACACTAACTTGTGAGACCCTCGGTGTGTCACTAGTCTCTGTCTGCCTCTGTTTCCTCAAGTATAAAATGGGGGTAATAACAGCACTCAACTTGCAGGGTTGTTTTTGTGAAGATCAAGTGGGATAATATTTGTAAAGTGCTTAACTCAGTGCCTGGCACTTTCATCCCTCCCTCCCTTTTCTCTCTCTTTTTTTTTTTTTTTGCTTTTTGGAGGGGGGAAATGAAGGCAATTAGGGTTAAGTGACTTGCCCAAGGTCACAAGGCTAGTAAGTGTTAAGTGTCTGAGGCAGGATTTGAACTCAGGTCCTCCTGACTCCAGGGCCAATGTTCTATTCACTGAGCTACCTTTTCTATCTTAAGGAAGCCACTATCACCCTTACAAATTCTGTTCCAGGGTCCACAAAATAACATGAAGCTCAATGGCTTTTTGTTGCTACAGGCCCAGTTGTAAATAAGTGAGTTTTGAGGAACTAGAGAAGACACAAAAAGAGGTCAGCTGTAGGGCTGACAACAGACAAGTTGTTTAGGTGCATCTTGGTATTATACTACAGAGTATACTAATCAAATTTTTTGCTTCTAGCTGGCAAACAACAATCCCAAACAAATTTGATATTTAGAGACATTGGTAAGAATTTTTCCACTAGGGAAAATGACAAATTTATTAAAGTCATAAACATTCTCTACTTGTGTGTTGTGTATATATTTTCTAAAACAAGTACTGTCACTTGATATTACTAGTCATTCGGTTCCCATATAATTTCACATTTATTGCCTCTGCCATTTTACTTTAATTTCTATTAGTTGCCAAAAACTTACAAAAGTCTATGTGGCAACCAAATGCGAGTGGCCAGCCTTCCCATGGGACAAATATGAAGCCTATTCAAAAGTGTATGCTAAAATGACAGGAAGAGAAATGCTTATTCTATTTGGTATTTGTTAAATTTAGAATAAAAAAATAAAAATGTTAAAATAGCAGGAAGAAGAGAAGACAACAAAATACTGGCTAACTAAAATACCTTTACTTTGGTCTCTAACCGTGTTTCAAATAGGCCTGGGCAAAGATCAAAGTCTTTCTTAATCCAAAGAGGATACCAGCCCAGGTGCTAATGTTGCTGCTGCTCACAGTGAAGAAATTCTGGAAATACTGACCTTAAGTCACCTCCTTCACTAAAGAACTGCTTAAACATCAAAGGGCAGAAAGTTAGTCAAAGCACACCAGTTTTGTTCTTCTTAAAAACAATGTAAAATATTTTGAGATTTAAAATTGTTTCAAATAAAATGTAGCACAGGAAAGAACCAGTGAGTCTCTGTAGCATCTTGACTGCAAGTGGCCTGAGGCAGAATAAAATCTAGCAAAATGCAGAACAGACCAGATGAACTGTAAACCATGGCTCAAAACTGGCACTTACTTGGAACTCGCAGAGAGTGGGTTGCAATCTTGAAAAGTTCTTAGTAATAATTCAATAAAGACTCAGTTTTCTTCCATAGTTCAGGTTCTAGGAATATCTGAATTTGGCTTGTTTCATGCTCTCAACTAGGTAGCTACAGTTTCCCTGCAAGTACTGGGCTATTAAGCATGGAACAGGCTTATTAAAAGGGATATAGTGAACAGCAAAGAGACTTGTATCAATCCTGGTTGATTACATTTACACCTTACGGTAAATGCCACTTCCTTCCATGACATCTCTCTCACTTTTTCTCCAGGCTTCTTGAAAGATGGGTTCACTGTCAATCCCCACAAAATTCACAGTTCAAGTCCCTGAACAGCAGGGAGAATTTTTCAGTCACAGAGTGTGTAATGTTTGTATTTTTGCTAAGGTCCAGTGACTTATTTATGCTAAAGAAGCAGGTTAGCCTTCCTCCGATAAAAGAAGATAAAGTTGCTTGAGAGACATCTCTTCACTCTCCAGGTTATCAGAAAGAAGTATAACTTTTAAAAATAACAGAAAGGGTTTGATGTGAAAACAAAGAACAAAGAGAACCTGAAAAAGTAGAGGAGGAAATCTTAACCATGTCAGGAGGTTGGGTAGTAGAAGAATGTGACTGTGTCCCAGGAAAATTAGAGAACTGGTAGATGGGATTGTTAAACTACAGTCAATGATCTCTGAAGGACTACAGACACCAGGCAGGGCTGGAGAAGGATAGATACACACTGTCCAGATTTTTTTTTTAAAGAAGAATGAAATCTGTAAACTACATATTAGTAAGCTTCAATCTGAACCCTAGTAATATTCTTGAACATGTTATTAAATGATGAGTAGTCCACATTTAGAAATAAAAGCAGCAACCATAAAGAGCTGTCATGACAACCTAGTCCTATTTCATTTTTTCATAGTGTTACTAGACTGATAGATCAAGGGAATGCTATAGATATTTGCATGCTCAATATGAGTTAGGAAAGTGATATGGAGGCCAAGAACACTTATGAGATCATAGGCTGTAGTAAGAGAAGTGTAGATTGGTATTAGAAAGAAGAGAGTCAACAAAGCATTTATTCATTATGTGCAAAGCACTGTTCTAAGTGCTGAGAATACATATATGAGCAAAGAGAAAGATGGTCAAGCTCCCTCAAAGAGCTTACATTCTAATGAGGAAGATACATAAAAAGAAATTGAAAAGTTGGGGGGACAGGGGAGGTTATGATGAAGCAATACAGTATAGTACAGCCTGGTGGGATATAAAGAAATGGCTGGCCTGAGCATCATCCTTGAATGGAGGAGTCTTCTACCCTCCAATTTGAAGGATGGGTCACAAGGGCAGAGGATACTTTTGGGGTGTGAATTTCAGGACTGCAGTGATCTTCCATGATAAAGAAATGCCTGGGGCATGATGGAGAAGAGTATTGCTGACTTGGTCAGACCATATCTAGAGTATTATATTCAGCTTGGGGCACCACATATTGAGAAGGACATTGGCAAAATGCAGAATTTTAAGAGGGTAGCCAGTATGGTGAAGAGCCTCAAGTCTCAGGGGGCACATGGTGGTTGTACTCAAACATTTGAAGGGCTGTCAAAGAAGAGGTATTAGACTTGTTCTGCTTGGACCCAGATGGGAAAATTATGGATAATAAGTGAAAGTTAAGAAGAGGAAGATTTAGATTTGATATAAAGAAAATTTTTTTGATTAAAGCTTTCTAAAAATGGCATGGACTACCTTGGGAAGTAGCATTTTTCTCCTCATTAAAAATCTTTATTCAAAGGCTGGATGACCACTTCTCAGGGATGTTAGAAAGAATTTTTGTTTAGTTTTGTTTAGAATAATACATGGCCTGAAGTCTCCTTCAACTCCGAAATTTTTATGTTCAATTATATCACTCATGTACTTTTGCTTCAAGTCTCAGCACTGATTCAAAGGGCTATAGGAATCCCTTCAGATTCCTTTGGTGTTGATCCTTTATGCACGTGTACACCACATTCTAATTCCACTGAAAGAATTTGTAGTTTCTGTAAATTATACTGAGTGTAAATGTAGGGTCTATATGCATAGACTATACAAGATAGATCAAAATACCAGATATCTAACACAGTGTTACATGAAAACAACAGATATGGAGTCCACATGCAGGCACCTGCCTACTGTACAGCATTACCTATCAGAGTTATATGCAGGTAGAAGTGAACTAGTACTACCTAGCAGAGTTACTTGCAGTTCACCACACACATAGATCACATAAAGGTATGTCTATAACCCCTTTGAAGAACTGCATACAATAGTCCTGACATGCACTCTATTTTCTGTGTGGCATCTATCACTTGAGAAAATACACAGTATTTCTCCAGCAACACTGCACGGTTCCAGGAGTTATGTCTTTGCCCATCACCTTATCAAAAGTATTCTGGTACCAAGGCCCAGTTCACTGTCTGCAGGACTCTTCTAATGCTCTCAATAGTCTAGATTTGGATCTAGTCCCTACTCAAGCTGGGAGTATCGACTGGGTCTATACTTGTAGGGGTTTTTGTTAGGGGTGGGTCTGAATTAATTCAGATTGGATGAAGGGATAAAATGAAGCATTCATAGGTCACTGAAAAATTAACAAAAAGAGGGTTACTTACCCCAGACATGATAAGGATGTACAACAAGGAGACAGGAGTACTCAGTTTCTATAGACACAGTCCCCTCTACATAGAACTTGGTCTGTTCAGCAGGTTGGGGTATGGGGATTCATATGGTTTTCCAGAATACATCAAGTTGGAAGGGCAACAACTTACATGGAGGCAGGACCTTTTTTGCTTCAAGGAGACTAGGACACCATCTCAAAAGCCACTACAAAGCTGCATGAAGGGAGGCACGGTTTGAGCCTTATTTAATCCCTGGGCAAATCAAGTCCTGGTTGTGTTGCCTTTTAGGGAAAATCTAGCCTAAGCCATGCTTAGGGGAAAAGGGAAAATACTGGTAAGATAATGGTCATATAAAAACTTTGATGACCACCTTGTTGTCAGTCATGATTTCCCCTATGTGACAGGATTAATATCAACCAGGATTCCTCCTGTTCACCTGCCTTGTAGGTTAGGCTATTTCTTTTCCTGAAAAGCAAGGAAGCTGTCTCTAAGATTTGATTGGCATAGGAGACTATATGGCTCAAGCCTTACAGATACTTATCCCAGAGGCCTAGGGATATATTGATATGGCTTCCTCAGACATAAAAAGTCTGGCATATGTGGAGTCAGAGCCTTCATACTTGAAGGATATGCCAGCGCTGTGAGAGTCACCACACTCTTACCTGAACACTAGACCAACCAAGACCAACCAAGGTCACATCTACCTAAACTGAGTACTATATCCTTTTAGAGTATCCTTTCTCTAGTAAATCTAAGCACACATCTTTTTCTTAACTGTTGAATGCCTACTACTGTTTTATTTCATTCCATTATGAGATCAAAACTACCATAGGACTGACTGGAGTTGGGTCCAGTTCACAACACCTTAGAAATTTCCAATATACTACTGAATATAACTCAGATATGAAAAATCTCAATCCACAGAGGCCCAATCCTTTCATAGGCTTTTTTTTTTTTTTTTTGCTTTTTGGAAGGGGGAAGGCAGGACAATTGGGGTTAAGTTACTTGCCCATGGTTACATGTTAATAAGTGTTAAGTGTCTGAGGTCGGATTTGAACTCAGGTCCTCCTGACTCCAGGGCCAGTGTTTTATTCACTGTGCCACCTAGCCACCCCTGGTTTGGTTGTTCTATAGAAAATAACAGTTTGGGGTGGTTAGGTGGTGTAGTGAATAGATCACCTGCCCTGGAGTCAGGAGGACCTGAGTTCAAATTAGATCTCAGACACTTAACACAAAAACTAGCCATGTGACCTTGGGTAAGTCACTTAACCCTAAGTGCCCTACCTTCTCCCCTCCAAAAAAAAAAAAGCCAAAAAGAACCAATAGCTAACAAAGATCTAGCACTCAGGTTTTGAAAGCACTTTATACATATACATAATCTCATTTGCTCCTTACAACAGCCCAATTAGGTAAGAGCTATTATCATTCCTATTTTACAGATAAGGAAACTGAAGTCATACAGCTATTAAATATCTGAGGCAGGAGTTGAACTCCTGACTTCAAGTTGAGAACTCAGTTTTCAATTATAATCCAATATTTAGCTCTGCAAAATACTCAGTATCTTCAGTCCTCCTTGTAACTGTCATACTGTGTCCTAGAAATCCAAATAGGAAACTCAGGAAAGGTCGATGAGGTAGATGCTAATTTCTTAGGGTCATGAGATCACTCTTATCCCTGACTCCAATCCCATTTCCTGGTAACAGGCTGGTGATATCTAGCCTAGGAGAAACAAATGCCAAATTTACATCTCAAGTACACTCAAGTGCCTTATCATCTGTTCAGGAAGTGAGAAAGCTTTATCTCAGAATCTAAACTTCTAAACTTCTTTGTTTCCTCAGAACTAGTAATTTGAACAATATTTTGGAAGACCGAAGATATCTTCTTAAGTTCTTTGGTGAAATCAGTCTAGTCTGGACTGACTTAATTTAGTCCATTGCTGAGGGAATTATCTAGTCTATATGGGGCCAATTTTTATAGACTCAGTAATTTCTGCCTATTTGCTCCACCTCCATCTCCTTGATTGATTGGATCATTTTTTTTTCTTAGCGGCTGTGAAGCAGTTATTGCTGCTCAGGTATCATGAGTCCCAATCACATGGGTCTGTCTACTAGTATGGCTTATGGCTCCATGGCCACTACATCTTTGATTATTGCTAATTTTAGTCATCTCCTTGGCCTTTGCAAAACTCTGTAGACCATAGATGTCACCTGTGATCTCTGCCACCAAATTGGCTATCCAGTGCCCACAAACATTTAAGTACTATGACTTCAATATTCCATCTTCAAGAAGCATAGAACATCCCAGACAGTTTCCCTGAGGATCTCTAGTATTTGCTGATGTTTCATTGCATTAGGCATTTACCACTTTTGGAGCAGTGGCTTATACTAATTAGGAATTAAAGGCTTTTATCTCCAAGTGAGCAGATATGACACTCTAAAAACAATCATAATTATTTATATATCCATAGAGGGTCTCTTTGCATTTATTACTTGATTAACAGCCCATTCTAAGCTCTGAATCCATGTCTCTGTTGGCATAGGGTCACTAGTCATAGAGGAGGTTGCCTGCCTTCCTAGCTATAACCCTCAAACATTCCAAGGTTCATCTTCCTTCTCTATGTTGGACATCAGTTTGCATAGCAAGAGCCAGTCAGAAGTAGAGGGCTGAGTAACAAATTTCTATCTTCCTCCTTATGGGGTACTTGCTGGGGATTTGGGAGGGGTCCAAGGTCTAATTGGTCCTCCTCCTTCCTTAATGCCCTCTCTAGTACCTTATTTTTTACCTAAAGAGTCTATCATAATATATACAATCCTTTCAATGAAAATGTCATCAAAGCCCACTGGTATCACTAAAATGCTTGGTGAAGGTTTGTGCCTTTGTGCACCAGTCTTTTCATAACTGGGCAGCCATGGTGGCCATTCATCACTAACACACAACTCGACACTTCTACATAGTTTTAAGTCTGCTGCCTCTTCCATTTTCCCCACTTTGAAGGGGTTGTATACCCATTGCGGTTCCAGATTAACAGAATCTTTTTATTTGGAGTTCATGTCCTCTGATCATATTACCCTCTCCCAGTCTTGTCAGTGTCCTGGATTAAATCTCCTGGGACACTTCCTCATCCATAAAATTATAAGCTTTTGGAACTGGAAGGAATCTTTGAGATCATTTAATTCAACTTTCTCATTTTAAATGAGGAAATGAAACCTCACAGAAATTAAGAGACTTGCCTAAGGTTAAATAGCAAGTCAGTGGGAGAGTCAAGATTAAAGCCCAGGTCCAATGCTCTTTCTACTACCTCACTCCACCGCTCCTTCTTCAATGATATCAGCATCTGGATTACAGTCTTCCATTTTTAAAAGTTAGTATTTTATTTTTTCCCCAATTAGTTATAAAACAATTTTTAACATTGGCTTTTAAAAATTTTTTGAGTTCCAAGTTCTCTCCCTCCTTCTTCCCCTTCTTACCCCCTCATTGAGAAAGCAAGCAATTTGATATACGTTATATATCACAGTCCTTCTTTTTAACTCCATTCAACTAAGATCTTGTTATACTGCCTCGCAGAAATTGCCCCTGTCATCTTTGACTCTACTGTCTGCCTGGTCTCCTATATCTGATCTTTATCTTTAAGTGTTATACATTGTAGTTCTGTTATGTCTCTCCTACCTGAAACAGGAGACACACTAGAGAGGTAGAATGTTTAGAGATTTAATTCCCATAGGTATCATCTTAGTTCATTTCTTTATTACTTCTTGTTTGGACTATGACAATGCCTCCTCTTTCTTGGACTCCCTGTAACTGCGAGGTTCTTTATATTTTGGGGGGTCATGGATCTTCTGGCAGTCTGGTGAAGCCTATGAGCTCCTTTTCAGAATAACGTTCTTAAATGCTTAAAATACATAGGATGACAAATGAAAATAATTGTATTGAAAGCATTATCACAATATTAAAAACAAATTGTGATACAGTAATACATCTAATGATAAGTCTAATAAACCAAACTAATTTTAAATTAGTGATGAATGTAAATGATACATTTTAGATATCTGCAACAATCATAATATGATATGAAAATATTTGTGATTTCTATTGGTGACAAAATCACCCAGTTACTGTTAACAGTACTGTAGTTTGTTACCTATATTCATAATCAAAGGAAATGCTAAATTTCAATTAGGAGCTAGTGAAATACATAGATGGATTTTTTTCTCCCAAACAAGTTCATAGACTTCTGACCCTAGGTTAAAAGCCCTTGCTTTAATTCATCTTACACAATGTGGTCAATTAACCTTCAAATGAATAGCCTTCAACATGTCACTTCTCAGCTTAAAAGCACTTCATCTTTTCCTCTGCCTCCACAATGAAATCCAGTCTCTTTACCTTGGTAGTAAAGGCTTGTTAAAACCCAACTTCTCCAGTTTCCTCTAACATGCACAGTCAAACTTTACTTGCTCTATGTCAAAGGTCCAGATTAAACACTCTCTCTTTCATGAAAGTTTCCCTAATTTTCCTTGTAAGATGTAACTATTCTCTCCTTTGAATTATTACAACACTTTGTATCTCTCTTATTGACTATTCATTATACTCACTAGTATTATGTTTACTTATCTTTTCTCTTCCATTAGAGTTTTTATTTTTTAAAAAAAGTTTTATTGCTATCTTGCTTTTACAACAGTTATTTTAATTTAAAGCTTCTCCCCTTGCCTCCAGTGAGTTCTCCCTTCTAGCACTGTATTTACTGTTGTACCTGCTTTTATTCTGTATCATTTCACACAAGTCTTCCCATGTTTCTCTGAGATTCTCGTATTCATGCCTTCTTATAGTTTCCATTATATTCATAAACAACAGTCTATTCAGACATTCCCCAGTTGCCAGGAATCTTTTTTGTTTCCATCGTTTTGCTAGCTTTCTTTCTATCTATGATCTTCTTGGGGTAGATGTTTAGTAGTCAGAATCACTTTTCTCACATAATTCCAAGCTGATTTTTGAAACAGCTGGACCAGCTTATAGGTCCAACAACTATACTAAATTTGTACTAGATTTATCAAGGCCAGAGACCCAATCTCATTTGTCTTTCTTTGCATGTACCTCAACAGTTAGTAGGGTGCATTATACATAGTGGTTACTTAATTAATGTTGAATTAAATTAGTTGAGTAAGTCAGAATATTGGGCTACTGGAATTGGTTCTCCAGTAGCTATCAGCTTTCCTGGAAAATTTATTTAGAATTTGATACTTTGAAATATCATTATTTGGGCTGATTTGTTATCTTACTGTTATAGGTATTCTCTCCAATGATATAGATTACAAAATCCTACTCTGTTGCCTCTTTGTGGTGTGAGGTGAACCTACATTCTCAAAGCCGATGACAGCTAAATATGAGATCTGGAAGGTTCTGCTCCGATGGACAGAGTCTGAATATTGTCATGTCATCAATCCAGATCTGCTTTCTGAGGACCAACCTAGCTAGACATGGAGATGCTCATCACTAGTTAACTGGAAACTTGTTAACGGGTTCCTTGGCTCGGGGAAAGAATTTGATACTTCAACAATAATTTAAGGAAATCCCAGCCAAACTACTGCTAAAGTATAATTTCCTAATTTTAAAGGTTCCCACATAATTCTCTTTTCCTTCATTTTATATATAGCATTCTTCTCTTGTTTTTATGTCAAGATAAAATTCAAGATTTGGTCCTTTTAACATTAATTTCAGAACAATAAACTTGAAAATATCAAGATCAAAGAATGCTGTTCTTGAACTTCTTTTGCTTACCTATAAGACATGTCAATATAACTTGCTTCAGTGAACAGAAATAAAATAAATCATGATGACACGTTGAGCAAATCTGAGACAAAACAACTTACAATCTTTTAGGGTTTACTTTGAATAGGGAATGCCTGAATAAATTTTTGTCTGCAAATATAATGGAATATCACTGAGCCATAAGAAAGGATGAATTTGAGGACATCAGAGAAACATGGGAAGACTTGTAAAAAGTGAAGCTGAGTAAGACTCAATATCTATAATTCTCTGCTAGACTCTAATTTCACATCTATTAGGAAGCCATAATTTGAGAAACTGCTTTTCTTCAAAATTTAAGTCAAAGGGTCCTCATTGTCTAGTTGCTAGGCTTAGGGAAATTTTTGTATCACTTTGGCAGATAGGCTAAAGTGGTTCAAGTCCTCACGGGCTACTTCCTATTGAATGATTAATGCTACCAGTACTAGGCCTCAAGTTGCATTGAAATTCCATGTTTCCATGCTAACTCTGTGGTTCCAACCTTCAGCTCCACAAAATCAAGATCATCTATTGTCCTGGAGCCTTTAGAAGGTGGGTCCAGTTGATAAGGCTGTCACTCAGTTATGTCATTATCATTTATACAAAGTGATAGCTAGAGTTCTTCAGTCATAGAGATCAAAACAATGATCCAAATTCACATGTGAACACTCTTAATACATCATCTTTATTATTTTATCTATTTTAGACACCAAGGACTTAGACTAACATTCCATCAGTTACCTATTGAACAAATGATGACTAAAGCATTTGGGGCACCTCATATCTGGTACTACTCAGGAGGCATAACATGATCTGGATTATACCCAAAGAACTGATCATTTCAGCATCTATGTTGGAAACCCCAAATCATATCAAAGTTCTTTCTTCTTAGGCACAACCACAGTAAAGGTACTGTGTCTATCACATGCATTTTTTTTTTGAGAGTGGACAGGGGAATAGATAGAAGTAAAAGGACTGGGAATTCCTGAGCAATGTAAGCTACTTCAGCAAAATCTACTGTAAGTCTGAGTAGAGGGGCTAAACATAAGAAACTAAGGAATCATTTAATGGAAAGAGACCTAGAAAATTCCTGTTTTGCTGCCATTATGGCAAGAGTTATATAAAGTGTTTAAAAAATTCATACACACATACACACTTTCAAATGTGGGACCACTCAAGATTAATTATTCTTCAATATCTTAATCATTCTGTGAAATCATGATGTTGGATAATGGCCATTTAAAATGAAATGTTCTCTATTATACAGAGTTGCAACTTCTTAGTAATTGTGAATTAAAGCATAATTTAGTATAGCTGGAAGCCAACATGACAAGTGAAATTTACAGACAACCAACTCTTAATAATACTGAGAGAAAAGCCCTGTTGGACTGCTTGGAGTCACCGGAAGTTACCCACTCGCCTCCTGTTGGAGCTAAGCAGTAGGCTGCCTGCTGAATGACAAACGAAAGGAATTTAAAACATAACGGTGGAAACCAAAACTGAGAAGAAAAAGAAAAATTGCTTGCCTTGTAAATCTTATAGGACCAGAGTGATGCCAGGTTATCATTCTGTTTATTAGCATGCACTTTGGAGAGTTCAGGGCAAGTATGGATACGCATTCATTCCATTTTATGCCACACATTACTGAAAACACATTCAACAGCATAAATAATTCATCAGTCCATTGTTTGAAATTTAAGATTCTAAAACTGCACCGTAGTGTTCTACTTTATGGCTGCTTGGACTTTCAAACAGAAAGACAATTTGGATAGATGGACTTTGTAACTCTCATAAGAGCCCATTAGTGAAAGCCACCCAGGAAAAGAAAAAGAGCTCCCCCTCTCTCTTTCTCCTGCCATTCCCACAGACCCTACAGGCTTTGGGCCCAGCCAAAGAAAACTGAGCTTTAATAGCTGCTCTGACAAAGGCAAAATGTATGGAATCAAATCAACATCTGCATTTCAAGATACTTTTCCTATTCCCAGTGCCAGTTAGATAGAAAAGGCATGAACTTGGAGGTGATGAAGAATCCATTAGGGCTAAAATTCTTTGGAAGAAAAGGGACAGTGAGACAGTGACCTCAAGGTTGAAGACATACTGAGAGATCATAGAATGCAGAAGTTTATGTTCAGAGAAGAAGGCAGGGACTTTGTGCCTTTTGTTTAGGAGTTAGGATTTTTCTGAGGACAGAACTCAAGGCTTGATGCCCACAGTGAATTAAGAATGCAGAAATAAGATTCTACATTTAAGATTTCTTAAAGGAGTAAAGGGTGGACCAGTAAACTATACAAAGTGCTAGTTTAGAATTGAGAAGCAGCAAAGCAGAATCATTATGTATTAGTACAAATAAGATGAGATCTGATGAGTATTTCCCATTTTTGACTCTACTGCTTCTGCAGAACAACTTCAGATGTAGAAAGATTGTTAAACCACTTAACCTTATCCTTTTGGGGCTATTGAGACCAAGCCAAGCCCAAGGGCAAGGATATGGGCAGTAAGCTTTGCCACAGGACTCTGGGGTACAGTAAAACCTACACTCTTTGCCCTGACTTGGTGCTGGGACAAGTAGGATTACCAGGTGAAAAAATCCTTGTCCCCCTTGATGCCTAGGCAGATGCACGTGTCACAATGAACTCCACACACACACTCACTCACAGGAAGCTGAAAAAAGACTTGGAAATAATAGGAGTTGGTGACAAGCCTCTGTGCCACAGTCTTCTAACTGTACTGGTACTCTCTTGGTATGAAAGGCCTTTTAAGAGAATAAGGCTGTGCACCAAAAGCTGGAACCTGATTTGACAACTACAACAGTAACAAGCTACCCTCTCCCATCTTCCACCCCCTTCCAGAAACTCTAAGCAATGATAATGACCAAAAATAAAGTACTTGAGAAAAATCCTGGCAATGGAACAAAAGACATCATTATGTTTGGGGGTGAGGGGTGGGAAGAAAGCACAGCAAGCAAGCCAAGTCATTAGTGTCTCAATGTAGTCTCAATTTGTCAGTGGCCTGACTGCTCTGTTGTGAAAAATAGGCCCAAAGTTCCTACTTATCTGTAAAATACGGTGGGTTGTACTATATGATATCCAAGGACCCATCTAACTCTAATTATATAACTGATTCCAGGCCCCTCTCAAAGGGATGAAAGAGCAAGTTCATCAAAGGAAAGAAAAGCTCCCCAGGTGAAAGGACAAGAGGACAGAGTTTGAGCATAGCCTATCCATGTCATCAGTGTCAGCTGACCTCTGAAAAGTGAGCTCCTGCTTCTTCCTCTATGGAAAAGGGCTTAGTTCTCTGGGTCTAGTGACATGTGTCCTGGGTGAATTCAATCTCTGTCTAGAATATTCTGAGGGTAGATTTCATTTAAATCAAAGAAAAATTCAAATTTTAGTCCCTAGACTTTATAATTTCTTCCTATCAAAGTATATTATTTGATAATACCTAGAGTTTCCCCTCTTTGAGACAGAAGTGCATTTCATGTTTTAAGAATATTTCAAATTTTAAAACTTAAAAATACATACTCTTAAGATAAAATTTGTGGTCACAACTAAAGTGAGAAACGAGTTTTTAGTTATTTTATTGCCAACCAAAATAAAGCAGATATTTGTGCAGCTAGACAGACTATTACAGACAAGTCAAACACTGGGAACCTTAGTTTCTAAAGCTAGTGTACTTTTATCCTGTCTCCTTAGTTATTCACAAACTGAAAAAGAAAGAAAAGCTTTTTCAGATCCCAAAGGACTATGCAATTTAGAAAGAGTTACTCCAGAGGAAGAGGGAAACAGTCTCCCTACACTTATACTAGAAGTTCCTTCTGTTAAAAGCTAGATTATCACTTCAATAGTGCCAGATGAATACAGATACTTAACTGACTTCCACCAGGGTACTGGTGTGGCTTTCTTTAAAACCTCATCAGCAAACATAGATTTTTTGAATGGATTCCCACTAGCCCAGAAAGATGTTACAATTAGTATTACAGAAGGGTGATTGCTAGTTGCCCTGTCACTGTTACCTCATCTTCTTTAGAATTAAGATTGACCCGGGCCCTGAGTACAGAGAATGGGGACAAAGAATTGAGTCGGAGTTACTGTGTAGTCAGTTTGATGTGAAGCAATTATCAAAATTTTTAAAGCTAAATAAATATATTTTCTAAAATATGTAATTAGGAATTATAACTCTGGATCTATAACTATATTTAAAATTTTTAAATCTTTGATTTTACAACTGTCATCATATTAGCTTTTGACTTTTTTTAAAAAGTTCATTTTAACAAAAAGATCTGATTTAAATAAAAATTGTTTTTATTATCTTTTTAAAAAATAATGATTTGATTTTGCTTGCTTCAAACCTGTTCCAGAATCTTTCTCTACATTGACAGCTTTCCCAACACAACGACATTTCCTTCTCTCTCTTTAAATTGAACAGATGTGTGAGGGAGAGATTTTAATTTATTTGCCAGCAACGACTAGTTAAAAAAAGATCTTGGCCCCAGTCTGATTGCTTTTTATACTCAAACACCTGTGGATATCCTGTGTTTCTTTCAATCAGGAAGTTCATGATCATCTGTAAAAACTAAAATAGCGCCAGTATCCAGTGTTTACAGAGGGATTTTTTTCTTTTCTGAGCACTGAGGTCATGCTCACCCATATGGAAAAGCCTTATTAGTTGAAAAGAGTTCCTGTTTTTCGTTAATTAACAGATAGCAGTTCTACCAAAAGACGTCTACCTGACTTCATATGAAAACCTCAAATGGAACTGAACTTCACTCTCTTCCAATACAAAATGAATGTGACACAGGGATTTACCCTTTATGCAACAACATGAGCAGAGAGAGTACAAAAGACTGTGAAGTCTGCAGGGCGTGAAATTAAAATTTTCACACAAATACAAAAGACTCCTCTGAAGTAATGATACAATGTTACAACCTTGGCATGAAATCTTCTGGTTTGAGTAAAAGTCAATGCCATGTGACCCTATGGTTTGTGTATCAGTAGAAATATTTTGCTGCTAAAGAAAAAGTTCACATTTTGTCCAAAGAGAAATGGTGAAAGAAATGGGGCAAGCTGTTAGGATGGGCCTACAGGCTTTTGTGGCAAGGGGTCCCACTAGTCTTCTAATTCTTGACATAAGTTTGAGGCACAAGAGGAAACCAAAGTTCTAGTTTTTGGTTGGCTGACCTATATGCTCATATCATAAAGATGCCAAACCAGAATAGCTGCCTCACATTTCACCTTAAACATCCAGTTTCAATTATGCAACAGACGTCTTGATGAGGCAGGACTGAAGCTCAGGGGTGAGACTCAGGCTGCACATATCAGCCTTGGAGTCACATTCATAGAGATGATAATTAAGCCAATTGGGTCTGATGAGGTCACTGAGAGTGTAGAGAGAGAAAGGAAGAGGATTCAGGGAACACAGACGGTTAGGGAGTGGGATAGGATGATGAGCTAAAAAAGAGACTGAGGAAGATTATTAGACAGGTAGGAGAGAAACTTGTTAACAAGAACCCTGACATTAGAGTAGCCAGAAGGAGAGGGTAGTCAATAGGGTCAGATGCAGAAGATGGGTCGAGAATGATTAGGAATGAGAAAAGACCTTCAAATTTGGCAAATGAGAGATCATTACTGACTCAGGAGAGAGCAATTTTATTTAAGCAATAAAGTCAAAAGCCAGACTGTAAAGGCTTGAGGAGTGAGCAGAAAGGAAGTGGAGGTGGCTGGGAAAAGGAGAGATGTGGTCTGATGGCTTAAGGGGATGACAGGATCTAGTAAAGGCTTTTTTTTTAAGGGTGGTGGATACTTGGGCATGTTAGAGGGCAGTAGGAAAGGAATCAGTTAATTAATAGGGAGTTGACAATTCAAGAGACAGTGGAGATGATTGAGGATGCAATCCTTTTGAATAGGAAAGGATGGAATGAGATGAAGTGCACAGAGGGGTTTGATCTTGGCAAAGAGAAGGGCCTGAATGCTGGAGTGCCTGAAACATAGTGGGCCTTAGAAGATGCTTGTTGAAGGTTTAGGCAGTCTCCCTGGGGAGGACTTACAGAAGGACATCAACAAGAAAGACAAAAGATGAGAAGGCACAGGTGGGTCGGGGTTTGTACTAGTAAAGCAACAAGATCTCCAGATCAGGGATCCTTTAAAATATTACCATCACTAACAATTACAAGTCACAGTTACATATTTCAAGGTTTAAAAAGCCCTTTTTTTTTTTATCAATAACAATGTTTCAAGGAGACAATCGATTAGGATTTTGAGTTGGTTCCTTTATTGCCAAGGGATGGAGTTAATGCTAGAAGGAAAAGTCATGCCCTGGGGCCACTGTCAAAAAGTTGGGAGAAAGGTGGATGCAGTCCTGGCTGAAGGGTAAGCTTTAACGCACACCTCCCTCCTTTCTAAGGCTCTAATGTAGGTGGTACTCCTGGCCCTTCTTGGTGTCCTAAAATGGTATATTTTCAGTCCTGAAAAGAAGGAAAACCCACAAAGTTTACTCTCCAGCACCATTTTATTTATTCAATGCACACCATTCAAAACAAAAAGCAATCCCATTGCTTGAGAATGTCTTTTATTTCCCTTAAATAATTCAAAATGAATACAAAACCCAGAAGGTTTTTAAACTGTCAGAATTTAGGAAGGATATATTCTTCATGTGCTCTAAGAAAGAGAACAAACAAACAAATAAATAAATGAAAAACCTGCTCAGGTATTTCAAAACTGCTTTCTATGGTATTGTTTTTATGAAACATCTTGTGATATTCCAAGTGAGGGTACCCATCCTCCTGTTTTATCTTGACCCCTACGTCTACTCCCACATAGCCTAGATCTAATGAGTGTAGGGATGGTTGAAAGACTCACAAGGGAGGGTGCCCTGCCTTCCCTTCCCTTTGCTTCTTCCTTTCTCCTTTCCCCCCATCCTCAGGTTGCTCAGACACCATGATGTGGCTAGGCTGGAAGAATGCCATGACTGAACATGACTACTTAATAAACTGGGAGTCAGCAGTTCATGGGAAGCTAGGTGGTGGAGTGCAGAGTGCCAAGCCTGGAGTCTCATCTTCTTGAGTTCAAATGTGACCCAGAGAAAATCACTCAACCCTGTTTGCCTCAGTTTCCTCATCTGTAAAATGAGCTAGAGAGAGAAATGCAAACCAGTCTTTGCCAAGAAAGCCTCAAATAGGGACATGACTGAAAACAACTGAACAAAAAACAAACAGCAACTCTAGGCCTCCAGTGAGATGGAGGACCATCAGAACTTACTTTCTGTCCTGTCACTGCACTGTGGCCTTTGCATTTGCTCTGTAGTTGAACTCTCTTACATGAGTTGTCCCCTCCTAGCGTGAGCTCCTTTAAAGAAGAGGCTGTCTCATCTTATTTGTATACCAATGCTCAGCACAGTGTTTGCCACATGGTGATAGATGTTTGTTCAGGGGAGGCGAACCTGCAGCCTCGAGGCCATATGTGGCCTTCTAGGTCCTGGGGTGCAGCCTTTTGACTGAGTTCAAGTTTTACAAAACAAATCCTTTTATTAAGGGGATTTGTTCCGTGAAGTTTGGATTTAGTCAAAGGGTCACATTTGAGGACCTAGAGGGCCACATGTGGCCTCAAGGCCACAGGTTGCCCACCCCTGTGCTCATTCATTCATTCATTCATTTTGCTTGTAGGCAGATACACACCATTTTGGCAGGTCCAGTGATAACGTGTCTCCGCCCACCCCCCCAATTTGTTTTTCTGTTTTCTCTCCTTCTCCCTCCCTAATTTTCCTATACTCATACCTTTACCCACACCGAGGAAGAAACAGAATTTATCCACTTTGATGTCTGCTACAAAACAATAGGCCAACTAAGTAAACAAGTCAAGAATTACACCTCTCTACCAGGGCTATAAGAGCAGTCTGATTTGTTCATTTTTAAACATCAGTTTCATTAGAGGGTCCACAAATTATTTTGATCCATGTCCACAAAATCAGCTCTTAAACCTAGTAAAAGCTAAGTTTACAGAAGAACCTCACTGAAAGATTTAAGGACCTAATCAAGGAGAGCCTCAATTCTAAAAAGTACAAATACCCAAAGTGAATACGTTTTTTAAAAAAGTGATAAATTTGCATCGGCTACAGTGTACAAGTTCCAGCATCATTTAAGGTGTCATAAAGTCTACTCTGCTCAGTAATTGTAAAGAATCACTTATTTTGGGAACATTAGCCTATAGTATATAGCTTTAAAAAGAGATGGATTTGGAGTCAGAGGTTCTGGGTTCCACTGTCTGACAACAATCATAAGGTTTCGGGCACTTTGCAAAATTATAGTAATTTTAAATGAAAGACCATATGAAGCAACTATGAGCCCAAGGAACAGGATCAGAAGATGATACTTGACTCAGTGTGAAAAAAAAGAAGGTCTGAATACTAGATGGAAAAGATCTAACATTCAGACAATATCCATAACTAGCTCAAGCACTCTGGAGCAACCATCTCAAGACTTTAAGGGTGAGTGGATGCCTATTGTTCATTGAATGAGAACCATCAAAATACACCAGAATTTTGAAGATGTTTCATGAACTGGATTTGCTGTCACCAGTTCTCTCCAGATAGCAATCAGTGGCACCAACCCTGAAATACTCTCAAGTTTTGGCAAGATGAAACAAATCTTCAAGCACATAAAAACAGAAGGCATTGAGAATTAATGAAAATGTTACTGAAATTTTCACAATGTCTATAGGAGAATTCAAACCACGGCTTGAATCTCTTATTATGGAGACTTGAAATGGCAAAGAAATACTAGATGTCTTCAGGGATGATGTAAATGTTACAATTTTTAAATAAGGGGAACATTTAACTAAAGAAATCATAATTATCTTGCCTTGTTGTCCATTGTCTCTACAAGTCATCCTGAACCATTTCCTTTCCTGTCTAAAGTTCTTTTTGTAATGCTAGTGGGTTTAGGCCTGCCACCATTTCGAAGGCCATGATCAACAGCAATCAATTGCCAATTTCAAAAATTCAGATTGATGGTGAAAACCTACAGCAAAGTTTCCCAAACTTTTCCATTCCAAATTTCTTGGAGGGCAGCACAGGAGATATAATGAGAGAAGAGTCAAGAAAGGCTGGTACTTCCTCAGGAAGTTTTCTTTCTCCTTTCCCCCAGATGTACCAGGTGCCCTTGTAGAGGGAGAAAAGGGTCACACTGGTATAAAGAATATGGAATATTTTCAGTTATCTTCACAAAAGGTTGACAATGAGGAAGAAATCTAACATCAACTTAAATGTGCAGGTACAGCTTTTAGTCACCTGAGAAAACAGATGTCTGAAGAGCATGTTAAATCCCAAGATAAACTTTATTATCCAGCAGATGGTTATAATCCTTATCTTTCTATATTTAGGAAGAATAGAGACAACACCTTAAGATGCTGAAGAATTAGCATCAATACTGTTTGTAGAATGTGTTTGAACTCCAGTTCTGCCACTTACTTCCATCTTTGTGTAATTATGGCCACTTCAGCTCTCTGAGACTCAGTTTTTTCAGCTATAAAATAATGAGACTAGCCTAGATGATCTTGAAAGTCTCCTCCATGAGATCTAAATCCTATAACATTCTAAATCTGTTTTGTCAAAGACAAATGGTATTTAAATTGTTCTCAGGGTGAAGAAATGCAACAGTGTTAACCTGTGTAACTCTACTGGTAAGGTCTTTTTCAGTGAGATGATTCTATTTTAAGGATCTGACCAGTTTTAAATTAAGTGGCCAAAGCAACAGGGAGCCTCAAAACTGATGGTCCTGAAATTTATTCAGGCTATTCTCTGGAAGGTCAAATACTGAAGCTGAAGCTGAAATACTCTGGCCACATAATGACAAGATGGGACTCATTGGAAAAGACCTTGATGTTGGGAAAGATGGAAGGCAAAAGGAAAAGAGGATGGTAGAGGATGAGATGGATAGATAAGTGTCATGGAAGCAATGAACATGAACTTGGACAGATTTTGAGACATGGTGGAGGATAGAAAGAAGGGTCCATGGGGTCATGAAGATTCAGACACGACTGAACAACAACAACGGAGTTCAAACCCACAGAGAAGATACAAATGGAAGATGTCATGCTTATCTAATTCAGGGTTGCTAAGGAAATAAGATATTCAAGTCAATGTGACCTATAACCAAAACCTGAAGTTAGATAATTGTTTAAACCCCACAAAAGTTTTCTACTCTCTACCAACTTGAGTCTGTGAAAGGATTTTAAAGGAATGAAGCTGCAATGAGTTTGTGTCTGACTGGTGAAGACAAAGGGTTGCAAGAGTGTGTGTTTTCTTAAGCATATGTGTCTGTAATGAGACTAACTCTTCAAGGCCTCCCAAAGGGGGAAGGGAGCTCTAATAACTAGTATAGGTTTCTAAGATCTGCATTAGTTACTAGAGTTCCTGTTACATTCTCATTGTTTTAGTTTATCATCCTATTTATTTCTTCTTTCTTTACTTATTCATATACATCTTAGCAACTCATGCACAAAAAGGAATAGATAACTATATTAATGGTTCATAACAGCAGGAATTAAAATATGGGTCTAACATGAGAGCTTAAATAAAAGCAGGATTTCCATCACATATAGGAATTATATTCGCACAGTTGCTCTTGGTGCCACTGATAGTGTACAGAATATCTTCACTGGCAATATAGCCTTAATCATCAGTTTAACAGGATGATCGTCCTCTCCACCAGGGGTTTTGTCACCCTACCAGCTGGAGAGAGCCTCCAGTCTCTCCCCATTTCTAATCCACCTAATTATAGAATCAAAGGATTCAGAGGTAAAAAGGACCTTGGAGACTGACTGGTTCAAAGCTCTCATTTCACAAGTGAAGAAACAAGTCCAGACAGGTTACATAACTCACATAGATCCTAACAAATAGTGTCAAAACTTGAACCCAGGATCTCTGACTCCAAGTCTCTAACTCTTTTTCTCTGATATATGCCATAGACTAATTGTCCCCAAATATCATAAAATCCTGTCACTATACTGCTCAGAAACCTTCGACAGTGCCTTACTGTCTATAGAACTAAATATTACTCTGCATTTTGGCTCCAACCCACCTCTTCAACATTATTTCTCACCTTACCCTAGTACAAAAACCCTTCTTTTCTACCATATAGAATAGTGTGATCACTGTCCTTCAAATAGACTTTGTCAATTTATACTTCAGCATATATTCACTTAATCCAGAATGCCTTCACCCTCCCTCTCAACATGTTAGGATAATGCTCCTCTATCTAGACTCACTGCCTCCTCTGTGAAGTCTCCTCAGGTCACTGGGAGAGTTCCCTTCTTTGCACTGGCAAAGCTTACCTACAAGCCCTGCTCAGCCACTCAATCATGTACAAATTTGTTGACCACTTTTTGAGGTGCAGATTATTGAAGGGACAAGTAGTGAAATGTCTAAAAAAAGGAAGCAACAGTTACAAAGAGCTAGAACGGCTTCTCCAAGAACAGGTCATAACAGACTTAGCTCATTTCCTTTTTTGAGAAGGTTACTAAGCTTATAAATCAAGGGAATATTATAATTACAGTTTACTAGATTTTGCAAAGCATCTGATACTATCTTTACATTATTTCTCTGAAATAAGTTTATGCTATTCAATCAATTAACAAGCATTTATTAGGTGTCTTTTGTACGAAGGACCAGGCTAAGTGCTAGAGAAACAAATACAAAGAATAAAACAATCCCACCTCTCAAAGAGTTTATATTCTATTAGTCAACAAATATTTATTAAGTGCTTACTAAATGCCAGGTCATATTTTAAGTGCTGGGGCTATAAAGGAAAGGAAAAACAGTTCTGACCCTCAAAGAGGACACATTCTAACATATTTGATACTATCCTCTTTTCTCTAGCTCCTCCTTCTTATTTTCTTGCTGATTATGTTCTTTCAAACCCCAGACTTGTATCATTTCCACCACTCACTGCCTTCATGTCTATTCATGTGTTGTTGAACAAAGCTAGAGAAAATCAAGAAACTCTGGTGATTGGGCAGGCTACAAATTTATGACACGTAATCTTATCTGGGTCCTCTCTGTAGCAAGGCAATCCTTTTATACTTCCCCAATCAATTCACTCCCAATGACCACAGTGGCTTTTATAGGTTTTTTCATCCCTCCTCAAACTTCCCACGGTTACCCCTTTCTCCATCCCTCTCAGTTGAGAATCTTGTCTCATTTTGCTGGAAAAATTGAGGGCATTCACTAAGAGCTCCCTCTTCTCCCTTCCTTATTTCATGTCACTCCAATACCTTCACCCACTATCTCCTCCACCTCATCTCACAAGAGAAAGTAGCCTTTATTATTCTTGCTAAGGCTAATCTCACTACACAGTGAACAGTCAGTAAATAATTGATGAATTTATTATATATATATATGTATATATATATATATATATATGTATATGAAAGATGAGAAGTCATCTCTCATTAATTCAGATTGGCTTTCCCCCTTCCTCAGGGTAAAATTATGAAGATTTACTTTGATAGGTGCTAATTATTAAAATAAGCACTGACCTCTGTATTCAGGATCTAACTAAAATCAGGCATTATGTCAAAAGGAAATGGTATTAGGAGCCATGACTAATGAAAAGTAGGAGTTGGATTGGTGGGAACATCAGTGAAATTTGTTTCTCTCTACTTTGGTCTGTCTGTCTGACTGTCTTGAATTTTCCTGGGAATCCCTATTTGTGGTAGGGGCTATGAATATATTTCTTCCAGGCTTAACATTCCCCCCTCCAGAACAAAAACAAAACAAAACATATAATAAAATAGGGAGTCATATGTTGGAAAGGTTCAAATGTTGGAAGGAGGTATCATTTGTATTATGATACAATAATAATTGTATTAAATTATTATAATATTAAATATTATGATGAGATAGTTATAGTGCATATACACTTCAGCCTTGGTTTATACTCTAACAGGATATTAACAAAAACTGATGCAAAAAACACTCACACAGTCATGTGTCTAGCACTTTTAAGATCATGCCATCACGACTTGTGCTGGAGGCATACTGAATTTTCATGTCAAATCCTTTAAAACTAAAGTAAAGCCAAGCATCTTAAAACAGCAGCAATTTAGGTTTCAGAAAAGAAGAAACCCTGTACCATGTCTTCTTGGCACTGGTAGGGGATAATTATACATTATGTGCCCTATGAAACTTTCCATTACTCATGTTACAACTCTGGGTAACCTAAATATCAGTCAAGAGGGATATGATGATCCACCTTCAAGTAGCTGACCATGTGTTGTGACCTTTCCTGCAAAGGCCAGTAGGTAGACTAGTTGACACTACCTTCCCAATAAAGGTCCCCAACACTGGCAAAAGCTCACAAGCAGAAATTCACCAACATACAGCTGCAAGAATGGTTTAGTAAAAATGTTAATATTCTTCTTTTACTCCTCACAAAAGAGAACAATCGACTTCCCAGAGAAAGGACAAGAATACAAGTTGGCCTTGGAGCTCAGGAAACAGGACCGAGCCATTTTTGTCTGATGGCTATATGCCTGATGTTCAGCTTTATCAGTCTGGAACAAAAATCAACTTCTTATCAAAAGGCTGAGTGATGGAAACCCTACCAATTGCTTCAAAAACTGACAAGATTTCTATTACACTGAACAATCTCAGAAGATATTTAACCTAATTTTAATATAAAATCCTGTCAGTTCTACATAGCTGAATAGAAGTCACTAATACATAAAGGATATGCAACCATAGTAGATTTTTTTTTCCTCAGAGTTAAATCTGAAATAAAAGACTATCAAAAAGCCTTGAAGATCCAATGCTAGATTAATGCAAATATCTGCCTGTTTGCAAGTGTACTTTTTGATTAAACTGGCATACATCAAGTACAATTAGAAAGGTTATTTATAACTAAGAAATACATAATTCTGCATCTTAATGAGGATGACAATTACAGCTGACAGTTGCTAATTAACACTACTTCATTTTTTTTGCTAAGAGTCAGATATTCCCAGTGTGATCTTCATTGTTTTTAATGGACACATTAACTCTAGCAGGCATGAAAGGGTTAATTTATAATAGCTTGTGTCTTGGATCAGACCTTTCCCCCAGCTCCAGAGAATGCCAAAGTCCCTGTTGCAACTTCATCTTTTATAGCTTTGGGTTAGAACTGGAGTCCCGGGTGCCCTGTGGCTCTCTGTGGTACAGAAACTACAAGATTAAATGGAATCTGATCACCCAAGAATGAGTGAACTTTGACTCTACCTCACAGGATGGACACCATACAAGAAAACTGATTTCTTCAACTTTTTATCAAGAGCCAAATCTCAGGGCTCTAATCTCAACCACCCACCTGGTGTTCAGAGTGACAGAAAGAAAAGGCCCCCCTCCCCTAATCCTTTCTCCAGCTGAAATGGAATGTTGCCTGTCCCAGCCAAGTGGAAATAAATGTCTTCACACAGTTCAGCTATCCAACCCTCCTGTGCAGAGTCGACTACTATGCTTACTGTCTGGGACAACTTAGAGGTGTCTGATCAATGCTGAAGGCGGAGAAGTGAAATGGTGGGAACGGAGCACTGCAGCTCACATCCAGGAACACCCTAATACCCTACTTACTGGTGCTGTAAATTTCACATTTATTTTGTAAGCATGAGATAGATGGGATATTTCTACATACAAAGGTGCCCAACTAAAATCCAGATAAGTGATATTAATGTCCTATGGTCAGTATTATTGAACCTCGAAAGCAATAAACTTTATGAGTCGATAAATATTACATTGGCAACATAGTTAACATGCCTCCACTGTCTCTGGCACTTAGTGCACATTGTAACCGCAAGTCTACAATACATTATTCATATTCGGGGTGTCACCAGTGATGGATCGCTGTAAGAGAGGCTGTCCTCTAAATAAGTCAACGAATAAAAATGCAAATGTTAACATTTTCCACCACAACTTTTTCCGTCTTGAATGGGGGATGAACATTTCCCACCGTATCGACAGCCGGCGGAGAGAACAATTAACAGCCTACACAGCCAACAGGGGAGATTAGTTTGCCAGCGTCTGCACATGGAGCTATGTTGGGCTTCTCTGGCCCTCAGCTCTCTTCAGGGAAAAAAGGGAAACTTGTCTCCTATCGGCTTCCTCTCACCCCCACTCTTTTTTTCAAGTCTTAAAAACGCTTGGAATTTAGGTGTGGATGGAGGAAGGGCCTATATTTTCCCTCTCCTTTGCACCCTAAAATGCTTGTTGGGATAAAAAAATTTAAAAATCCCCCCGCCCCCCATTAAAGTTTGTGACTAACTAAAAAGTTCTCTATAAAAATTGTGTACTTTGCATTCTCCATGCCTGGAAATGAAAATAACTAAAACACATCTGATCCTGAGATCTGGAAAGCATCTACTTGTGACTTTTCAGTAACTGATTTTCATAGCTCTGGATCTTTTTTCAACTCTGCATTTTGTATAATGGATCCATAACATGCCAATGTGCACTTCTAAGGAGAAAATCTAGTACGCTATACATTATTTTACTTAGTCAAATACTCATTTCTTAAGAATATTCTGAGTTTTTATATTTGATATGAACCATTAAGGACTAACAAATTAAGAAACCTGCTTTTTAGAGTCCATAATAAACACAAGTTTATAAACAATTTTAACAAAGATTTATAAAACTCTGCAGGGCTGATATGGTGAACTCAGTATGTATTGGGGGTATTCTGCAAAATCTAAATGACAGGAACATTTTAATCTTTTCCATGCTAGAAAGGTAACCATCAAAAACATGTTAGTGTTAAAGGTCTGATTTACGTCTGCAATAGCAAGAAAATTTGGTGTAAAGATTGAAAATTCTTTCTTTCTTTTTTCCCCTTCCCTTCCAACTGAGCTTAATCCCTCAAGAAGAGATGGGATGAATTCTCCTGGAGCTCAAATTGCTAGTTGGAGTGTGGGATATTCTAAATCAGGTACCCTACAATATTTTAGACCAACATGCGAATTTAGCTCAAAATCAGCAAAGTCAGGAGTATGAATCTACTAATAAAACAGAGTAGTAGCACTCTAACAAGAAAGGTTACAAATATATGGGCAGTGCCTACATTACACATTGTCAATTATGAAAGCTTTAACTTCTTAGCCTTTCTTTCTGTGCTCTAACAAATCTTGTAAGCACTTTGTGGGCCTATAGCACACCTCCTTAGAGGTGGCTTAAGATGTCACTATTCCCCAAACCAATGGAACATATTCAAAATATTTCTTTAAAATCATCAGATCTGTAATTAGTAAGCACTGTATTCATTTTGTAAGGTTAAAAGATTGTAACTGCTTTGTTTCCTTTTTTAGAATTAAAAAAATGCTAATAATCCACAATTGTCTGAGGGGATACAAGGAGTGTAAATGTTCAAAACCACAAACATCTTCAAGTAAACACGAACTAAGGCCCTTTGTGGCTAATATTTATCTCAGCATTAAACAGACAGTGAGAGGTGGTATCTGAAGAGATATGTTACTTTATATAACAAGTTTCTGTCTCAAGAAATATGGTTGATTAAGTGATTAACCCCTCAAAGGTCTTTGGTATCACTAACATGCTGACCGTCCCTTAACTGCTATACAAAAGCTGCTATAATTCTCAATATCGATTAATTTAGTTAGTTAAACTTGCAGTCTAAGCTTATAAGCATTCAATGATAAATTGGGAAGGACCTGCTGCCCAAGCAGGTTTTCTGATGAAGGATAGGATCAGCTTTAGGTCTCTAAAGAAAGCTTTGTCCATTTACCATTGTCAATTAAAGAAGCCCATGAGTAAGGAAAAGCACACCAAGGCTACTTAACCTGGTCAAATTCACATGCGTTTCAATAAGAACTTCTCATTGGGGAGAGATGTTTTTAGATGCATTATGAGATGGTAGAATTTTCTATTCCTTATACAATAAATAAACGTCTGAAATGCTGTTGCAAGCTAATCACTTCTATTTTTACAGGTTCCCTTTCAAAAATATAATTTGTGTCATTGTTTATATATAACCATCTAGGAGCCTCCAGTGGTGACAGAGGAATTTCAGCTTCCACACTGGTATCTGCAGATGTGGCTGTTTTAAATGAGACTAACGCTGCTCTTTTAATGGAACGTTTGGTTTTTAAATGTTCTTTTGTTGTTGCAATGTAGAATTGTGGATATCAGGGCACTAAGTAGGAAATAATCTCCTTCAAAAGATGAATTTCACTTCTACAGGGGAGCATATCAAAACCTATCCTTATTGTCAGTGGTCTCACTGATTATACTTTATACATTTCCACATAAATGATATAGAAAAAAATCACCAGCTTCCCAGGGGAACAAGAGAGACCACCTCAATATTCAGTTAGCTCATGATACGCACTGGTAAGGAAAGGATGGTGGAGATGAAAACTGATTATACTTTCCCACCTTTCATGCTTTGTCAAGGGCTCTTTTCCCTTTGATTCACCCCCAGCAATTGAGACAATCATCCTTTGGGTCCAGAACCAATTCAACTTCTATTGCCAGAAGTCGTCATGTAGACAAGAGATATGGTTTTTATTGATTTAAATTTTTCATTAACAAATATGGGACATGTACACACACTCACACATACACATGCACACAGCCTTGGGAGCTATAATCCCAAAATGAGACAAAGTTATTGTGAACATTATGGCAGTGAAAACAAACCTACTTCCCTTTACTAGAGTACAAGTGGTATTTCTATTATGGGGAAGCCTCTAGAGCAGGCACACAATATAATCAAAGCTGCTGACTTAATGTGATTTTGCTACTTGTCATTAAATATAAAATAACATCTGTGTGATACATTTTAAGGACATTCCATTGGATAAAACTTGGAAAAAATACAAAGTGATTAAAACCTTCCAGTGGACTTAAGGCCTAACAGGGGTTAGCACTAACTCTTTCAATTATTTACACGTCTATTAAACATAGCAGAACTTTAAGCATAAAATATATTCATTTGAAAATCTAAGTAAAAATAAAATGTTCTAACTTGGCATATTTCTACTTTTCTTCTTCTAACAAGCAATTTAAAGCTTACTATAAATGTCAAAAGATAGGGCAGTTTGGAGATTATATTATCCATCTTACATTAGAGGATAGCACCAAAGGAATGCTGCTGCTTCCCCCAAATTAGAGAGATGCAATGGGTGCATCTGTGGAATGTTAAACCAAAGGTTTCCCAGCAGCTTACCTGGTAGTGTCATGTTGGAATGGTGACGTAGCTGTGGTTACAAAATCCTTTCGGTTGACTGACATTATAGGAGATGTGGTTGCATCTTTTCTAGCTCCTGACATTGCCCCTGTACAAAGGAACAAAGGTGATCATTCCAGCACTTAATCTAGGAAAGCTATGGACAGCACATGTGGTATAGTGTGTGATTGAAGAAATCCCTAGCCTCCCAAAGGTAGGAGCTGATACAATTGCAGGTAGGAATTTCAGCAAGTTGCTTCAGTGTGTCAGGTAGCACTGCAGACAGGCAAGCCTTCCCTTTGGGAAATATGTCTGTACAAGAGCACAGCATTTAGCACAGTGTCTGGCACAGAGTAGGTATTTAAAAAATGCTCATTAACTTTCCCTTCCGTCTTCTACTACTGAGATTTCCATAGCTGATGGCCTGTCATATTCCTGCTGATATGAGTCTACTATGAATCTACTCAAATAGTTTGTATATTTTCCTTTTTATTCCTTTTTTCCCTTTAATTATCACAAGAAAACATCTTTGCTTAACTCCAGAAAACACTAGAAGAATTAGCTGATGATAAACAAAAGTCCAACATTTTGTACTTCCAAGTAAAAGAAAAATAAAATGAGCAAAATGTATTGCCAAGGTGGTCCTGATTCTTGGGTATTCCAGGCTCTTTCAGCCCTTAAATGAGATGTTTTTAGGCTCTCGGTCCCCACTACGGGGGGGATTAATCCAGCCAGTTAGTTCCTGGTAACCCTGTGATCTTGGGAATGGCCGTGGCTTCTTGGACTCAAATCCCCACACACTCATACAATTTCTCGAGGCGCTTGTGGCCTGTTCTCTCCTCTCCAATAAACTGTGTTCACTTGGCAGAAATGGCTTTTGACTCTGTTGACGCTTACACCTATTTTCGTTTCTGCAGAGTGCTGTGGGCTGAAAAATGGCACACGAGGGAAAGACTTTCTCTGGCACCTTCGAGACAAGAAGATACATCTGGCTTCTTTTCCTAGAGGACCTCAGTCCAGCCACCTCACGGATACTAAGAAAACCAATATCAAGATAGGTGAAAAGACTTGCCCAGAGTAAGTAAAAAGCTGAGCCAGGATTCAAATCCACATCTTGAATCCAAATCCAACAAGTTTTCCTCTGGACTCTGACAACAGGTTTCTGTTTTATCGCTAGATAAAAGCTGTGTTTAGCACTTAGAATCCTTCACTTTCAGGCCCTGGCCTATCTTTCCAGGTTGATTGTACATTGTTCTTCCCCTGCCTCAAACATCTCACCCCTTCTAACTTCCTTCCCCACCAACTCCAATACACAGTCTAAATTCTAGTCAAACTGCATGCTGTTTCCCATATACAATATCCCATCTCTATCTTTTGGAAGGTAAACTCTCTCTGCTTTGCATCTGCTGCTCTGACTGGTTTCAACTCTGTGGGACAAGATACCCCTCCAAGGATAAACTCATTACTTCTAATCTCATTAACAGGCTGCTAACTCATGCCATGGTTCAGGCCACTTCCCTTAGCCTCCTCTCCCCTCTGATTGGAGGGTTGGAGGGCAGAGTACCAATCTCCTCCCAGTGCCTTACTGTATAGGGGGCAAAAACTGCTCTGCCTGGTTATAATTTCATGGAACAAGATATCCCCTGGTGTCCCTTCCCACCCCCAAAGCCCGAGCTTTCCCGTATCGTTTTGTGTCTTGTCTCCTCCTGTTAGTTTGTAAGCCCCTTGAGAGTTGTCTTTCTTTTTATTAACTGTATCCCTAGCACTTAGCACAGTGCCTGGCACATGGTGAATACTTAATAAATGTTTACTGGATTTTGGAAACCCTCATTCTATTCCAGGATCATTTCAAATGCTACCTCCTATGAGCCCTTTTCAGATTCTCCAATTTGTTAGTCCTTTCCATCCATAAAAAATTACTATGCACTTATTTTATATTTTACATTTATCTATGTACATGTGGTATTCACCCAGTAGAACATAAATTCCACGAGGGCAGGAACTGTCTTATTTTTGTCTTTGTATCCCAAGTTCCTACCATGGTGTCTGGTCTATAGTATCTGCCTAATAAAATGATTGTTGAATGAATGCATGAAAGTAGGATGAGAACCAGGACAGCATGGTGTCATGGAAACCAAGGGAGTTCAAGTCACTAGGTCCAGACACACTATGTATGAGGGTAATAAGAGAATAATTAAATGTGATTATGAATTACTTTGATTTTTAAAAGACTGTGGCAAATGGAAGAGATACCAAAAGGCTAAACAAGAAGAAAAAGCCTCATTTCCAGAAAAAAGGTAGTATCTGCTAGTTACAGACTAGTGGGCTTGATTTTGATTCTTTGAAATATTCTAGAATATATTATCAAAAGGATGGTTTATGAGCATTTAAAAGGGGAAGCAATAATCACTAAAAGCCAATATGGTTGCAGGACAGATCAGGTTGGACCAACATGCTTTTTTTGAACAGGCAATCACAATAAGAGAGCAAGGGAACTCTAAGATACCTTGATGTCAGCAAAGCATTTGCTGAAGCATCTCATTTTATCTTTGTGGGCAATAAGTAGGGATTTGATCTAGATGACAGTGTCGTTGGATGGAACTGGAACTGGTTGTATACCTGGAACCAAAGACTAGTGATTAATGGGATCATTGTTGACTTGGATCTCTAGTGCAGTTCTTGGTTATCTATCCTTCGCCTAGTGCTGTTTAACATCTTTAACAATGAGTAGGATGAAGGCACAGATAGCATGGTTGTCCAATTTGTAGATGATCCAAAGTAAGGAATATCTAAAATGTTAGATGATGTAGTCTGAATCTAAAAAAGCTTGTGTAAGGCTAGAATGATGGGTCAATTTTAACAATATGCAATTTAATAGGGATAAATATAAATTTTTACACATTGATCAAGGGATAACTTCTAATAGATAGAAGCAAGGGAGTATACTCTGCTATGTACAAATTTCTGACCCAGAGTCAAGAGAATGACTGAATTAATTAATCACCAAATATGATCAAGTGTCCACTATTGGCAGGGCACTATGCTAGGTGCTAGGAATACAAAGAAAAAACAAGAGCCCTTGCCCTCAAAGAGCTTATATTCTATTTTGTGAAATAACACATGTGCGTGCTTGTGCACACACACATGCACATATACATACATACATATATGCATATGTATGTGTATACACATACACACAGAGAATAAAGAAATACAAAGTAATTTGGAGAAGGCATTAGAAATTGAGAAGTATTAGGAAAGTTTTCACATATAATGTGTTGTACTAGAGACAAGTATAGGGTTCTTTAAGGTATAGGACATAAGGAATGTATTTTGGGCATGCAAATGGCCAAAACAGAGGCATAGGTATGGGAGGTAACAAGGCCAGTTTGGCTGAACAGAAGAGTAATTAACATGACTTCAAAGGAAGTTTGGAGTAAGGTTATAAAGAGTTTTAAAAACCAAAGAGTGGAATTTATATTTTATCCTAGAGGTAGCCTTTGAGAGAACCATTGGAATTTAATGAATAGGGGAGAGACATGGTGAGACGTGCACTTCTGGAAAAACACTTTGGCAGCTCTGTGGTAGACAGAGATGAGACTTGAGGCAGGACGACTAACAAGGAAGCCATTGTAATAGTCTATGTAAGAGGTGATGAAGACCTGAGTAAGGGTAGTGACTGTATGAACAGTGAGAAGGGGATAAAAATGAGAGATGTTATAGAGTAAGAAATGACAAGATGTGGCAATTAATTGAACAAGTAGGGTAGGTAGCATCTGAGCCAGGCCTTGCACAAACTTCAGCAAACAGAAATGGGGAGACATTCAAGGCATGGAAACAGGAAAAAACAGATCAAGAACAGGGAATGTGGTTCAGTCTGGCTGGAAGGTAGAATACTTGGAAGGGAGTAGTATGAGATAAAGTTAGATATGTATACTGGAGTCAGCCTTCTGAGGGCCTGGAATGTCAGAGTCAGAAGTTTATTATTTGAAAGATAATGGGGAGTCATGGAAGGTTTTATTTGGGCATATGTATAAGACCAGATAGGAAGCTATTACAATAGATCCTAAACTGGGGTGGGCAGCAGTCTGAATGAAGAAGAGGGGCTTTATATATGAGATGCCACAGACTCAGAAATGACAGAATTTGGCATCTGCTTGGATGTATTTTGCACATAACAGACACTTACTAAATCTTTTCTGAATTGGGCGGGATAAGGGACAGGAAAGAGTCAAAGGTGACTACAAGGTTATGAGTATAAGAAACTGAGACTATGTCTTGCTATTGAAAACACTTTGGTGAAGTGAAGATTTGGAGGGAAGATTAAGTTTACTTGTAGACATATTAGATTTGAGATGTCAGCAGGATATCCAGAAAGAAATATACAGCAAGCAACTGGAAATACAGACATGTAGTTCTGGAAAGATGTTAAAGGTAGAAACGTCAATTTGGGAACACTGAATAAAGGTGAAAATTAAAATACTGGGGTGTATAAGGTCACCAAGGGAGAGGACTGTATAGGCAATCTGATAAAAATATAACAATATTTTACATTTATATAGCCCTATATAGTTATGAAGTAAATATACACTATTCCATTTGAGCCTTATAAATGACCTTGTGAAATAAATGGTGCAATCAACAGACAGGGAATAGCTGAACAAATAATGGTATTTAAATATAATGCAATATTATTGTACCATAAGAAATGATGAAAGGGTTGATTTCAAAGAAGTTTAGGAAGACTTATATGAACTGATACAGACTTAAGTGAGCAGAACCAAAAGTAAAAATTATACCACAACAATACCGTAAAGACAAAGAATTGTAAAAGATTTTAGAATTCTGATCAAACACAATTAGACTGAACAGGGGGAAAAAAGAATAGGAATTTATATAGCATTCACTATATACCAGACACCATGCTAAGCACTTTACAAATATTATTTCATTTGATCTTCACAATAACCCTATGAGGTAAATGCTATTATTGTCCCACATTTTACAGTTGAGGAAACGGATGTAAATGGAAGTTAAGTGACTTGCCTGCAGTCCCACAGTTACTAAGTATCTAAGGTCTGATTTGAATTCAGGTCTTCTTACTCAAGGCCCACTGATCTATCCATAGTACCATCTAGCTGCTTCCACTGAGGCTTTATCATCCAACCGATGATCGGGTCAGGCCACCTTCTGACAAAAAATTGACGACAAATAAGACTGACGTGGTCAATGTGGGAATTTGTTTTGATTGACTGAATATTTGTAATAAGGTTTTTCTTCTTTTTCTATTGGGGTAGATTTGAAAATTTGATTTTTCTTAAATGAAAAAACTGGAAAATTAAAAACTAGTAATGTTATCATTATTATCATTTTAGAAAAGAGGAAACTCATGAGGTTAAATGACTTGCTCAAAATAAAATACTATTAAATGATGAAGCTCCAAACTGAGGTCTTCTGATTCCAAGTCCATTGCTCTTTTCAATGTATTATGTTGATTCTCCATCTATGCAAAAGCCTAGAAGCAGAAAAAAGAAGACTGGAGAAAGTTTGCATGGATGGAGGGAGAAGAGCTAGTCAGTAGGACAGCAGGTAACGAAGTCTGAAGAAGAGATTAAAATCATTTGCTAAAAGTTATTAGTCTAAGGGTGAAGTCAAGATGAAAGAGTAGCATGAAGAAGTACAGTTTGCGCTCTAACTGAAATCTCTTCTAAACAAATCTAGAAAATGTGCCAAACTGAATCTTGATCAGGAAATGCAAGAAAAAAAAATCACATTGAGCCATTTTTTTTCCAACCCAGGTTCATACAGGAAAGCAGACAGAGAGATCTACAGACACTAGGGATAGAACTCTAGCAAAGAATGGCTGTACACAGTATTTCAAGCACAAGAAGAGGCTATGCACCAGGGTAAAGAGAAGTCCAAAATCTGCCACAGATGGGCCTAAACTAGCACAGAAACAACTGCCAACTGCTGCTTCCTGCTCAGTGCTAGGATCACTCTAAACTAGCAGAGATTTCCAGTCTGCTGATGGTGGCTAAATCCAGCAGCAATCCATTGGACCCCAACAAGGGCAAACTTGCAGGCATACTACTCAAACCCAAACATAGTCTAGAACTTGCACAGTTTAGGCCAAGAGGCCAGAAAAGTCAAACTTTGCTCCAGATCACACCACTATAAAAGCATGAAAACTTGTGGGGCTCCAGACTGAGCTGTTCCTGAGATTCTAAAATGAGACAATGCTTAGTATTCCATGAAAGCAGCAGAATGACCAGCCCAGACATTCCTACCCAGATAAACAAAGAATCTAGCCCTAATATCAAGTCCAAAGCCAGGGAGCAGGTTGGTAGAATGAATAAACAAAAAAGAGCCTTACCACAAAAACCTATTATGGTGACAGGGACACTGAAGACAAAAACTCAGATGAATAGAATAACTCTAAAACATTTACAAGCAAAGTATCAAAGAAAAACACAACTTGGGAATAAGTTCAACTAGAATTCCTAGAAGAGCAAAGCAAGAGTTAAAAATGTTTTTATAAATGAAATAAAAGTGCTAGAAGAAAAGAAAATTGGAAAAGAAATGTGAGCTATGGAAGAAAGAAATGGAAAGGGAATGAATGGCTTGGCACGACAGGTACAAAACCTTGTCTAAGCAATAAACTCCCTGAAAATTATAATGGATCACACACATAGAAGCAAATGCCTTCGTGAGACAACAAGGAATATTAAAACAAAGTAAGGGAAAACATAAAACAACTGACCTAGAAAAAAGACTGAGCAGTGATAATTTCAAAATCACTGGACTATCAGAAAGAGACAGCCAAAAAAAGAGCCTACATGTCACACTTGAAGGAATCATAAAAGACAACTGCAAAGATATCTTAGAACAAGGGAAAGGAAGGAAATTAACATTTATATGGCATCTACTGTGTGCCACACATTGTGCTAAACACTTTCTGCAAACATTATCTTCTTTGATTCTGACAACAACCCTACAAGGTATGAACTATATTTTCTTCATTTTACTGTTGAGAAAATTAAGGCAAACAGAGGTTAACTGACTTGCCTAGGGTCACTTGGTTAGTAAAGATCTGAAGATTTTAATTCAATTCTTCCTGACTCCAGGTCCAAGGCTCTCTCTACTGTACTACCAGTTGCCTTTTCAGATGGCAAAATACAAACAGAAAGTACTTTTCTGATCATCTTCTGAAAGAACCTGCAAGATGAACCCTGTCCCCCAGGAACTTTACAGTCAAAATGTAGAGTTTCTCATCAAAGGAAACATACACAGAAAGAAAGAAACAAAGAAAGAAAAAAAGAAAGAAGAAGGAAGGAAAGAAAAAGAATAAGGAAGGAAAGAAAAAGAATAAGGAAGAAAGAAAGAAAGAAAGAAGGAAAGAAAGAATTAAAGCAATGAGGAGTTATAGTCAGGATCTCATATATGATTTAGATGCCATTATAAAGAAGAAATTGGAATATAAATGACATTCTAGAAGGCAAAAGGTTTACAACTAAGAATAACTTATCCATAAAAACTAAATAGGATCTTATAGGGGGAAAACATAATGAAAGGAGGACCTAATGAAATTGACAACTTTGACAAGCATTTTTGATGAAAAAGCCATAGCTAAATAGAAATTCTGAGGTGCAAACACAGGAGTCAAGAGAAAAAGAAAAAGTTAAACAGGAGAGAACTATATCATAAAGGACTAAAAAAAAGGATAACCTATTTATATTATAATATATGTGTCCTCTCAGAACCTTTTCATCCTTAGGGATCACAGGATTGGAGCGTAGAGTGGAGTTTAATTAGACAGAAGGCCTGGTAGTGGTTCTGTCATGTTTTAATGATCTTAAAAAGAAAAATGGAAAGGGAAAGGAAGAGAAATTTATTGAGAGGAAAGGGAAAGGAAGCATGGGGAAAATTGGGGTGTGTAATTAGAAGTGTAAAAGGAGGAAGGAATGGGGGAGGCAGGTGACACCTGAATCTCACTTGCATCTGAACTAGTCAAAGGAGGGGAAAATATACACACACAGTTGGATAGAGAATACATTTCATTTAACAAGGAAACAGGGAGGAAAGGGAGGACAGAAATTAGAGGGAGGGTAAATTAAGAGTAGGATTTGTCCTAAGGAAAACAAACACTAAAGATGCAGAAAAATATATAGAGCATCTTTTTCTTTTCCTTTTCCCCAGTGGTAAGGAATTAGAAACTGAGAGTCTGACCTCAGTTTGAGGGAGAATGGCTGAACAAGTTATGGAATATTAGTGTGCTCAAAGAAATGGTAAGGGCGTTATTTCAGAGCAACCTGAGAAGAGTTGTATAATCTGATAGAGAGTGAAATGAGAAGAACCAGAAAAATTATTTATACAGTAACAAGTTGTAAAGACAAACAATTTCGAAAGACTTAAGAGGGAAGGGAAAGAAAAGGGAAAAATAATTTATTAAATGCTTACTATGTGCCAACCACTGTGCTAAGCACTTTAAAATATTATCTCATTTGATCCTCACAACAACCCTAGGAGGGCAGTGCTATTTTTTCATCATTTTGCATATGAGGAAACTGAGGCAGACAGAGGTTAAGAGACTTCCCCAGCATCCTACAATTAGTGTTTGAGGTTAGATTTGAATTCATATCTTCCTGATAGGTCTGGTACTCTATTCACTGTTCTACCTAGTTGCCTAGAAACTAATTAACACAATAACTAATTAAGATTCCAGAAGAATCATAATGAAACATGCTAACTAACTTCTGAGTAGTGGTAATGGACTAAAATTGAGACATATTTTTCTTAGATACGGCCAATGTGGGAACTTGTTTTACTTCATTATACGTGTCTGTAAACAAAGGTGTCTCTTTTTTTGCTTTCTAAATGGGGAAGATGGGATACAGAGAAGGCAGACTATTGCTGATTGAAAGAGAAAAAGAAATTGAATTTTAAAAGTTATTAAAGTCTATGGTTAAGAACTATCACTAGCATTAAGTGAAACTTTAGCTGGTGATCTTACCACACTTCCCAGCACTTCTTCTCCCCCCAACCTTCCCCATATTACCATCTTAGAGTAGATGATAAGTAAAAAAAACAAAAAAACCCACCTCTCTCTAAGGAAGGAGTAGGTAAATCAATATCTAGAAGAAAAGGATATTTGAGTCCTTGAAGAAAAAAATTCTGGGTGTTAAGTTTGGGTCTAGATCACATACAGAGACATAGACACTGAGGTTTGGGGCTTCATATACCATCTGAAGAAGTAGATAAAATTTGAGGCAATCCCTACTTCATTTTTATTTGACTATATCTCACCATGGAGCTTATATAATAGGTAGGCATGTTTTGAAAACATGAGAAAAAGAAAGTAACTGCACAGTAACCTGACTGAGGGACTGGGATTAGAAATGGTAAGAGAAAACATTATAGACTAAAATTTTCATGGAAAGCTTGTTGCTCCCTCCTACATGGCTTAAACTCTCACTGCCTCCTAGAGAGTTTTTATTGCCCTCAGCATATATGAAAAATTTTCACAAAGGAGATGGATATGGGTCGACAGGCTAACAGAGTTGGGCTGCCTGAACTAGTGACGTCAGTTACTTTCCTAAGAATAGACAGTATTTGAGTCTTCAATCTGAATATACTGGAGATGAAGGGCAGGGAGGATAAATGTGCCGTCTATCACAAAACCTGGCATATACTTACAATATGAATAATAAGGAAGAAGACTGACATGTTCTGCAACAAAAGGTGAATGCTAAGAATAAAAAAGGAATATTAACATATCTATGAATGGTGGTTGGGAAGTAAGCAAGCAGAGCTGGAAACGATGCTAATTGATAGAGACTATGACCCATCGGACACAACAGAAACCTGGTAGGCTGATACTTACAAACAAAATTTAAATAACAATAGAGGTTAATGACCCACAAAAATATGGGAAATGTTGAATCAAAGAAAAGCTAGAGATGGCAAAGGTAGTTTGCAAAGCAACCTAATAACGGATGTGAGGGAGCTTACAGGTTCTGTATGTGGGTCAATGGATGAGGAGATTGGAAGTTCCAAATATAGGTGATTTTCACCTCCTAATACATTCACAGATAACTGAATACTTTCAACTTCCATTCTGTTTGACAGAGTCAGCTTTCATTCTCTCACATCCAGGTAGACAATATAAACTTCTAGTAGCCATCCCAACGCTCAACTTCAGAAATATTGTTCACCCCTAAAAAATCTCAATTGAGTAACAGACAACTTTTTGATCCCAAACTAGATCTAGATATTGCAAGTGTAAGCAAAGTGGGATTTTTATGCCCCTGGAGTTAAGTTTCCCAGGCTCAGGCTAAATTGTAAACATCTGAAGGATTAATCTCCTTTGAACTCTGGTAATTCACAGCTGTGCTGAGTCATGTAGGTTTTGTGTCTTCTGGCTCTGAACCAATCAGGGACCAGATATTTGTTATATACCCTGGGAGGTTGGAATTTTGCTTTGGGGGTTTGCTTATGAGAAGGACCTTTTGATTCCCTAGACAGGACTCTAACTAGCTATTTGTTAACCCCGCCCCCCCCCCCCACTACTCAGACGTTTGTACTCTCCTGATCCAATGGTGTAAATAGGTGGTTGTACTTCTTTGTTCAGACAGTAGGAGCCCTGTCTGTTGAATATCTGTGCTAATTTCTCTGCTTGTATTTTCTACTTATCTGTAATTAAAGTAAAATTGTTTGACCCCTTTTAAAGTTCTCTTTCCTTCAGAAAAGCAGATCAAAGAAACTGTGCTAGCAGGCCATCCTGGGTGTGCTAGGGTTCTTGCTACTTACTACAAATGGAAAGGGAATAGGAAACAAGGGTCAAAGGAACTAGTCCCAAAAAGGAATATGACTGAGAAAAGTCCTAAACCAACCAAGGCAAAAGACACTGTATCTATTATTGTGATGATAATGGTCTAACAATAGAGCTAACAAGAGATTCTAAATATTATTAAACTGGTTTAAAGAAAACTTTGTCATCCAGAAAGCAAAGAATCTTCTAAATAGACAAGAAATTTTGCCTCCCCTTACAACCAAGAGGGAGGAATTGATTGGAAACAATGGGAAGACTTTGTGTTAGTTACCAAGAACTACTTGAAAAATTTTAGGGAAAAAAGAAACCAAATAAGCCTGTGCCATGGTATATTAAAATTTATTATGATAGAAGGTGGTGTTGTTATCCTTTTCTAAAAGATCTGTAAGAAGAAATGCTACAATTTTCTTTCATTATTGAGGACAAGCTTCTGCATATTTTCTCCTTAAAACCAGTAGTCATCAGCATTTATAATCATCAACTCACATTTGTATAGCATTTGAGAGTTTATAATTACCTTACATATAGTATTTCATTTTAGGATTTTAATAACCCTGTGAGGTAGATAAAAATGGTATTATAATTATATGTCAGACAAAGAAACTGAGGTTCAGGGAGATGGGGTGATTTATACAAAGTCATATTGCAATTATGGTTGGAAGGTGGTTGGTACATATTAACAATGCATTATTAAATATGACCAGAACACTAGAGGAAAAATCAGTAACATAAGAAGAAGGTAGTATAATTGAATTACTTTCCCAAAGGAATGCTTTTTAGGACAGAAAGTAATTATCTCAGAGGAAACTCAAAGAATCCCAAATGGACAATACTGAGTTTGGCAAGGGACATATGTTAACAATGAGACAGAGAAAGCTGGAGTTATGCTGATGGAGACTAAATCTAATTTTTATGAATAAAGGGAAAGAGAGGCCCATTAATAAAATGGGGAGGGGAGAGGGCTGTGCAATTCATAGAACTTTCCCAGAAGCTGAGATAAAGGTTAGTCCTTATTGGAGAAAAAAAAAAGCCAGTAATTACTGACAACTAAAAGCAAGGAAGAACATGTTAAAATAACACACCTGCTGATGAAAAGTCCATAAAGGAATACTTGATAATGAAGGAATTTGTTTATTTAGGCAGTCAGAGGAGAGGTGTCTGAAGGCTTTAAAGAAATTTGGTTGGTACAGGAAGAAGCTTTCTTCAATAGTGATCAATACTTACTTTGATAGTTAGGCATATGAACAAAATAAGAAGGAAACTTATTTGACCTTAACAGGACCTGACAACAAAAATGAGAAATTCTAGGTTTCTTGGTACTTGCCCATATAGAATTAAGTGAAAAGTCACAAAGATAAAGGTGAAACTTAGAGAAATGGTTTATAGAAGGCATTAAGGAAGAATCTGATTGTTAGGTATCTGAAGTCTGTCAAGAAGTCTTAAGGAATGGTAAGAGAGGTCACATGTTAGGAAAGACATTGACAAACTGGAAGGTCCTTAGGAGGGAAATCAGGATGGTGAGGGGATTGGAGAAGAAGACATAACATTACTTGAAGGAAGTAGGTCTGTTAAATCTGGAGAAAGGAAAACTAAAGGGAGGACATGTTAGTCTTCTTCATATATCTAAAGAGTTGTTATGTGGAAGAAGGATTAGATTTCCTCTGCACATACAGGAGCAACTAGTGGAAAGAGAGAAGCAGCTCAGTGTAGGGGGAAAAACTCCACTAAAGGAATGGCTAGGTGGCACAGTGAATAGAGCACCAGCCCTGGAGTCAGGAGGACCTGAGTTCAAATCCAGTCTCAGACACTTGACACTTAACTAGCCGTGTGACCTTGGGCAAGTCACAACCCCAATTTGCCCTACCTTCCTCCCTCCAGAAAAGCAAAACAAAAGAAGAAAAAAAAGAAAAAAAAGAAAAACCTTTCTAATAATTAGTCCAATAGGGTGGCTTTAGAAGGCATGGCTTCCTTATTACTAGAGTTCTTTAGGTGGAAACTGAGAGTTGAAGAGCACAATGAATGTAGGCACTGAAAACAAAGAAAAGATCCTAATAAAATCCATATAGAAGGTTATTAGTTTGTATACATTTCATCCAAGGCAAGTAATGGAAATCTTCATTCAATTGTCAGTTTATTGCATGTATGGAATGCTAAGCCCTTTAATGGGTACAAAAGGGAATTTAGGTTTAGCACAGAAGATACTGGACCTATGATACCTATAAATGGGTAATTTATTAGGGAGCAAAAAGACACAAAGAGGTGTGACTATAGTTATTAAAAACACTACCACCACCAGAATTTATGCCTGTGTTAACACTACTCTTGTTAACCTAATGACTTGTTCATGTAACTAACAGCTGATAGTTGGCCAACTAGTTGGCAATTCTTAGAACTGGCTAAACCAAACGAAGTAATAAACCATGCCGCTGTTTCCATTTTGTTATGAAGACATATGATTGTTTCAGAACAAAAATATCAACCACTTTGTTGATGGCATAAGATACCTGTTAAGATCATCTGTTAAATAAACAAATCATTAAGTTGAGAACCTAATTGTCAACTTAGACATAATTTACTAATTTGCTGGTCATGTGATTGGTCATGGTTACCTTCAATAAATATATATTTAACCACAAAGGACAGGCCTATAAGAAAAAGATGCTACTATAGCTTTACAGATTTGATGTTTATGTGAGCTGTCTATTGAGATGGAAGGGAGGGAGGCAGGTAGGAGTAGTTCCATTAAAGAGTTAGTCTGGAATGAATAATAATTCACATTTGTACAATA
>CM053580.1:266884684-266925519 GCA_028627135.1 Pseudochirops cupreus | reverse complement strand
AGTTGTATGATTTGGCCAGATGAGACTCTGGGAAGCCATTGAGCCCCCTGGCTTTGAAAAATCCAGATGTTGGTGCTTCCCTCTCTGGTAACTGACTAGGTATGGATGTAATGGTCAGACGGTTGGAAGCCCGTCTGCTGATCTGTTTCCTTGTCTGCTTGTAACTTCTGCTTGTTAACTTATGTTTGTATCCTTTTTGCATTCTCTGAAGTTCAGGGTGCTGACTTTTTACCCTGAGCTAGGTAAATGATATATGTTTGACTGATTAAAGTAAGATTGTTAGCCCATTTTGAGTTGCTTTCCTTTAGAAAAGCAGATCTAAGAACCTGGGCTAGTAGCTATCCTGGGTATGCTAGGGTGCTTGCTGATACATCTTATAACAACCTTGTGAAGTAAAAAAAAATGATATTATCATTTTATGAAAGATGAGGAAACTGAAGCTCAGAGAGAAGGAGTGATTCACACAAAGACACATGTAGTTGTAGAGTAGGTGTGTCAAACAAACTCACTGCCTGTCCTTAGGGAACCAGATTAAATGTAACTGAGAAATGTTTAATAAAATAAATAAAAATACAATAGAACACAGATAATGCTGATTTGTGGTTTACTAAGCTAATATGTCGGCAAAGATCTATCTCTGTTTGAGTTTGACCACCAGTGTGGGGTAAATGGCTGAAGATGAACTTAAATTAGGTCCTTTGATTACAAATCCAGTGCTCTTTCCCCCCACACTACTTTAGTGGTGTCTGCAATAGAAGATAGGAGTGGGAGAAAATGGAGATGGGAAGAAGATATTCCAAGTAGTTGGTGAACAAATAAAACTATTCTTGACTAAGATACATGGAAAACAATATTTGCAAGAACAAAAGGAGACCCTGCACACAACAGTATTCTAAAAAGGTAGGCATGTAGTCAAAACTTTTGGATGATGATAGTGGTACTAAAAATGTATCAGTCATAAGAAACCTTGGTTCTAACTTTCTGTAACTAGCAATAGGATTAGATAACTACACTATAAGGTCATAATATCAGTCAGTCTTCATAGACTTCTTTTCATCTTTATGTGTGGTTAAGGTGGCTTTCTTTTCTTAATGAATATAGCAGAGTGGTAAAGAAGTTAAGATCATATGGTCAATTTCCATACTGGCCAGCTAACTTTGCTTTGTTCCTTGACTACAGACTACACTCCTGATATGGATAGCCATTTTCTAAGTGTGTGCCATTAGGAAATACATCTCAATGCATATGCCCTACTGATGGTAGATCAACAGTGCCACCTTTGTCCAAGAAAGACAGCATTATAGTTAAAATGCATTTGCACATCTGTATATAATAACTGGTATCTAGACGTGTAGAGATAAAGATAGTCTTAATCAAAAGATAAAACTTGGGGAAGAGAAGCTGTCATGATAACAGAAGAGAACCTGGCCAGCAGTACCTTAATTTGGTTTCCAGGCCTAACAGCTCAGGCTGTCAGGAGAGAGAATGGCTTTTGCAGTCCGGTGACTCTTAACTAGACAGGTCGTTAGATTTTAGTGCATATTGACATAAGTGCTGGTAACACCAATAAAAACAATTTACTGCCACAGAGATATAGGAGTTGAGGATGACTTAACTTCACTTGGAGGTCTGGGAGGTAGTGCTAAACAAGTTCAGCCAAAGGACACACTAAAGCCAATTAAAACTGAAAGAGGGAAAATGAAGAAATTGCAACCAAGAATAATAGAAAGAACTGAAAAAGCTACTGGCTTTTTCCCATCTTTTTCCTTTTCCTTGACAAGGTGTATTGCCTAGGCAGTAGAGAGGATACATGAACGAGTCATGAACCCCACCATCAATATAATGGAATTCTCTTTAAAATGAGAGGATTGGACTAGATGGCCTCCGGGGTCCTTTCAAGTTCTAAGGCTGTGATTCTGAGAACTCTGCAAGAGTCTGATACTTTGGCAAAACCTAGTAGGCTAAAGTCATTACATAAAAATGCCAGAACAAGGTGTGTGGTGGGAGAAGAACCAACTTCATGGTCACCCAACTACTGTAAAAATAGCTGATATAAGACTCTACACTTAATAATTACTCAATAAATTCTGATGACTGACTGATGGATGGTCTTCAAGGAGAAAACATGCAGAAACTTGTTATCAGTAATGAAGGACAATTACAGAGTTTCTTCCTACAGGTCTTTCAAGGAAGGATAGCTACGACAACAGCAATATCAGCAGCTGGCTCTGATATGGTGCTTTAAGGTTTTCAAAGCACTTTATAAATGTTATCTCATTTTGTCCTCATAGTAACTTTAAGAGGTAGGTGCTATTATTATCCCTCTTTTACAGATGACAAAAGTGAGGCAGACAAAGATAAAATGATTTGCCCAAGGTCACATAGTTAATAAGTGCCTGATGCAGGATTTGAACTCAGATATTCCCAAGTCTAGGTTCAGTGCTCTATTCATTACTACACAGTGGGCTTCCAGCTAGGTAGAATAAATACTATTTGCCCAATATGAATCAGATCCCCCTTTTTAAGCAGGGAAATTGCAGAATGAAGAATTATATAGTCGAAAGAGGTTTCAGATACAAACTAGTCAAATTCATAATAAGAGAGGAATTCCTTCTACAATATCCCCAGAAAATGTTCATAGAGCCTCTGACTGTCGACTTCCACTGATGAGTCCCATATTGCTGTATAAATAGAGTTTGCCCCCTCTCCCTCTCAACCTTCCTCTCTCTCTCCCCCTCTCATTTTACTAATACACTGCGCATACTGTTATACTCAATAGAGCAACCATCCCAGTCCAGTGCTTCACCACTTCCCACCCTGACGACTATAAAAGACTATTCTTTTTGGTCTCTGAAGCCTCCAGTTTTCCTCTCTTGATCCACCTTCCACACCCCTGCCTAGATCATCTTTCTTTATAAATTACAGGGCTGACCATTTCATCCCCCCATTCAAGACTATTCAGTGGCTCCTTTCTGCCTCTAGGATAAAATACAAATTCCTTAGCTTAGCATTTAAACTCCTCATAACCTGGTCTAGCCTGTTGTCCAGTTATTTCTCATTATCCCTCCTTATGTACTTACTATTCCAGGCAAACTGGTCACTTAATCTTTTCCAAACTCCAAATTCCAGCTCCTAGTTCTATCCCCCCTGCCAGGAATTTACCCTCACCTCTTCAGATCCTTAGCTTCCTTCAACCCTAAATTACATGGCACCTCCTGGGAAGGTTCTGTAGGTCTCCCTGGGTATTAGTTATCTTTCTCTCCTCAAATTACCTCATATTTACTTATCGTGTTACTTGGTAAAATGGAAACTCCTTGAGGACAGAGCCTGTCATTCTTGTCTTTGTTCCCCATTGTCCAGCATAAAGCCTTCCAGATAGCAAGAAATTAATAATGTTTATTAAATTCAATTGGGAGGTTATACATTCCAATTTGTGACAGTTCAAAACATCAGGTCATTTTTACTTATGTTGAGGAACGATATCCCTCTCTGTAAATTTCAGTCAGTTCTGCTTCCTGTGGCCAACTAAAATAAGTCAACTATAGGTCAGGATTTTGATTCCTAGGAAATTCCATACTGTACTATCGAAGGGAAAGTTTCTAGCATTTACAATGGGAACTGGCAGCCATGGCAGCAAGTATAGGCCCTCAGCTGGGCATGGTGGTACATTCCTGTAGTCCCTGCTACTGAGGTAGCTGAGGCTGATGGACTGTTTGAGCTTAGGAGTTCTGAGCTGAAATATGACCGAAGTTGAGTGGATGTCTGTATAGTGAACCAATGTCTAGTGAATGGGGGAGGGGTACACCTAAGGAGGAACAAATTGGCCCGGGTGTGAAAGACAATAGATCAAAACTTCCATGTCTATCAATAGTGGGTACCATACCTCACTTTCACCTTGGGCAAGACAGGGGAGATCAAGTGAAAAAAAAGTATCATCAATCAGTCAATCAATCTACACCAATTTATTAACCATCAACTACATACCCCACGCTATGTCAGGTGCCAAGGGTATGAGTACATAGACTGAAACAATCCCTACACTAAAAGACCTTACATTCTAACGGGGTAAACAACAAGTATAGATCATATATGTGTGTGCGTGTGCGTGTGTGTTTATGCAGCATAAATATAAATTAGGCAAACAAAATGTATAGAAAGTACTTAAATATAAGGTAGTTTTGGAGGAAGTGCCCTAATAGTTGGGAGTATCAGGAAAGGATTCATACAAAAGCTCAGTATTAAAAAAAGGAGAGTAAGTCAGTGAGTTGGAGGTAAAGAGGGAGTAAAATCCAGGCAGGTGGGATGGCCAATATGAGGGCAGAAAGATGGGAGTGTGCTGTGGGACAGAGAAGGCCACTTGGGTTTGGTGACAGACTGTGGGCAGGGGAGGCAATATTCAGTGAGATCAGAAAAACAGGTTGAGATCAAATTGTACAGAACTTTAAAGGCTAAAGAGAAGAAGCTCTATTTGATCCTACAGGCAACAGGAAGTCATTGGAGTGTACTGAGTAGAGTGAGATCTAAGTCAAAGAAAATTAATTTGGCAGCACAATTACTCTGGATGCACAGTAGACTATAGTGGAAAGACACTTGAAACAAAGAGACCAATTAGAAGGCTCCTGCAATAATCTAGGAGAGAGGTGATAAAGGCCTGAAATCAAGTGGTACATGTAAGAGTTAAGGAGTGAAGTAGAAGATTTTGCAAAGGTAAAACTGGCAAGATTTAACAACTGACTGGATATGTGGGGTGAGTGAGAATGAGGAATCAAGGATAATGCCTTGGTTATAAATATGGAACAATGGAAAGATGGCAGTACCTTTGACAGAAATGGGGAAGTTTGGAAGAGGGGAAAAAAGATAATGAGTTCAGTTTAGGACTTGCTGAGTTTAACATATCTGTGACATCCAAGTTTGAAATTTCTAATAGGCAACTGGTAATGTGAGATTGAAGATATCCATCTATCCATCCATCCATCTCTGTCTATCTATCTTGATGGGCAGCTAGGTGATATAGTGGTTAGAGTGCTGGACCTATAGTCTGGAAGACTCATCTTCCTGAGTTCAAATCTGGCCTCAGACACTTACTAGCTATGTGACCTTGGGCAAGTCACTTAACCCTGTTTGCCTCAGTTTCCTCATCTGTAAAATGAGCTGGCAAACCAGCAAAATGGCAAACCAGAATCTTTGCCAATAAACCACAAATGGAATCATGACTGAAAAATGACTCAACAAAAACAATATCTATATCTCTGATTATGTGTGTGTGCTTTTGTGTATATATACTCACACAAATGGACAGGTATAGGTAGAGAGACAGACATGTAATCATTCCTTTTTATTTAAACTCATGGAAGTTGATGAATCTAGTGAGGAAGTGCAGAGATAAAGAGAAGAGTGACTGGGACAGAACCTTAGGGAAGACCTACACTCCAGGACCATGTCATGGATGATAAGCCAGAAGATGTATAAGCAGCAGTCTGAGAGATAACAGGTAGACTAGAAGTAATCAATCCCATGAAAACCCAGAGGAGAAGAGGGTACATAGTGATGCTGAATGCAGCAGATAGGTTTAAAAGGTTTAAAAATGAGAGAAGATCATCATGTCTGGCAATTGAGAGATCTCTCTCCAATAACCTGGAGGGAGAAATTTCAGTTCAGTGATGAGGTCAGAAGCTAGACTGCAAAGAGGTGAGCAGTAAGTGAAAGAACAAAGGAAGGGAGTGTTGAGCTTTTTCAAGGAATCTGGCTGAAAAGGGGGGAAGAGATATGGGAGAATGGCTCAACGCAGGGTCTGGTGAGGCTTTACTAAAGATGGGATTTGAAGGTAATAGGGAAGCAATCAGGGGGAAGGAATAGAGTGTGGGAGATGATGTCAAGAGGTACCAAGATGAAGAAATGGGAAAAAGAGGGAGCTCAAGTTGAATACTTTCAATTTTCTCATTAAATTAAGAGGTAAATTTCATAGCTGAGAGAAAGGGAATACAGGAGGAAGTATGGAGGAGAAGAGTTCAGAAAAGAAAGTTTGGAATTGCTTCTTGGGGAGTGAGGTGGGGAATCAATTAGGGAGAAATAAAAGAACTGCTTTGCTGCAGTGAGGGCCCAAGTAAGGCTGGAGAACATGAATTTGTAGTGCATCCAGTTAACAGAGTTATGGGATTTCTTCTAGCTTTATTCAATAACCTGTGAATATGGGCACAAGAAGCAGATGGTGAAAGTAATCCAGGGCTGAAGTTTGGCAAGAGGAGAGAAGTGACTAGATGGGTGATGAAGGGATTCAAGAGCAGCAGACAGTGTAGAGCTGAAATGGAGAGTTATTGGATTGAGTTGAGAGAGAGAGGAAAGTGAAGTCAGAGCAAGGGTAACGGCCTGACAAAAGTACTGAGGGATGGAAGGATTGGAAGTCTCAATAAAAAAGAACAGGTGTGGAAGGAGTGAAGCATAGGGATGAAATGACAGAAGGTTATGGTCAGTTAGGGCAATGTCAGAGTTTCTAATTAGGGAAGTGGAACATTAATGAGTAGTTGATCATGACAGACTAACTTATGTAAAAAAGTTACTGAGGTCAGGGAAATTTCATAGATACTCACAATATAACCTTGAGAACAAAGTGGAAAGATGTGGGCTAGATGATAATTCAGTTGGATGGATTCAGAACTGGTTGAATGACTGTCCTAATCATTAATGGATGAATGTTAATGTGGAATGGTCCAGAAAATTTTTTCCTGTTCTATTTAAGTTTTATCAATAACTTTGATGAAGGCATACTTGAGATATTTAAAAAAAAACTGTAGATGCCAAAAATGCATCTGGGGCCATCTCCAGTCATTTGGATCTTTATCTTTCCATTGGACCCAGATAGCTTCAAAGGAGAGTGAGGCTTTTAACTGCACAGCCCTCCCTCACTTGAATCCAATTTACTTGCAAATCATGGTATCTCACCTTCCTGTTGTCATGGTCCTTTTCCAGCACAGGACAAAAAACAAACAACAAACGCCAAAAAACTGGGAAGGATAAGCTAACATATTGGATGAAAGAATCTGGAATCATAATATTGGACTGAATCCCTGAGGGTGAAATTTAAGAAGGAAAAAATATTATCATACAAAATATCAGTCTTACAAGAACAAGATAGGGGAGGTATGCTTATTCAACAGTCTGTGTTAAAAATATTTGGGAATTTTAGTGTACTGAAAGCTCAAAAGGAGTCAACAAGGTGACACGGCAGTCAAAAAAGGCTAATAAGATCTTAGGCTCCATTGATAGCATAGTGGCCCAAACAAAGATGAATTCTATGCGTTAACCCTCTTGTGCAACATTTGTACAGTTTTCAGTTCTGGGTGGTATACTTTAGCAGGGAGCAGCAAACTGGAGCACTTCAAGAAGGAAGGTAACGAGAATGGTGAGGAAACTTGAAGGCATGTCATAAGAAAATAATTTTAAGGAACTCAGAATTTTGAGTTTAAAGAAGAGAAGACTTCAGTTATCAGGTATTTTGAAGGACTGTCATGTGTAATAAGGCTTAGTTTTATTCTCCTTGGTCCCAGAGGGCAAAACTAGGAACACTGGGTAGAAATTGCAAAGAAGCAGATATTATCATGCTAAAGGGAAAAATGTCTTAAAAATTAGAGCTGTCCAGAAGGAGAAAGAGCTACCTCAGGATCTAGTGGGTTCTTCATCACTGGGGGGCTTCAAGCGTATGTATGTGTGTGTGTGAATTACCACTTAATTGGAGACATTATAAAGAGAATTCTTGTTAAAGTATGGAGTGGATTAGATGTCTGTTAAGGCCTCTCTGGAACTGAGATTTTATAATTTTATGAAGTCTAATTCCTCTTCCACATGATAGCTCTTCAAATAGGTGAAGACAATTATCATGTTTCACCTAAGCTAAGTATCTTCAGTGCCTTTAAATGAGTTCTGTAAAACATGGTTCTTAGTCCCCTCACCACCCTGGTTCCCCTTCCATGGAATGAGCTACAGTTTCGGGATGTTCTTCCCAGAACATGGCACCTAAAACTAAATACGGCACTATTGATATGGTTTGATCAGGGCTGATAATTAAAACCTACCTTCTGGACTCTATGTGTCTGAACATGATGTATCCATTAATGTGGCTACAGAGAAAATCAGTTTCTCCTTTTTTTACTTTTATATCACATTGTTAAATCATTAAGGGCTTGTAAAACAGTAAAAGATAGATTTGTTCTATGTATGGATTGCTGTCTAGACATATCTTCTCATCCTGTACTTTGTAGAGTTAATTTTTAAAAAAACAAACCAAGTGAAGGACTTCATATTTATCCCCTCTAAGTATCAACATATTGAATTTGGCCCATTGTTTTTACTTGTCAAATTCTTTTTACATTTGAATTCTATTATTAAGCTATCTTTCTCAACTTACTGTCATCTGAAAAAGCAATAAACATACTACCTATGCCTTCATTCAAGTGATTGACAAAAATGTTGAACCCAAAGGTAGATCCCTGTGCCTCTGCTCCATTAAAGACTGTTCCTGAGGCTGACACTCAGCAAGCAGGAGCTCAATTCCCTGGGTCCAATCAGTCAACCAGTTCCTGCACCCACCTACCTGTACTATTATTCAGCTCATATCTCTCCATCTTGTCCATAAAGACAGCATGAGAAACTGTAAAATGCCTTGCTTAAATCCAGGTACACTACTTCTCTGGCATTCCTCTGATTTACCAGTCAATTAACACTGCCAAAAAAGGAAATGGTTAGTTTGGTAAGGTTAATCTTTATAGCATGATGTGTTCAGGATGAACTCAAGCTCACTGCTAGTGATTACCACTTTTCTCAATATTCACAAATCAACCCCATTTAAATTTTGTTCTGCTAGTTTTGCAGGATATCAAAGTCAAGCTCATTGACCTATATTTAGAAGAATTAATCTTGGTCTCCTGTTTGAAAAATAGGACATTTGTCTACATCTAGCCCTGTGTCCATTTCACCTTTTCTTTGTATGCCTGGAACCTGGCACTGTGCCTGACATATAGTACCTTACCACAGTGTTAGGTGCTTAATAGGTGATTAAATGAATGACTGATCAAATGACCACTGACAGCAACTGAATAATTAGACACACCCACTGGGGCTAGCTTGATTGTTTTTGTTGTTCAGTTGTTTCAATGATGTCTGGCTCTTTGTAACCCCATTTGGAGTTTTCTTGGCAAAGATACTGGAGTGGTTTGCCACCTCCTTCTCCAGCTCATTTCACAGATGAGGAAACCAGGGTCACCCACCTATTAAGTGTCTGAAGTCACATCTGAACTCATAAAGATGAGTTTTCCTGACTCCAGGCTTGGCACTTTATCCATTTCTCCACCTAGCTACCTGGGTAGCTTGGTACTCTTTACTATTTCCTTATTCATACTGGAATCCAAGACTCTGCTAACCGTTTTTGGTTTCTTTTTGTACAATCCTTCCATATCTAAAGATTATACTCCTTGATAAAGCAAACAATAGCAAATTAAGAGATGAATCCCCACTTCTAACCCTGAAATCACAGAATTTGGAAGGAACCTTAGAGGGTAGATGTATGTCTTAAGTTGGAAAGTATATACAATGTCCCACATCTTCAGTATTCTACCACCACAAAGAAGGTATGGAGGAACACTTTCTTAAGAGCTAAAATCTGAAAACAGAAACAGAAATGATTCTGATGAAGAATAAAATGACATGAAAATTTATCAACTAACTTAGATTTTTTTTAAAAGAAAAATTTAGAAGAATTAAAAGGGCAATCAACTGGTAAAATGTATAAAAATGTAGCACACAGTCCTGTAAGACTAGTGTCAAGGACATTAGAACTCAGACTGATCTTTGCCTACCTGCTATTAACCTATGCACATATGTATTCTCACATGTTCTAGCTCTGAGGTCACTCAAATTTCCCATCCCACAATTTTCCAGGTACCCTTTTCCTAAGCAGAGATGAATAGTGGCTCAGAACCATGCCAGTCAGACATAGCACTGGTTAGGGTTCTCTCCTCATTCTTATGCATAATGTTGATACTGTCTTGGGGGGGGGTGACACTGGAGACAGAGTCAGGGCTCAAAGTCAGAGAAAGTCAGTCTTGCATTTAGATAAACGGAAGACAATGTTGGTGATGAGAAGATCACAAGTCTTTAGTAGTAAGTGACCACTGCTGTTGCTGTTTCCAATTTCATTTCTCCTAAGGATTCCCTGCCATGTCTGATAGTCTGTGCCTACTCTGGCATTAAAGTCACCCAGAATTACAAGCTTGACCTCTTTTGGCACATTGATGATGAGGGTCTCCAGGTATTCACAAAACTTTTCTTTGACCTTGTCAGGGTTCATCATGGTAGGAGCATACACACTGATGATGGTGGGGTGGTGTTTTCCTGCAAGTTGCAATCACATTGTCATGAGCTTGTCATTCACTCCTTTTGGAAGGCATAAAGCTTGTTGACTAGATTAATTCGGATTGCTAAACTTATGCCAGTTTCATGGAATTCCCTATCACTGAGGCCACTCCAGAAAAACGTGTATCCGGCTCTGATTTCAGTAAGCAGGCCTTCATTTGCCAGCCTTGTTTCACTATTTTAATGTAACACCTGCTGAGTTTTCTCACAAGAGATGTTCATCTTTCAGGTCTACTGGATGTCATGTTGTCCATTAACATACACATTCCATGTACCAATGGTAAGAACAATAATCTTTGCAAAAGTTTTTGTATATTTTTTATTTTTCAACCACAGGGTGATCTCCCTGCCTGCTGTGGTAACCAGACCAGGGTTGGGTGAAGCAGACAATTTTTAGGGCACCTTTTTCTAGCCCCTTTTTCATGCTAGGAGGTGAGCAGTATGATCCTTTAGAAAAAAAGCTGCTCACATGCCCAGGGGGCTCCTGAATCCCACTGCTGTATCAGTTCAGTGAGAAGATGATCCTATGGCTTAGACCACCTGCGTGCAGAGTTGTGACTACAGCTCCCAGTGCATCTGCACCTGGTGCTTTGTTATAGGATTCTGAGGCAGGTAAAAAACAGTCGAATAGAATGAAGATGTCTTTTGACTGGTGCAGACATTAGATTCAAGTGAGGCAGAGTTGCTCGAACTCATCAGACTCACTCTAGCTTTCAGAGTCATCCAAGTACAGTGGTAAGACAAAAATCAAGATGTCTGGCAACGGCCTGGGATGTAGTGGATGACATTAGCATCTCTACTGTCTAACAAAGCTCTAAGAGTTCCACAGCACCTGCTCCAGCTGCCTTCATGGCTACTGGAACAAACTTCTTATTTTCCTATTCTGCCTGGGGAAGTCTTAACATGCTTGGGGCAGACCCTCCCCCAAGCCCACTCCCAGTCACTGACAGGTTTGAGGCCTCTTGGTTACTCTCAACCTGGGTTAGCCTATCTTCTGAAAAGGTTTACTGACATGTGGCTGCTGCACATGTTACAGCTTTTTGAAGCCACAGGTGAGAGATGGGTGGCAAGCAGACCCCAAAGGTAGATGACCAGCCCTTAAAAGAGCTTGGCAGCCCTTGCACCAGAGGTACTAGTCTTCTCTGAACACCTCTACAACCAACAGGGAATCAGAACTAATATTTTATGGCATTTTTTTTCTTGTTGCTAAATACATAAACAAAAGAAAAGAATCATAGATAATTCTTACTTATAGGTGATATGCAAATGGCTTCTGTATTTCTGACACTGCAACTCATTTATTTCTTCTGTTACATCACTCACATTAATATGGTCTTGGCTAATATACACTTCACTGGGAGTGAAGGTTCACTTAGAAGAACAATTGAGGAACTTGGCAAGATTATTCCTCAATTCAATTGAGTTTAAAATTTCTCTTTCATGAAGAAGAAAAATATATCAACAAGAAATTCAGAGAGACTTCATCTAGAATCTGAGTCTCACAAATCTAAGAAATATAAAACAAAGGTCTTGATCAAAAGATACCAGCTAAGTCTAAACACCCTGGTTCCTTGTAAATAATTTCACTTTCTCCCAAAGCTGAAAAGCAGTATATTCTATGAAAGGGCAATCTAAGACCCCAGAAAGATCTGAGAGCTTGAGAGTAATGTGATAACTTGAGCCCAATAGTAGAAGCCCTAATTAAGCCAAGAGCTCTGGCATTTCAAGCCTGCTCAAGAACCACAGATCGTCACCTGATTGGTTTGCTTCTGGACTGACTTACTGGGGAAAGACTGATAGCACCAGCTTTGACAAAGAGAGTTAAAAGTCTTTTGAAGTGTTGGCAAAGCAAAGAAGGAAATCTGGGAAAGAAGAATTCAGCATGTAGCCATGTGGGGAGAGAAGCAAGGGAGAGAAAAAGTAAAAAGAGCAGGTGCTTTGTTTCCAGATTCATGCCTTGAATCTAGACTAGAGGCTTTTGACCTAAGTTTACAGTTCACCAAGGAAATGTTTCCTATTCTATGCAGCTCAATAAAAGAAACTAAAATATGACAACTCAAGCATTTAAGAAAAAGAAACAATTTGCCCCTTAAATGTGATTCTGACAACAAAGTATGCTTTCTTCCTAGTACACAGGCACTAAGACAGCAATCAAATCTCTTCTATCTATGTGACCAGCTCCGATAAAGTTGGCATAATGGTGGGGAGGCTAGGAAGAGGTAAAGGAATAAGAGATTGGTAATAAAGATTAATGATCCCGCAGTAAATGCCCTGTGTAGTACTGTAATGACTAAAGGACAATGACAAAAGAAACAAAAGGAAATAAAAGAGAGAAAAAGTGTATTCAAAAATTCAGGCATGCTACAGAGGGGAAACCAATTAAGGAAGCACTAAACCAAGCAGTTTAACTTAGGCAATTAGTGCTAGGTCATTTGCCCTATGATAAACAGGGTGTCCAACTGGACTGCAGCACACCTTGGCAAGTTTATTTCCCAAGCATGGTAGTGTGCCACGGCAAATGCCAATGCAATAATTTTGCCCCACACTGCGATTCCTGTACCCTAGGCTCTCCAACAGGCAGCCTGGCTCAAAGGTGAGCCTTCAGCAAGTTTTAGTGACCAAGAAGGCTATACATTTTGCTAATGGCTATAGACCAAAAGGAAAGAAGGAAAGAAAAGACAACCTTTTTGAAGAGTTTAAAGTTAATAATTCCTAGCAATACTGTGGGCCAAAATTTTTTTGCAACTGTGAAAAATCTCTTTTGCTACAGAAATACTGTAAAGCCCCCCAAAAAAAGAAAAAAGGAGGGAAAATAATGCTAATAAAACAGAAAACCATCAGTGAAAATTGCTCCTGAAAACTTTGCAGAATTGTAACGGCTTTCTCTTGGTTAAATTGATTGGTGTAGCAACGTTATAAAATGACTATTAGGATTCATTGTGCACAACAGAAAGTGCTGAAATGTCAGCAGACTATACAGCAAAAGTAATGGGTCTTGAACCCCTGTTAGTCAAAAATGATTTTGTTTCAAATTAGAAATTGATTTTTTTGGACACAAGCCCTTTCCAGTCTTCTAGCTTCTGTAGCTGGGCCTGGGAGAGATTAACCTCCACCACAGCAAGGGCTGGCCTGATGATACCTTTCCCAAAGTGCCTTTCCAAAGTCTGCTTTGTAATGCTGCCGTGGTCTTAACCAATAACACAAGTTATTTGTCCCTTGGAGAACCGAGCCACATTTTTCTCATTTTACCATTTTATTTTTGTGCTGACATACTCTACAGACTGGTTGACAAGTTTAAAAAAAAACTGCTCATAATTGAACAGAAGATTATGTTAGGCACTGCAATGAAACCACCATACCAATTTTTTCTCTCCTGCTAAATGAAAGTCTGAGTCCTCCACTCCCCAAAGTAGAATGACTAAGTAGCAAGTAAGCCAGAGGGTACAGAAAGCCATCTGTGTAGAGCTGCTATTAGAGTAAAGAAGATGACATCTCCAACAGTAGGCCCTGTCAATTTCATTTTCTCTGTGAGGAAAAATTTTGGGGAAAAACAAGGTTCTAATTTTCCTAAAGCAATGAAGATATCCAAGCATTCTTCTTGTGAGGACTAAAATAGTTTTGCTTTTGTTTCTAATTGGGAAATATTCTTTCTTCAACAATTCAGAATAGCTGTTGCAGTTAACTTCCCCAGGAGACACAAACTTCGCCTTGCTATCTTCATTAATAATTATTAGGTACCCACTTAATACCTGGCACTATTCTGGCTTATTACACCTGATTTGTGAGAATGGGTTAAATTGGAATAATCTTCTTGTAATGGTGTGCCCAGAGAAATTCTGATATTCAATAGACCTTCAAAGGCCCCATGGCCTTGAAGGCACATTTTTGTCTGTGACTGTTAAATTCAAATCCTCAACTTAACAGCAAGCCATAATGTGTTTTAAAGCACCCAACACCATTCTCCCAAATTCCTGCTTCCTTCACACCTTGGTATCCCAGAGCTACAAGTTACCTCTTCTGGATCTGCTCACTTCGCTGTTTCGATACATCCAAAGGTTGTCTTCCTTTCCAGCTGACCGAAATCCAGCTGTTTTCTTCCCAGTGCTGTGCCCTTCACTGGTACCATGCAACTTGTACCCTTTGCTGGGTAATGATTTTGTCTGCAGGTAATCCTCAGACTTCAACTTCAGGAAGCTGGAAGGGGTGAAAACAGAGGAACCATTAGAGAGTACCACCCATTAATCCTTACTAGCTACATGACCCTGGGCAAGTCACTTAACCTGTTTGCCTCAATTTTCTCATCTGTAAAATCGGATGATAATAACAGTACCTACTTCCCAGGATTGTTGTGAGGATCAAAAGTCCTCAGCATGGTGCCTGGCACATAGTAGGCATTATAAATAAGTTTATTCCGTTGTTCCCCCTCCCTCACTTCTATGACCACATGTGGGAGGGTTAATAGGGATGTTTTATTTGGGCATGAATTAAAATTCAATTCTCTTCAACAAGCATTTATTGAGTGTTCCCTATGTGCCAAAGATGTTGGATTCTGTAGAGGATACAAGAGAAGGAGAAATCATAGTTGTGGTCTTTCATTTGGGGAAATGAGATATAAACACATGAATGAATTAAACAGAAGGGAATGTAAAATCAAGTGCAGGAATGAACTGTATAAACAATAAATACTCTAAAAGCACTTCCGAGATAGATTGTGAACTCTGAAATTCTTTCCAATCACAATATTGCATCCTTTTGCCTCTCCATTTTTAATCCACTTGAATCACACTTCACTCATTGTCTCAGTTCCTAATTAAGTCACCCAGTCCAACAATCTGGTTCTTGCCTTACTTTCTTCCCTACCAACTCTTGAAATTCTTAGCCATTTCAATAATGCCCCTTCATCTTTAAAACCAAAGACAGTTTGTTTTTTTACGGGAGGTTTTTTGTTTCTGTTTTTGGTGTGTGTGTGTGTGTGTGTGTGTGTGTGTGTGTGTGTGTGTGTGTGTGTGTGTTTTGTTTTGTTTTTTCTGCTTTTTTCTGCCTTGCTAACTCTCAACCTGGGGAAACATAGCATCTACTTCTTTTGGTCAAACATTTCCAAATATCTGAAAAAAAATTGAGACCTATCTGTCTGGGTCCAACACGGAAATGTATGCTCTGGATAGTTGCTACTACACAATAACTTATCTTCACTCTCGTTATCACATTCTCCACAGAGGTTATCTGAAATCTTCATTTTTTTAAGTTTCCAACTTAAAGAAAATTAAGGCCATCCTTTTTTGCTCCTCTAACATTTCCACACCGTCACCCATCATTACCTCTTTCCCTCTGGTCTGGAAGAAATCATTCTCTTTCTCAAGCTAACTTTTCTACCTATGTCCTTGACCTTACCTCACATTCCTTGACGTTTTTCTGGGAATCATCCTTTTTCTCCTTTATCTTTCTGTTTCCTTTCTAATGGTTCTTTCTCCTGGACCTATAAATATGTTAAGGTCACCCTAGCCTTTTAAACAAAAAAGTCCCTTCCTTTGAACCTTTTAACTGCCTACACTTCCTCACCACCCACTCACACTCTTCAAACCCTTGCAATATGACTTTCCTTCCCGCTATTCTGCTGAAAATGTGCTCCCCAAAGACACTGATGACCTAGTTGCCCAATTCCGATTTTTTTCAGTTGCTGTCCTATCCTCTGCAACATAACTCTACTGAACAATTCTTCCTTCTTGATACTTTCTTTCCTTTTGTCATATGATGTTGCATGCTCATGTTTTTATACCTTGCAGCTACTCTTCTGTTTCCTTAGGCACTTATGGCCCCTTTATAATGTGAATGTCTCTCAAGTCTTTACCCTTACTCTTTTCTTTCTACACGCTCTCTTAGTAATCCCATCTACTCTAATGCTTTCAATTATTAGATATACATGCATGATCTTAAAATATACATCTCTGTCCTTGACTCCTCTCCAGATCTCCAGTAATGCACTGATAAATACTAGATATGCCCACTTGGATATGTTGCAAATCCTTCAATTGTAATATTCAAAACTGAATTTATAATCTTAAAAAAAAACCTACCTCTCTAACCTTTCTATTTTCTTTTTGGTGAATCCATAAAGCTAAATAAGGCTTAAACCTCATACCTCTCTGAGTATTTGCTCTCCCTCACTTCCAATCATTTTCCATATTCTGTCAATTCTATGTGATACCTCTGTGCATCTGTCTGTCCTCTCTACTCTGACTGCAACCAGCATAGCTCAATTTCTCCTTGCATCTTGCTTTGACTACTATAACAGCCTCTTAACTAGTATTCCTTATTTGTCTTTTCTTTCTCTAACTCTTTTTTTCCTATAGTTGCCTACAAAATCTTTCCTTGTGCATGTCATTCTTGTAACTCCCTTTAGTTGAATTTTAAAGATTATTGAATATAGTATAAATTTTCTAATTCTGGCATTAAAGGCTCTCTATGACTTACCTCTCTAACTCATGAGTTCTAAGCTTAGTGGCACCTTCCCCTTTCGCATAAATTATGTTATAGTAAAACCAAACTATTCCATGTTTTTTTCTTGTTATCTCCTGTTCCTGTGCCTTTGCTCCACACCATTACATGACTGGAATGTACTCTTCTCCTGTCCTTACCCCTATCTTCATCTATTGATATTTCTCCATTTCTTTTTGTTTGTTTTGGTTTTTTCCTCCAAAATTTTATTTTAGACTCAAACGCCAGAACACAAATAGAGAATAGAAACAAAAACATATCATAAACTTAAATATTGGAGCTTAAATACAAAGTTAGAAAGAAATAAAAGCATGTCATGTGCATAACAGAACATAAGAGAGGATTCAAAATATGTAACAATAAATCTTCATTTCAAGAAAGTCTAAGTAATAAATAATACTTGTTGTGTTGAGAATTGTCCATCTTTTCTTGGCTTCCTTGTGAGTTTTCTTTTATTCTTTGCTGTGCACTTTTTTTACTTTGTTCTTTTTTTTCTCTCCCCCCAACCACCCCCTCAGAAGTCCACAATAAAGTTTAGATACATTTTTCTATAGCTATAAATATATACATACCCTCCCACAACCCCCTAGAAGGCTACAATAAAGTTTAGATGTTTCTTCATAGCTACAGATATATACAAACACATATACATACATATATATAGACACATGTATTCCCAAACCTACTATTCCCTACTCTCCTATATCTAGCCACTTCAACCCTCAACAATTCTGAGTCCTTAGTCTCCCGTCTTCCTCTTCCACTTTGATCCCTTGAATCCCTGCTTTTTCCATGAACAAACTTCCCTTTGACTTAGACTTTTTCCTCTTATAATCCTTCCCTTCTTCCATTAGTGGTAACTTGGTTGTTCACAGAAGACAATGACATCTCTGGTCACCTTCTGGAATATTGGATATACTTTCTCTTATGTCCCTTGATATAGTGGGTCAGTAGGAGATGCATGTATACTCTGTCTTCACTGCTAATTCCAGAGTACTGCCATCACTAGCTGTTTTCCTATCCATGCCCTAGCTTCACTTTCCTCCCTTCAGTTTTGGTATTATATTAAAGAGTTCAATATATTAACACTATCCCTTGTCCAATCACCATGCCTTGAGAAACCTGAATCTTGGCTTACATTCATTCTCTGCTCTTAGACTGAATATAGTTAGTGGAAGTTACATAACAATAGCAACAAGTTCTACTTGAAATCTGTTATCTAATTCAACAGGGCCCTTATTGCTACAGAACAATCCTTTTATTCTTTCCTCATTTTATCTTCATTAACAACACTTCCCCCAGCAGCTGTTACAGTCTTCCTCAAGTTCATTCAAACGACCTCCTTACTTTACTGAGAGGGAAAAAAAAGCTATTTATTGTGAGATCTTTTTTCTTTCCTTTTGGCACCTCAAAAATTCTCTCTTCCTTTGCTCAAATCTCTGATAAAGAGGTAGTCTTCCCCCCTCCTCCAAGAGTAACCCTTCTATTTATGTCATTTTATCCCATCCTTTTCCCACTCTTCCAAGAGGTTGTACTTTTAATCAATCCCTCTCTATTTATCATCTACAATCTTCTTATATACGGGCTCCTTTTCTGCTGATTATGAAGATGCCCAGGTTTTCCCCATCCTTCACCTCATTCTTGACACCTTCCTGAAGCTACTGTCATACAATCGATCCTTCTCCTTTTCAAAGGATCATGGACTAAGAGCTGGAAGGACCTTCTAATTGTCACCTGCTCCAACTCTATAATTTTGCAGAGGAAAAAACTGCACTCAGAGAGGTGAAGTGAATCTCCCAGTTTCATAGACCTTTCACAGACAAATGTTGTCGCTATTTGTTACCTCCACTTCCTCACCTCCTTGCAATCTAGTTTCCAAGTCCACCAACGAAACTGTTCTTTCCATGAAAATTGTAAATTCAATGGTACTTTCTCAGTCCTAAATCTTGACTCCCCGAAAGCTTTTAATTCAATAAATACTTATAAACACCTATTTTGTATGAGGCACTATATGAGGATTTAATGACAAAAATGAAAAGAAAAAAGCCCCTGCCCTCAAGAAATCTGTATTCTATTAAAGGTAAATAACATATAATTAGATAAGTAAATCTAAGATAGTTGGAGGAGGAAATTATGGAGATTGGGAAAGGCTTCCAAGAAGATATGGTACCTGAGCAGTCTTAAAACCTAGACATGCACTCTGTATATGGCACTATGAGAATATTTAAAGACAGAAAATGAAAACAAAACAAAACACCTGCCCTCAAGAAGTTTATATTCTATTAAGTATACAATATTTAATTAGATAAGAAAATAATAGCTAACATTTGTAAAGGGTTTACTATATACCAGGCACTGTGCTAAGATTTTTACAATTACTATCTCATTTGAAAGGTTGCTGAGGCAAACAGAAGTTAAGTGACTTGCCCAGTTACTAAGTGTCTGAGGTAAGATTTGAACTCATGTCTTCCTGACTCCAAGCTTCATGCTCTCTCCACTGTACCACCTAGCTAATTTGAGGAGAAAGACAGCATAAATTTATAGAGATTTCCCAGATGTATCAGAGCCAAGCCCTGAAGAAAATTAAGGATTTTAAGAGGTAAGAGTAAGGAGGGATTGCATTCTAGGCATGCAGCACAGCCTATAGAAAGTGGATAGATGAATGCCAAATTAAGGGAATTGCAAGTAGATTAGTCTGGTTGAAATATAGGGTGTGTGAAGTCAAATTAGAAATGTAGGCTGGAGTCAGGTTTCAAAGAGCAGTAAATGCCAAAGGGCTGAGGAATTTGAATTTCATACTAGAGTTGATAGGAAATCACTGGAGATTTCTGAGCAAAGGAATGACATGGACAGACAGATCTATGTTTTAGGAAGGTTATTTTGGCAATTGGGGGTGGGGAGTGGGGTAATGAATTAAAGGGGGATAAAGCCTAGAAGCAGGTACACGAATTAGTAGATATCAATAGACTAGGTGAGGGTTAATACTGATTGAACTAGGGTGAAAGACCTATGAGAAGAAAAAAAAAAGGGGACCTATGAGAAGAAAAAAAGCCATTCAGCTATACTAGACATGGTAAAAGTACAATTAACAAGACTTGGTAACTGAGGAAGAGAGAAGAATCAATGACAACTCTGAGAGTGCACAGATGTGTCAACTAGAATCCTATAATTTTTGCACTGTTGATTGTCCCTTCTCTCTTGGATATTGTGACATTGCTTTCTCCTGGTTTTCTTGCTACCTGCCTGATGATTGTTTGCTGGATCCATTTCCTATCACTCTACTGTGATGTCCCCAAGGAAATGTCCTTGGCTCTTCTTTCCTCTTTTGCTACATCCTTTTCCCTGTGATCTCATCAGTGCCCATGATTTCAAAGATCACCTCTACGCGAATGACTCCAAATTCTATCTATCTCCTGAACTCTAGTACTCTATCATTAATGGTCTGCCAATCATCTCAGTCTGGGTAGCATATAGGAATATCTAACTTGGTATGGCCAAAACAGAATTGATTCTCTTTTCCTCTAAAGTCGATCCTCCGCACAGCTAAAAGACAACTGTACAAGCCTCAGGATGGAAGGAGATATCTAAACTCAGAGAAAGATATAGAAAGACTATAGTTTAAATGGAGACTGAAGCAAAACATGCTATCATTCTTTTTCATGTTTGGTTTTGCTTTTTTTTTTCCCAGTGATCACTCATTGGTTACAACCCTTCTATATAACCAAACTATTGTACAATGTGAAAGTATTTGCAGATCCTATACATGACTGCACACCACCATGGGGGGGGGGGTGGGGGAGGGAGGAGAGAAAATCTGAAACTCAATTGATTGTGGAACTGAATCTTGTAAACTAAAAGTAAATAAACAAATCATTCAAAAAAAAAAGAATGTTAATAAAAGTTTCAACATTATTCCAAATAAATAAATAAATAAAATAAAGTTGATCCTCATCTCAACTTCCCCTTTGCTGCTATTGAGGGTATCATTCTCCTCCAGGTTCACTCAAGTGAGTAAGTGGGAGTTATTTTTTACTCTTTCTTCTCTCTTATCCATCACAATCTAAATAGGAAAGCTAAATTGGGTACTAGGCAAGATGACTTACTTTGGGGATTCATGGAGGAATAAGATGTCCTTCAAGAACATCTTTGCCACTTCAATAGCCTTGTCATTGGAGGAAGGAGTGAGAGATGAGCGATGACAACCAAGTAGTAGTTCTTAATCTGGGGTTTCTGAAATTGTTTTTTTTAAAGAAACATTTTGACAACTACATTTCAATATAATCAGTTTCCTTTGTGATGCTCTGTGTTTTACTTTATGCATTTAAAAACAATATTCTGAGGAGTCCATATGCTTTAGCAGACTGCCAAAGAAGTCTAAGACACAAGAAAGGTTAAAAACCTCTGCACCAGAGGAGGTATACCTTCTTTATAAGACTATTTATCACAAGGCTTTGGGCCAGTTGAAGAACAGTAATAAAATTTATTTTAAAACTGCTCATGGTTATTGAAGAATTGCAATGAGACATAGGAAATCCTTATGCTGCCAGCTTGATCTCTGACAGGGGTGTATGCTTTGCATGTGGCTACATAGTGGATTACCTCATTATGAATCATTACTGTGGGAGCCAAAAGTCTCAAAATAATGTCACGTAAGGGTCTGAAAAACCCAAGATGGTCAGCACGCAAAATAGCATGACAGAGGAATATTAATTGAGCTTAGGCTTACCACAGTGCCTGGCACACAGTAGGCATTTAATAAATGTTTAATGATTGCTTGATTGAATGTGTAGGTGACATCGTATTTAAAATGTCACCCTCTTTGGATTTTGGTGTAGATATAATATAGGAAGTAGTAAATTGGGTCTGTATGTAGATAGGACTTTTGCTATGTGATGCTAGAATTTTGTTTTGTTTTTCAGTGGGGTGAGGATGGGGGTGTGGGAGGCAGAAGGTAAGACAGAGAGAAAATAAATGCTTATTTTAAAAATTAAATTTATTTTTAGAAATTAGGGAGCATATATAAACAAATCAGGAGCAGTGAAGGAGATACTATTGACAATTATGGATGAGAGAAGAGTGCTTGCATATACAACAGAGATTATCATAGGGGATAAAATGGAAAGTTTATCACAAACAAAACCAATGCATTTAGAATTAGAAGGAATTAGAAGGGAAATAGTTAAGTGGGGAAAAAAGTATTTGCAGTAAAATTTTCTAATAAAGAAAAAGTCTGGTATCCAAGATATATGGAGAATTGATACAAATATATTAGAATAAGAGTTAATCTCTAATAGATAAATGTACAAAGTATATAAACAAAAGGTTCTCAAAAGAAATTCAAGTTATCAACTTGCACATGAAAAACGCTCCAAATAACTAATAATAACAGAAAAATGCACATTAAAAACAACTCAGGCTCCTCTTCACATCTATCAGATTGGCAGAGTGACAAAAAAGGAAACTAATAATGGTGGGAGGGACTGTGGGATGACAGGCACACTTTTAACTTTCAACTGATCTAACCAATATGGAAAATTGGAATAGTATCCCAAAGTTACCAAATTGTGTGTAGCCTTTAGCCCAGAAATACCACTATTAGGGATTCATCCTACAGAGATCAAAGATAGAGTAAGGACTCCTTTACTTATTTGTTACAATGGATGGCTTTTATTTAAGGAAGATAGTGATTGACAGTGATGCCCTCCAAAAAGAAATGTTAATTAAACACTTAAAAATACATAAGTGAACAATAGGAGTCATGTGAACAACAAGATGGCAGAACAGATATTTTCTTTGGATCCTACTAACTCTTAAGGAAAAAAAAAACCCAACAAATAACTCCACAAGAATTATGTACCATAGGTAAAACAACTACATATTCCTGGAGACAAGAGAGTGAGAAGCCTGACAAGATAACAGTTGTATGAATTAACACTGGAGGATGCTAATCCTTAAGGTGGCTCACTCCTCCACCCTCCCCAACCAGTCTCCATTCTCTAGGAACAGGACTTACAAACCAAGGCACTTATGCTTAAGACACATATCAGTCTTTTTCCCCTACTGGGACTTTGCTAATATATACTATCCTCTGCTCATATCCAACCAAGCTGCAATAAGCAACAGACACTGATTCTGACCAGTCATATGAAGACATGGGGGTGGAATCAGGTTTCCTTTTGCCTGAAGTGTTAAGGAAAGTCTATGGCTGCAAAGACTGCTTACAATACCCACTATGTTCTCCCTCAACCCTGAAAAAGTGGTTGAAGTTGATTCTGCCCAACTAGAGACAAATAGAGAGAGCTGGGATAGAAGGGGAGCAGGTGGTCAATGTAAAAGGCAGCTAAAGGAAAGATGACTAAAATCCACGTGTAGCCAGTCCTGTTACCCCAAAACACTACTTTGGGCAAGGACCAAGTCTGGTGAAGAATAAATTCTCCAACATAAAAGGAAAATGAAGCAGCTTTCAGTTCAACATTATGGAGTAGAGCAGTGGTTCTGAACCTGTGGGTTGCAACCTCTTTGGGGGTTGAACGGGATTACCTAAAACCATTGGAAAACACACATTTCCGATGGTCTTAGACCAAGACGCTGCTCCTCTATCTGTCTCCAGGTGGGTCCACCCACATGCAAATATACCCACATATGAATATTAAAGGATCGTGGCATTAGGAAGGTTGAGAACCACTGGGAAGAAGACTTTGGAAAGTAACAGGATTATAAGGAAAAAAAAGGCTAAAACACCAAAGATTTCAAGAGAAAAAAAAATCCAGTTAAAGACCTATAGTAAAAGGAGACAAATTAAGAAGACAATAAAATTCAAAGGAAGCACAAATTCTACAATACTACAAACTTCTCTAAGTAAATGTTATTAAATAAAGGAAGTTGAACCAACATTTGCTGAAAAACAATCCTATGGAATCGGAAGGTAGCCTGGAAAAGGCAGCAGCCTCACTAATGTATCTCCTAGTTTATAATGTGAGTCAATCTCATTATAAGGGAGGAGCTATGACACCACGGCTTATCCTCTTTTGGTCCTATACATCTATCAGAATTGTCTTTATTATTATGAAAAATTGTCTTTAAAAGTAGCTTGGTCAGAATCCTCAGGGCTGGTCCCAGTGGCCAGTCCATCAACAGTCATCTACCCTGATGTTTTTTAATAAACTCTTTTTAATTCTCTCATCCTGAGTTTTGCCTTTTTTATCAGGGCAAAAGGCCTAATCAGAATTTTCACTTTAATAGGAGAAATGACAAGACTTTGCAACAGACTGGATATGTGGAGTGAACCTGAGAGAGGAGTCAAAGATTGTGACTCCAGGAGACTGGGACGATGGTGGTGTTTTTCAAAGTAACAGGAAAGATTGTGACCAATAAGATGATCCTCACAAATCTCTCTGTATGCTAAAGATAAAGACAAAGATAAAGAAATTCTGTGCTAAAGATAAAGCAACTTCAGATCTCTCCATGGTCCAGGACACAAGGAACCCAACAAAGGTTAAAAAAACCCCAAACTCCATGAACTAACACTTACCTTGAGCTCCTGGCAGCCCCACCCCACTGCTTATCATGCTGCCGGCAGCGAGACTGCATGGGCCAACCTGACCCTTGGGCTTATGACAGAATGCAATCTGGTCCCTCCTCCCTCTTTCCAGTGCAGCTGAAATCCAAGCTTTAAACTGTAGAAATTTGCTGACAGTGTCCTGCCAGCACTCTGTACTGCAAAAGATGTCTATAAGACAGGAGAGGAACAGAGAGAAAAGGGGCAGGACTGGGCTTGAAATGGAGCTCAACTTCATATTCAAGCCTTCCCCCTCCTCCCAAAACTTTGGAAATTCAAACTGTAAATGACAGAAATCAACCCCAGTTACATACAACAGTATCAGTGTGGCAGAGTGCTCAACTGTGGCAGAGAAGTGAGGAAGTGAGGCAATGAGTAAAGGGCTGTGCAGAGCCAAGCAGAACTCTACTAAACATGAGGGAAAAATCTCAGCACCCAGTCAGGGCCATTTCTGACTCCCCAAAAGTCAGGTGGGGTAGATAGAGACCTAGACTGGTGAACTGTGAATTGCCCAGTGTGGGAGGAGTCAGAGACACTACGAGTCCAGTCCCCAGGGAAAACATCATCAGAGGGGAGGGAAATAATAAGTAATAAGGGAAAATAAAGAAAAAAGACTGAAATTACCCAAGGTCTCAGGAAGAAGAAAACTCAAAGACCTTGAGCATAAAAAGATAAACCAACAGAGAAAACACTGGTGACAAAAGGAAACATTGCCTCTAGATCTAGTAAAAGACTTCAGGCATCTATTAATGAATGCTATAAAACAAAGGAAAATAACTCAGTACTTGATAAGATAGAGGATCCTGTGGAATTTGAGAGAAACATGGTATCACAACACATTCCTGTGTGTCCTAAAAGAGAAATCATAATTATGAGAGCAGAAATTATGACCTACACAGAAGAAATAACTGGAGGAATAGGAAAACTTGAATCTGTGATTGCAAATCTCACCAAAGAAACAAAAGAGAAGACTGTTTGGGAATGCAAATACACAGAAATGAAGAACATAGAAGAAGAGAAGCAAAAAGCAATAACGCTCAAAGAAAATATGTTCTCCATTCAAGCAAAACACATTGATCTCGAAAACAGATGCATACAGATAAGCTAAGGGTTACAGGTCTCCCAAAGAATACAGTCAAAAGACCTAAACACTATAACACAAAAAATAATGTAAGAAAACTGCCGAGAACATCAAGACCGTGGACAAGGAGATACCAATTGAAAGAATCCATAGATTGTTTCTAGGAAAAAAACAAAACAAAACAAAACAACTCAAAGCTACAAACTCCAAGATGCATTGTGGTTAAATTTAACAATTCAGTTCAGAAACAACAAAGTCCGGAAGTGACCTGGAGAAAGACATTCAAATACAAAGTAAAGAAAATTCTAAAAATACAGTACTATTCTGCATTGATCAGAAAATGCAGGAAGGAATGGAATAATGTGTTCCAAAGAGCAATGGGGCTTAAAGATGTAGCCCAACATGACCTACGCTGAAAATCTGAGCTTAACTGTAAATGGAGAAGATGAATATTCAACAATAAAGATGTTTTTGAAATATACTTGGAATGAAAACCAGAGCTAAAGAAATTTTTTGTTTCTTGAATATCTCAGACAATAGAAATTCAGGAGGAGTGAATGAATGCAGCAATGAAGCACTGCAACAGTAAGAGCAATGGAATCACAGCAGAAATAAAATTCTTTATAAATACACACCAGGAGACAGAAGGTAAAAATGGAAATCAGAAATCAGGTGGAGGTAATGGTGGAAAAGTAGGCCTCAGGCATTATGGATAGAACTTTGTGACACCTAGCCTACAGGTAAACAGATATACATATAAATGTATATGCATAGTATGTGTAATATATACATGTATATATGTATAGATAGATATATGTGTATCCATAGATATATCTAGGATTATATTATAAAATGGGAAGGAGGGGGAAAGAAGAGAGGGAAGTGTGTGATATGTTCTGGTAGAACTGAAAACTAGCAATGAGCAAATGGTGATACTTTGGGTTTCTCAGAAAAAGAAGAATCTGCAGGACAGTAGGTGAGGAGAAGGAGGGGAGGACTTAACAGGAAAGGGAGAGGAATGCCACATTTCAGTGCTGGGTGAGGTTCCTCTGATACCTGTTCCTATGGGTAAAGAGAGATGGAGACAATGTGCTGGGTGTGGTCTGTGGAGAACTGGTACTTAAAATGACAACTTGTGTGTGAGGGGGTTGTGGAGTTAGAATAGCTAGGGGTAACTGGCATCTGGGGGAGGAGGAAGGTATGAACCAAGGAGGAGATTTTGAGGCAAATGGGATAGGAATGTAATCAAAAAGAGAGCACAGGTCAGTGGTGGGCTCCATAATAAGGGATATGGGCATAGGAAGTCCTGCCATGGAGGCAGAGTCTTCTCACCTGTAGGAAATGTGGGTTGTTTTTTTTTTCTTGATCCAAGGCACAACAGAAAAAAAGAATCCACAGCACAAGTCATACAAGACAGTGACAGAAACTGCTTAGAGGGGAGAATCCAGAATGGCTGCCTTGGAAATTTTGATTCTATGAGGAATGCAGAGAATAAAGAGGGACTATTTGAGTATAGAGATCATGTACAAGAGAATAAGTGTCTAGAGTACACAGAGAGGACAGCTAACAAAGAAAGTGAAAGTGAGAAATATTTGAAGGAAAAGGGTGCCAAAAAATAAAATTTAAACAACTAATAAATACAATTAGTTAAACAGGAAGAGAGGAAGAAGGAATCTCTTTGAGAGAGGGAAAAAAGAATTAAGTAATTTGATAAAATTGGGAAAGAAAAAGGAATCAATAAGGAAAACTCCAAAGGGATAAAGTGGTAAGAAATGGTAGGTGGGACTGGGAATGAAGAGAAAAGCATTAGTAGGAATAGAGCCATTAAAAAAAAGATTAAGCTAAAGTAACTGGAGAGAGACAGTATTGCATTTATAGCTGAGGAGAGTGAAAAAATCTTAACTTGAAAAAACCTCCAAATGTGAGACAAATAGAGGAAAATATAAACCTAACACTTACAACTTTAAATGTGAATGGATTAAGCAATTCAATAAAATGAAGAAAAAAAAGAGACTGGATAAGAAAACAAAACCCTACACTCTACTGGCTATAAGAAACATTTAAAAAAACATACACAAAATAAAATATGAGACAGAAAAAATTTACTATGCATCAGGTGAACCCCCAAAAAGCAGAAGTTGCAATCATGCAATGTGATAAAGCAAAAATATAAAAAACCAAAAACTGATAAACAAGAAAACCACATTATGGTGAAAACAATCATAGACAACAAACCAATATAATAATAACCTTATATACTCTTAAGTGTCTTAACATTCAAATTTATAAAGGACACATTAACTGAACCATAAGAACACACACATATATTAATATAACACTGGTAGGAGACTTCAATGTCCTTCTCTTTGGAAAAGTCTAACAGAAAGATAAATGAAGGGGAAAAGACAGAACCAAACAAATTGCTGGGGAAACAAGAGGTAGAAGACTTAAGGCATCTTCTAAATGGGATGAAAAAGAATGTACATATTTCTCAGCACTACATGGAATTTTTACAAAAACTGATTGTGTGTTACTTAAGGCACAGAAATATGGCAAACAAATGTAGAAAGACAGAAATAGTCAACATATGATTTGCAGACCACAATACAAAATAAAATCACTGACCCAGGGACCACAAACAAAAGAAAAGGACCCATAAGGAGACTTAACAATAAAATCCTAGATAATGAACAGTCAAAGAACAAATCATAGACACAAGGAATAATTATGTGAAAGGAAATAATAATGATGATGAAACAACATAACAACATTTCTGGGATGCAACTAAAACAGTATTCAAGGAAAAAGTCATATCGCTACAAACATATTTTAACAAAATAGAAAAAAAAGAAGATCAATAAACTGAATGTGCATTTAAACAATTAGAAGGCCAACAAATAAACAAATCTAAAAGAAACTCAAAGGAAAAGATTAAAATACAGAGAAGAAATAGACAAATTAGAAATTTTAAAAACATAGAAATGATAAGTAATACTAAAAGTGGTTCTTTCAAAAGACATTAAGTGATAAGCATTTAGCTAATCTGATTAAAAAGAAGTGGGCAGAAAATCAAACCAACAAAATAGCAAATGAACTAGATGAAATCACAACAAAATCAGAAGAAAAGGAATAATCAACTTATGCACAGTTACATGCTAATAAAATTGAGAACAAAAAGAAATGGAAGAATATCTGCAAAAATATAAAATACTCGGACCATCAGAAGAGATGGAGATTTTAAATAATCCAATTTCAGAAAATAAAACAATAAATTTAGCAGGAAAGGATCTAACAGAGCTGGGGGAAATTCCTGGTCCTAATGGATTCACAGGAAAAAATCTTCAAATTTTTAAAGAATACTTAATACAAAAACTTCACAAATTATTATCATGAAAAGGGAGAAAGTAACCTTCCAGAATCCTTTTATGAGTCAAAATAATAGTCCTAATACCTAAACCAAGGAAAGAATAAACACAGACAGAAAACTATAGGTCAATGTCATTAAGAAAAACTTTTCCAATATACTACATTGATTTATCTAAGAAATGATGCATTATAATCAAGTGGAATTTTCAAAGATATTTCAATATTAGAAAAGCAATCAACATAATCAATCACATTAATAACCAAAACCTGAAAAACCACATATTTATCTCGATAGACTTTGACGAAGTATAACACTCTTTTATGCTAAAAACAAAACAAAACAAAACACCAAAACACCACCATCCTAAAAGTATAGGCATAAAGAGATCTTTTTAATATCAAGTATCTATCTAAAACCAAAAGCAAGCATTATATGCAATGGTGATACACTAGAATCTTTCCCCATAAATCCAGGTGGAAAGCAAGGATATTCTTAAATATTTTTTTAAAAAATTATTTAGTAATAAAATATCAAAAAATAAGGATACTCAAATATTATTTAATATTGTTCTACACATACTAGCAATAGCAATAAGACAAAAGAAAGAAATTAAAGGCATAAAGATAAATAAGAAGAGATAAAACTATCCTTATTTACTGATGAATATTTAGAAAATCCTAAGGAATGAGAAAAGATAATAATTGAGAAAATAGTTTCAGCAAAGTTGCAGACTAAAAAATAAACCCTCAAAAATCAATTGTATTTCTTTATAACAATAACAAAATCCACAAAGCAATAATAAAAAGAAAGGAAAATCCTATTACAAATAACAAAATTATAAAAAAAAATCAAACAAAAGATCCACATAGATTCAACTAAAAAGTGCTACTTAAAGAAATAAAGCACAACTTAAACAGCTGGAAGTATATTCAGCTCATGGGTAGGCAATGCCAATATAACAAAAAGACAATACAAGCATAGCTAATTTAGACTTTTAATGCTGTACCAATCAAATTACTACGGGGATACTTTAAAGAACTTGATAAAATAATAATAAAATTCAATCAAAAAACCAAAAGATCTAGAATGTCAAGGAAAATGATGAAAAGAGGTAGGGAAGAAGGAGAATTAGCACTTTTAGACCACAAAGTATTTTATAAAACAGCAGTCATCAAAACCACATATGATCGGTTAAAAAACAGAGAGATCAATGCAACAGTATGCAAAGAAGAATCAGAAAAAAATCAATCACTCAGTATTTGATAAAAAGGAAAACACAAACTACCTATGAAAAACTTATTTGGTTGAAAAAATTGAGAAAATTATAAAGTCATCTGGTAGAAATTAGGCTTAGACCAAAATCTTGTACCATATTCTAAACATACCCAAAACCTTAATATTCAGCACCATACTATTTTTAAAAAAAGACTTAGAGAAGCATACTATATACCTCTCAGAACTATGGGTAGGATATATATTCTTAACCAAACAGGAGATAGTGGCAATTACAAAAAATAAAATAGATAACTTTGATCACATGAAACAGAAAAGCTTATGTACAGTCAAAATTAACGTACCCAGAAATGAAATGATTGAGTGGGGAAAAAATATCTTCATACCAAATTTCTGAGGGTTTGTTGTCTAGGACACATGCACACATGCATGCACACACATACACATACATATATGTATATATGTACAAAACTAATAGTCATTCCCCAAAACACAAGTGTTGAAAGTATATAATAAATAATTCTTAAAAGAAAAATTACAAAGTATTTAAAATCACATGAAATAATGTTACAAATTGCTACTAAAAGAGAAATGTAAAGTTAAAAAACCCCGAGGTTTCACTTCACATTCTGAAAATTGATAATGACAAAAAATGGCAATAGTCAGTATTGGTAGGGTTGTGGAGTGATAGGTACATTAATACACTGTCAGCAGAACTATGAAATAGTACAATCATTTTGGAAAACAATTTGAAATTGTGCTAATGAAAAGGCTAAAATGTTCATACCTTTTGAACCAGAGATTCCATTACTTGGGCTTATAACCCAAGAAAACCATTAGTAAGAAGAAAGTCCCCATATACAGTAAAATATTTATAACAGCACTTTCTGTGATAGCAAAGAACTGAAAACAAAGTAGATGCCTGTTGTCTGGGGAATGGCTGAACAAATTGTTGCATATGAATGTAAAGGAATATAACTGTACTAAGAAATTATATATGCGATGAATACAAAGAAGCATAGAAAGACATGTGAACTGATGCAGAGTGAAGTAGAGCCAAGGAAACAATATGACAACAATACAGAATGCTGCTGAACTCAGTTACCTATCAAGCCATTTGGTAAACTCTGCTTTTTCAGCGAGAGAAGGGCAGACTTCCCTCTGGTCTCCAGTTGTTGCCCTGGTTATTGTTCTGCAGGCTTCAGAACTGGCTAGAAGCTGAAACTGAGACCCTGCTCTGTGCCTGTGCTCTAAAGCACACTATTGCTGCTTGCTATTAGAATTTGTTCCTCTCTCAGTTTAATGCCTAGGGACTTTGACCACTCATTCTGAGACACCACCTCTGGGCATATGCATATTAGTCTTCTCTGGATTTGTAACCTGGTGCTCAGTAGAAGACAAAACTACCTACCCAGTCTTACTGCAGTGTCTCAGTATGTGTCTGAGCCCTCCTCTCATTCTAGTCTACAGTCTTTCTCTGGGTATTAGAGTGCCCCATATGACCACTCTTGAACAGATGCTGTCCCCACTGTATCCCTTAAATCTCTCCCTCACTGAATCTCCCAGAGCTGTGCAGAAAACTCTGAAGTTCAAACATAGGAGTTAAGAGAAACATAAAAAAGATAAACATAAATAATCATGAGATACCAAACAAGGATAAACTGCTTACATTCTAACATAAGGAGATGATAAACATGTCCCCTTTGAATTCTATTATCATCTGGAGGAGTTTAATCAGACAGAATGTCTGGAGTGGTTCTATTATGTCTTGATAATCTGAGAATGAAAATGAGAGGAGTAGAGTAATACATTGGACTGAGGAAAGGGGAAAGTGACATGAAGGTTAGGAAGACATCTCATATAATTGGGCTTTGCAAGTAGGCATTTTTATAAACAAAGAAGAAAAAGGGGATGGCTCACAATTGAGCCTTACTCTCATTTGAAATGGTCAAGTGAGAGAAAGATATATAGCTGGGTATGGAAAGGGGAGAAAGGAGAAAGGTGAATTAAAGGAAAGGTAGGTTAAGGGATGGCTCAGTCCTAAGCAAAATAGACTCTAAGAATAGGATACACAAAAAATATTTCTAACTCTTTTTGAGGTGACAAAGTATGAAAATCTGAGGAAGTGGCATAAAATTAGGAAATGGCTGAATAAGTTATAGTATGTAAATATGATAGGATACTATTGTAAAAAATAAAAGAGATTGTTTCAGCAAAAGCTGGGCAAACTCATATGAACTGATGCAGAGTAAAATGAACAGAAGCAAAAGGACAAGGGACCAAGGGACTCAAGAGGAGAGGACAATGCTAAGTTATCAGGTTGAGGTCTGAAAGACAGTGAAGTATTCAAGAGCAAGGATAATGCCTGAGAAAGTACTGGCGGATGGAAGGATTGGAGGTCACAGTGAAGGCAAAGGATAGCTGTAGGAGGAATGAAGGATAGAGTGTGAAGGGAAGAGCATATGATAAGAAATCAAGGTCAGATTAGGGAAATATGAGAGTTCTTTTTTTTTTTTTTGCTTTTTGGAGGGCAATTGGTGTTAAGTGACTTGCCCAAAGTCACATGGCTAGTTTTTGTGTCAAGTGTCTGAGGCCAGATTTGAGCTCAGGTCCTCCTGACTCCAGGGCTGGTGCTCTATTCACCGTGCCACCTAGCCGCCCCGAGAGTTCTTAACGAAGAAACACAAATAGGTGACAAAACTTTTCCTATTTTCTTAAAACATTATAATTTACTTAGAAAACCTAAGGAATCAGCAAAGAAAGTAATGGAGATAATTGGCTCTGCAAAATTTTAGGCTATAATATAAACTCACAAAATCAAATATGTTTATAAATATTTTTTTAAAAATCCAGAAAGCAATAATAGAGATGTTCCACTGAAAATAACTATAAAATGCAATAAATATCTGAGAGTCAATCTACCAAAGTAAATTTAATACCCATATAGACTTATTTATAAATGTTTGTTAAGGAGGAAAAACAGCTCAATGAGCTACAGGGTTACTCAATGATCATTGCTGGGCTGACAAAATAATAAAAATGAGAATACTGCCTAAGTAAATCCAAAGATTTAGGGATATGGCAATCAAACTACCAAAAGCATACTTTGTAAAGCTGGATAAAACAATAATGAAATTGATTTGGAGGAACAAAAGCTATACAATATCACAGGAAATAATGAAAAAAAAGGTAGGAATGGAGGGGAAATTGGATTTCTACATGTCAAGCAATCTTATTAAGCATCAATTGTCTAAACAATTTGGTACTGACTAAAAAAAATAGAAAAGAAAATCAATGTAACAGACTAGATGACAAAAAATGCAACTGAATGCAATAACCCAGTGTTAGATATACCTAAAATAAATATTTCCCTAGGAACATACGCTCTACTTCATAAAAGCTGATGGAAAAACAAGAAAGCAGTCTGACAGAAATTGGGCTTATATCAACATCAACTATTGCCCATAAAATATACAAAAGGGATAGGGGGCAGCTAGGTGGTGCAATGAGTAGAGCAATGGCCCTGGAGTCAGGAGGACCTGAATTCAAATACAACCTCACACACTTAACACTTACTAGCTATGTGACCTTGGGCAAGTCACTTAACCCCAATTGCCCTTCCCTCGCCCCTCCAAAAAAAAAAGCAAAAAAAAAAATATTCAAAATGGATACATGCCCTACATGTTAAAGATCATACCATACAAAATTAGAAAGCAAGCAGGTCATATACTTTTCACAGCTATGGGTAGAGATGAATTCTTATCCAAACAAGGAATACAGCCCGTTACAAAATATAAAAAAAAATTAATTTTGGTTAAACAAAAGTGAAAAGCTTTTGGAAAAATAACTAACCTATTAACCTATCTGAGATATGAAGGGAATCTGCCTCATGAAAAAAAATTTTCTATCAAATATTGCTACTAAAGGTTTGATATCTAAGACAGATAGACAATTAGCAGAAATATGTAGACCAAAAGCTGTTCTCCAACGGATAAGAGGTCAAAGGATATGAACAGATGTCTAAAGAAAAACTATTAAACATGATACGAAAGGAAGTTTCAATAAAAGTGCAAATCAAAACCAGAAAGCTGGAAAATGACAAAACATGGAAACAGTCAATGTTTGACATATTGTAGAAGAACAGAAAGAGCATATAAAGAATGGGAACACAATACAGATAGGAAACACTACTAAGCCACTAAACTTTGAAGGTGGTTCTGTGAACATAACCCTGCTCTGAAACACTCCCACGGACCTCTTGGTCCTATCCTTTTTAATTCTTAAAGAGGGCAGTCTGAATTAGGCTTCCAGTGTAGATTCTGATAAGTTTTAGTCTAAGAGCCTGAGATAAAGGCATGAAAATATCAATGTCAGCGACTGAGAAGATGAAAATGTTTAGAGAGTAAAGAAGAGACCCTTTCTACAAGTACTGGTAGCTGCAAGTGCAAAGTCAATGCCAAAGTTCTAAATTTTAGGACAAACAACCTGGAAGAAGTAAATATAATGGAAAAAGTCAAGATAGTATGCTTCAATAGGAGACAAACAGGTAAATCTGAAAAAAGAAATTGGAAACTAATGGTTCCTGCTTGTACTCTTAGTACTTACTGCCCAAAATGGGAAGAACATAATGAACTTTGGTTTACTAAGTTGAGAGAAATGATTCATTGAGGACTCCTACTCAAATTCTAATCAGTATTACTCAATTCATTATGATTTTATAAGGGGCAATGCTTGTTAGTAATTATTTTAATATATTCATCTAGTAATACATATCTAATCAATCACCTAATAATAGGTATGAGAATAAGCAATGTATTAATCCATACTTTGTATAAATCACATAGGAATATAGATTCTAAAAGAAGGACCCTATAATGGGCCTCAATATTTAATGTAATATTTGTTACTTGTTTAACAACTATGGAGCTCACTCGCACAACCTCAAGAATGCTGACAAAGGATATCTCCATCCCATTTTGTTCAAATTCCATGACCAAACCAAGCGTGGGTGGTAGCATGGTATGGAAGGTCCCCCTGATATATTCGTGGAGTGTATGTATAGCTTGTACCATCTCCTCCTGCCTAACCTAAGGAGGAGCCCATCACCACTTAGTCAGCAGGGATAGTCCTTGCTTCGCTGAACCTGTGATGCTGCTGACATGTCATTTTTGTTTATTTTAGATTATGCATCTTATGTCAACCAATGGAATTATTCTGTATTTTATATGACCACTCTAAGAATGTCTAAATATCAAACTCTATAACTACAAGGTCCTAGAAGAAGGGGGTGTCTCAGATTGTGAGGAAGATCTGAGGTCTACTTCATTAGAGGGGCCCATGGGCCCTTTAATAAAATGCCATTGAGAGCTCTGCCTCAATCTCTTTTATGGTAAGTTGGACAATTTTAAGCCCCACAAAGTCAAATAAAAATAGCAGTTGCCATGATGCATAATTATAAGAAAATATAATTCACATTCTAGGACTTAAAAACATATAATATCATGCAATTAAATAGGGTCCACAAAGACAAATAAATCAGAACCAAACTGGCAAAGTTACACGTAAAGAGGATCAGAGAAAGAAGAAAAGTAAAGCAAATATAGTTATACAAAGGCAAATGATACGGTAAGTGTAGAGGACGGCTTAGGTCATAATTCAAGAAGATGAGAGAATGAATAGAGCAGAGGAGGAAGGCAAAGTAGCAGAGTGGTAGAAACTGATCAGAAGGGGGAAAAACCCACTGGATTCAAACTGCTTGGGCTGGAAAGGCACAATGGAAAATTAGAAGAATTAGGAAATGTGAACATAAAGGGAAACAGAAAGCTGAAGAATGGGAAAGATCTTAATAAGTAAAAGGCAGTGATTGTGTGAAGGTCTAATTATGTAGGATATTTAAAAACAGAATGGACAATATACTACCCTCTTTCTCTTCCTATGTATGTCTCATTGTTTCTTTCATGTCTTTCTCAGATTCATTTTCTACTTCCCACCCTAACTATGAGTATTCATTAAGGTCCTCTTTCTTCTCATCCAGTTCATGGCTTCAAATAATGGCTTTATGATGATGACTCCAAAATTTCTATCTCCAGCCTAGAACTCTCATTCAACTTTTAAACCTCATAAAGTCATATTTGTGGCTTTAATCTCAATTATTTAATTAAAATATAACCAAAACCTGACTTACAATCACTTCATCCCCCACAATGGTCTCCCTACTCCCAATTACTCAAACTTGGAAACATGGAGTCATTTTTTAAAAAAGGCTTTTCCCTTTTTTTCATCCCTTATATTCAATTTAATTCAATTAAACTAGAATTTACTGAACACTCATCTACTGGATCCTATCAATCCTTCTAAATACCATCTTTTATTTTTATAATTTTTAGCATACTTTCATACTTTTCAATGTACTTTTATATCTATTATTTTATTCTTGCGACATCCCCACATTATAGGCAAAGGCTTGAATAAAGCGAAGCAGAGAAAGTAAGAGGAGATGAGATCAAAATCAAAGGTTCTCCATTTAGTGCAATGCATTCTTAGATTTTCTGTGACTTCTCCATTCCTACTGCCAACCGCCCTCACCATCACTTTCAGTCTGGTTTAGTGCAAAGGCTTCCTCTCCCTGGATCTCCTTTTCAGCAGTTTTTATCTCCCTAGTCTATCTTGCCCACAGCTACTGGACTAATCTTCCTAAATCTCAATAAATATTTGTTGACTGGTTGACAGAAATGATCTTTTAATCTGTCACTCCCTAGTAAAGAACCTTAAGTGGATTTCAAAAGGTCATTTGGTCAAGCCCATATTATTCATGCTGACATCAAAGCTCTTTGCAATCTGTTCCCATTCTGCTTTTCCAAATATACCATTCTTGACCAACCACTCTACTTTTCTCTACAATATAGGGTTTCCTCATTGTTTCTTACAACAACAAGTTTATTCTCACCTCCAAGCTTTTCATTTGACCCATTCAGGGATTAGGTTTCTCCCACTCCATTTTGCTAATCCAAATCAATCAAGGGCCCCAGTTAAATTGTACCTGCTCTATCAAACCTTCTCCATTTATACCAGTTCATACTGACCTCTCTTTTCCCTTGGTAGCAATAGCATTTACAATTTATACCTTATCGATCTGGCACAATCATATGTTGCCTTGTATTGTTCTTTTAGCTTTTCACATGCTCATATTTTGACTTTACCATGTACTGGTCAGAATGTGCAAATCAGGCACATTTGTTACTCTCTCCATTTAACCTTCTGGATACATTGGGAAGTATAGAAATGAACATCTTTGTAAATTGTTTCCAGAACTACATTTAATCCACAGAAGGCTCCTCTTCATATCCATCTTTTAGCATCCAACTTTCTTTTAAGGTTTGGCTCAGGAGCCACCTCCATTTAGTGGTTTGTCCAATCCTTGGGGGTTTGCAAGGACAGTCCAAGGGGTTCAGTCTAAAAAATTCTTTAAGCAGTAAATAATTGCCCAATTATATTGCAAATATATTTTCTTTTTGTGACAACAGATATATGCATGTTTGAATCATTACAGATTTGCTTCTGCAGTGATTCAGAACTGAATATTATGAACAGAATATTAAATTATTCTGGGGATTTATAACACACTTTTTTTTTTGCTGAAAGGGGTTTGTGGAACAAAAAAAGTTGGAGATGAACGTCCTAAATTTTTTTTTATTAAATTAAGTAGAATATTAGCTTTCTGAGGCTAAGAACCATTTTGTTTTTGTCACTTTATCTTGCCTCTAGAATAGTCCTTTGTATATATAACAGACATTTAACAAATGTTTGCTCAATTGACCACAAGTAAGAAAAAAATTCATTCATTCGTTCATTCATTCATTCATTCATGCTCCAGAAAAGTGTATATGTACAATTTGGTAGATGACTATGACTGATTTAAGACCCAACGTCATTTGCAATAGATGGTGAATCTACAAGAGCAGAATTCTCTTCACACTTGCCCTTTGGTAGCAGCACTAAGTAAACATTGAAATGAGCCAAGGTCAATGAAAGAGTCACAAAACGAGAAATCAGGGACATAGATACTGGACAAAATGCTGGCCACCTTTAAGTCATTAAGGTTTGATTGCATTTAATTTTCATTATTACTAAATTCTAATATATGATATTTTAAGCTTCATGATCTAGGCACCAAAATATGAAAGATTAATCATTTCTCTTAGGTTCACCAAAATTCTAAAGGTATATAGGTGATGAACTTTCTCCCCCCCTCCCCAGCTTGCCCAAATCTCATATCGTGATATTCTGCTTAATCTTGAATGGCAAATTTTAAATGTCATTCAGGACCAACTGAATACCACTTGTATTTGCATTCTTTAAAAAGTAGAAAAACATTAACCTTTTGTTTTATTGAATTAAAATGCCATGGAAATGCTGATGTAGTCTTCGGAGACTGAAATACTTTTACAAAGAAGAATAGCTGTCATTTATTAGACACAAAGAACAATTATTTGATAGGATGCTTTCTGACAAAAAGCAGATTGGTATTCTCATCATAGAAAAGGCATTGTAAAAAAAAATAAAAACCCAGCACAGACCTCTGAGACTTGAATAATTTAAAGCTGCATTTGGTGCAATTTGAATTTTTCTTTAGGGAGGCAAAGTTAAATACCTTTAATTTGTTCTAATTATTTCAAATTTGCAAGTTAATTATGGCTGATCATTAAATAACAAAAAGGACTATCGTCTCCATAGAGTTTTACCTCCTACCCTCTGCATTACTTAAGCTAGATTTTAGTATGCATGAATTAACTTTCTAAATAATCACACGGTTTGACTAAATGGCTCAGTAAAATGAGCTCTGATCCTCAGAATAAGCATTAATGGACATTAGAAATGCTACTGGGACCCATGTTACTTACATTATAAGTATTTTTAATGGAGTCTTATTTACTAATCTTTATGTACTGTTCAAGTTAGGGCACCATATAGATACATTATTCTGTTTTACTAGAGGAAAAGTCTATTCTTTGAGACAATAAAAACAAATGTCCATTTAAAGCCAACTAAATTCATTTTTAAATTAATGCAAGAAAATGATGATGGAATTTAACTTGTTTTAGCTGCTCATCTCAATGAATCAATCTAGTATAATGGTCAGCTTGGTCTATAAATGGAATTTTACAGACCTACTGATGTGCCAAGCTTCTCAAGCAGTTAAAGAAGTTCAGTTTTAGCCACAGAGTGGCACTTACAATCCACCTGCTGCTTTCAGAAGCAGACTCAGCTGTTTTCTGAAATAGGGCCAGTACTTACTCAGTTGGTTTCTTGTTACTAATTCTTTAGATTGCCTTCCATGACTGGACATGGAACAACTAAACACACAATAACCCCAAACCTTTCTGAAATATGTTCTCCCTAAACATGGTAAAGGTTTACTTCACACTCTTCAAAGACAAACCGACAAATCTAGACTTCATGAAATTATATGAAGAAAAGAATTTCCTCTCTAGATCAAGAGTTCTTTTCCTGGACTCCTTGAAAAGATTTCAGTGGGTCTGTGAATTTTTCAGATATTTTTTATAACTATAGATGAATATAACTGGCTTCCTTTGTAATTCTATGTACTTTATTTTATGCAGTTAGAAAGATCTTTCTGAGAAGGGTTCCATAGTCTTTACCAGACTGCTGTCAGGGGGATTCATGACACACAAAAAGCTTAAGAACCTCTAGTCTGGAGAAAATGTCCCATATTTTACAACCTATAATGGCTAAAAGTAATTCTTCAGCAGAATTCATCTACTTTGAAGATGTATTTTAACAATGAGGTGTTTCCAATTCACCTTCACTATTCCATGAAGAGCTTGTGATCAGTCTCATGCTACTGAAAAACTCTACTTTATCCAAAAGCAAAAAGTGAAAAAGATATGTCTAAAGAAAGAAAAACAGTGATGATAGTCTGAGGAGTTTTATCCAAAAGCAAAAAGTGAAAAAGATATGTCTAAAGAAAGAAAAACAGTGATGATAGTCTGAGGAGTCCGTCTAGTCTAAACCTCTTATTTTATAGATAATATGCTATGCTAATAACAATAACAAACCTTGCTATTGGACACCCATCAGATATCTATAATTCTATTGGTGTAACTTCAGAGCTGTATTGAGGTCTTCCCTTTGCACCACTGATTAGAAAACTGCTTTAAGAGAAGGTTTCACACAATGAAGGACCTTGCAGATTAAAAATACCAGGAATAAACAAAGACTTCTGATACTCTCTATAAGATTCTATCATTAAGAAATAGTGACATAAGTAATAAACTGGATATGAGCAAATCACAAAAGAAGTAAGAAAAATTGAGTATAATGTTTCAGGGGAAAATATGGTCATTCAATGAGGTGGAGGACTTTCAAGCATTCTTGCTGAAAAAACCAGAACTGAAAAGAAAATTTGACACTCAAATACAAGAAGCATGAGAAGGTAAACATGGAAAAGAAATCATAAGGAACTTATCAAAGTTGAACTATTTACATGCCAACAGAGAAAAATGATAATTGTAACTTGTGAAACTTTTCTCAGTATGAGGATAGGTGAAGGGAATACAAATGTGTATATACGTATACATACACATATGTCTGTATAGGAGGGTATATATATGCATACGAATACATATCTGAGTATGTGTACATATGTGTACATAGAGGGCACAGGATCAATTGAATAG
>CM053580.1:266862750-266884184 GCA_028627135.1 Pseudochirops cupreus | reverse complement strand
AAAAAAAAAACAACAAAAAACAAATTAATCAACCAATTCAGATTCTGGTGGACATTTCCTGTTGACCTTTAGGGTAGTCTCCCTTCCTCCTTGAGTTCGGTGTCTGCTTGACAGTCTTTCTCTCTGCCTGAATTCCTGACCTTGCACTAGAGGACTTAAACATATATAATGATGCTCTTTCAAACACATTCATCAACTTCCTAATTTCCTGTAACCTGCTCTTCCACCTCACCTCAACTATACACAGAGATAATCATACCTTTAATCTTTCTGTCACCTACAAAAGTTCTATATCCTGTTCATGAACTCTGAAATTCCTTTATCTAATCACAATATTTTATCATTCCAACTTTTCCTATGCTTTATGATACCTTACCCTGTTTTTCATCCTCACTGTGTTCTCTATTTCCTCAGCCCCTCAGTTCGACTCTACTTTCTTTCCATTATGGCCAGGCCCCCAGTTCCTTTCCAAGACATCACGCCTTTGTGAACCTCTTTAACTCTTCACTGTCTTCTAATTTTGAATCCCCTGCTCACTTGTGTTATTGCCGATCATGCCTTCCCAGTGGCCAGCCTGTATTATTCCGAAGATCTACCTCCTGTGCTCAGGGTTATGTGCTGCTGAACAGAGCTGGAGTAATTCACAAAACTTTCTTCCTGATTACAAATTTAGGTTATCTAGTCTCAGTTGGGCCCTCACTATAGCAAGGCAATACCTCTACTCCTCCCTAATCTATTATCCATCCCACTCTACTCAAGCCCCACTTTCTCAGCTAAAGTCTTTGCCTTATACTTTGCAAAAAAAAAAAAAAGGAAGAAAGAAAGACAATGCTTCCAAAGTTAATTTACAGTTTTAATGCCATACCAATATAATTATGAAAGGGATACTTCACAGAATTCAATAAAATAATAAGAAAAATCAGTAGAAAACTATATGGTATAGAATATCAGGGGAAATAATGAAAAGAGGTAGGAACAAAGGGAAAATAGCATTTCCAGACCTCAAACTATATTATAAAGCATCAGTCCTTAGAGCCATCTACTGTCAATTAAAAAACAGAGAACTAGATCAATGGATCAGACTAGATGAAGGAGAATCAGAAACAAAGGAACTCAATAACCCAGTGCTCTATGGATCTGAAAACATCAATTACTCATCAAAGAACTCCCTATTTGATAAAAACTTCTGGGAAAACTGGGAATCAGTCTGGCAAAAGTTAAGTTTACACTAAGATCTTATACTATATTCAACAATATGTTCTAAATGGTTAAATGACTTTAATATTAAAAATATATCATTAAAAATTAGAAAAGAAGCAGATAATCTGCCTTTCATATGTATGGGTGAGAGATGTATTCTTAACCAAACATGAGAGGCAAGTTACAGGAGATAAAATGTATAGCTTTGATTACATGAAAAAGAAAAGTTTCCACACAAGCAAAAATGAATGTATCTTTAGGAAAAAAAGGGGAAGTGACTGAATGGGAACAAACTCTTTGCATCCAGTTTTTCTTATAAGGGTTTAGTGTCATATAGATAGATCTATCTATGTGTATATACCAAAAACCATTTCCCAATAGACAAGTGATCAAAGGATGTAAATAAACAGTTCTCAAAAGAAGAAAGGATATTAACAAACATGAAAAAAATTGTTTTAATTCACTAGTAATGAGAGAAATGTAAATCAAAATAGCCCTGAGGTTTCACTTCCATCCCAACAAACTGGCCAAAGGTGAAAAAAGTTGGGAATAGTCAGTGTTGGAGGGGTTGTAAAAAGATAGACACATTAGTGAATTTTGTTGGTAGAACTTTCAATCACTACAACCATTTTGAAATTAGTTTGGAATTATGCAAATAAAATGACTAAAATGTCCATCCCTTTCACTTACGTATACTAGGCATATTTCTCAGGAAGTCAATTTTGATCAGAGAGACCTCATATATATCAAAATATTTATAGCAGCACTTTTTGTAATAGCAAAAAATTGGGAACAAAGTAGATGACAATTGAATGGAGACTTACTAAATAAATCATGATACATGAATGTAATTGGAATATTAGATTTATATTCCATTATTATATTGGTATTATATTGTACTGTAAGAAATGACAAGTGTGACTGAACACAGAAATGTATAGATAGATCGACATAAACTTATACAGAGTGAAGTCAACAGAGCCCCCAAAACTGTTACATTCAATGACTACAACAATGTAAGAGGAACGAACACAAAAAATGGAAAGTGAATGTCACAAAGTTGCAAAGAACAAGCATGTGTCCAGTAAAGAGATAGGAGAAGCACCCACATCTCACCCTTTTGCAGAGGTGGGAGGTCCATGAAGGTGGTAAATCACACACATTTTCAGACTTACTCAGTGTATTGATCAATTGCTGATTTTTTCTTTGTGTGTATGTGTCTGTGTTCAAAAATATCATTTGTTATAAGGATAGCTTTATCGGAAAGTATGCAGTCAGTACTGGAGGAAATGTTGGTAATATAAAAATAATTAAAATAAAAATTTAGTTTTAAAAATGAAAAATTAAGGCCTTTCACCAAGAACTCCTGCTTCCTCTTTTCCCCATTCCAATATCATCACATAGACATCTTCGCCTATTATCTCACTTATCACTACTGTTTGAAATGAAGAGATGGCCCTCTGTCTTGACAAGCCAGCGACTCCAGAACCATCCTTGATATCTCCTCTCCTTCCAGTTTCTCTACCATATTGCTTTGCCATTCCCAGTCTGTCCGTCTGTCTGTCTTTCTCCCTCTCTCTCCCCCCTTTCCCTTCCTTTCCTTCCTCCCTCTATCATCTTAGATCTGTGCTAGGTGATGAGGAGATTGAAGCAAGAAAGGATATAGCAACTGATTGGATATGTAGGATGAAGGCAACAGGGAGTTGAAGATGACACCACCAAAGCTGTGACCTTGAGTGACTGGAAATATAGTAGTCCTCTCCACAGTAATAAGGGAGTTTGCAAAGGAATGGCTTTGGAGATAAATATAAGGTATTCAGATCTGAGATACAGATCACAACAAGCCCTGCTCAATTGCTTTCCCCTCTGACCCACCCCAAACAAAAAGGAAAGAAGTGGGGGCTCTTCCTAGACACTCATAGTTGGTCTTCTTCTAGGTGATCTGAAAGAAAAGAGGTGGTTTTGCTGAGAATCAGGGGAGGGGCCAGGTTTTCCCAGTGACCACCTGCTGTGGGTGCCAGAGTAGCTATTTGGTTTTCCTGGAGGGGTACTTCCTTGCTCAGAAGATGGTAAGTCAGTAGCGTGCAAAGCAAAGGGGACAGGTGTAGTGAAGGGAGTTTTGAGAGATAAGATTAAGTGTGATTTTACTGAACATATACCCCATGTGTATGGGTTATCATAGGGGAGAGTAGAAAATGACCCATATTCTCACCATCTGATTGGTTGATCACACAGCTGTTAGGGTCAGGCCAGAAGGCTCCCTGGTCTCTTCCCCACTTTGGAGACCACTGATCTAGTTAACCTGTTTCTTAAGCGACTTGCCCATTATATATGCACTAAAGTTGGAATATAAAAATTCCTTCCAGCTCTAGAACTTGTGACTATTGTATTGTATTATACTGCTTGAGGATATATTTCCTAATCTTTAAAATGAGGTAGTTGGACTAGATGCTCTCTTGGGTCTCTTCCAGCTCCACATTTTATGGTTCTAACTTGGGGTTTTTTGATGGGGACCTTTTTCTGATTCATTAATTTTAGTTTTGAAAAGAACTTGGAAAGCCAACACTAGGCTCAGAAAGTGTACATACCACTGTCTAGCAGGTAGTTGCTACAGTTCCTGCTACCCCTGCATTTTGCCCTGGCCTTTAACATTGACCTGACTTCTTCCTCTAACCCCAAAATTTTTGGTTGCCTTTCCTATAGGGTATCCATAAGGTAGCTTTAAGTCTGCCTTTCCTGGATCTTTAGGTCTACTCTGGAAAAACCCAGGGCTCACAATTAACTGTTACATATATTTAAGTAAACCTGGAGTCATGAAGTTGTTATAGACAGCTACTTTGTTAAAAGACTGGGCATAGCCTACAAACCAGATTAAAACAATTGTATCATCTTAGATTACTCCTTACAAAGATCTAAGCAACAAAAGGAATGATTTGTTTTGACCTGAGAGAATAGAATTAGAAGTAATTTAACTGAAATAAAGAAATGGAAAATTTAAGTTCAGCATAACAAATTTCCCAACCATGAAATCTTCTGTGTCTCTGAAGGATATAGTTAGCATGTCTTTGCCACATACAGCTGTCATAAAACAGTGCCAAATTTCACCTGATTTGTAGGTAGATGCAGGGTGCAGGTAGTTTAGTGCATTTGCAGTTTTGACATCTGTGAAAATTGGATTTTACTTTGTCTTCACTGTAGTGTCCTAAGGCTGGACAAGATGCAAGTGCCAACTGATCCATTACCCTGTCTTTTCCCTTGAAAATAATTGTATTTAAAAAATATAAACATGATCACTACCCTTTTCTTAAAAACCCCTAAAGAATGAAATTTTATAATTCATGTTAACAGAATTTATTGAGCAACTACTTTATGAAGAACACTAACGTATGTTTTCTGGTGAATTAGATGGAAATAGAAGCCATAGTTCCTGCTTTTAAAAAGTTTACAATCTAATGAGGGAGTTAGTAGAATAATGAATATATACACATTAACATAAACAACAAATATGTATGTTGGTCTCTCTGCCTCAAATCTCTCCCCACTCCCATTTATCTTTCACTCAGCTGCCAAAGTAATTTTCCTAAAGTACAAATCTGAATATGTTATCCTTCTACTCAGCAAACACCAGTGCCTCTCCATTACCTCTAGAATTAAATATAAAATCATGTTTGGATTTAAGAGCCCTTTACAAGATGATTCCTTCCTACCTTTCTGGTCTTCTTATACTTATACTCTTCTCTACATACTTTGTGAAGCAGTTACACCGGACTGTTTGCCATTCCTCACACATGATATTATCTCCCAAACCTCTACTTTTGTATTGGCTGCCTCCCACGGCTGGTATGTTTCCCCACTCCATCTCTCTCTACCTTTTGGCTTCCTTGTCTTCCTTCAAAACTCAATTCAAATCTCACCTGCTACAGGAGACTTTTCTCCATCCTTTCTGATGCCAGTGCCTTACCTCTGAGATTATTTTCCATCTACTCTGCATGTGTACTATATGTGCATCATTATGTACATGTAGTCTCCTTATTAGACAGATCTTTCTTCCCCATAGAGGAAGGAACTATGTTGTTTCCCCTCCCCCCCTTCTTTGTATCTCTAGTGCTTGGCACCCAGACTGAGGTAAACTTTTAATAAATGTTTGTGGATATCCAGAAGCTTTAGAGAGGTGGTTGTTTTTTGTTTCAATCATGTTTGACTGTCTCTGACCCCATTTGAAGTTTTCTTACAAAGATACTGAAGTAGTTTTCCATTTCCTTTTCCAGCTCATTTTATGTATGAGGAAAGTGAGGCAGACAGGATTAAGTGACTTGCCCAGGGTCACACAGTTAGTAAGTGTCTGAGGCCAGATTTGAATTAAGGAAGATAAAATGAGCAAATTCAGCTTACTTAGTATCACTTTACTTTTAACTATTTAACATGTAAATTTAAACTCTACCAAAATTTATATATATAGTAGTTTTTTTATTAGTTGTTGTTTTGATTCTATGTTGAGAACATCTGACTTTGTTCAGAATATATTTTTTCAAATCTGAAAAACATAAAATTTATTGTTCTAAAAGGTGAATTTATATAAACTAAATTTCATATTCAAAGTATCAGAAACACTAAAAATGAGGAATTTTCAAAGTAGTCAACTATGCTAATATAGATAATTTATAGAACTCTGCATCAGTTTTTCCTATAGAAAGGAAATTAGATACACAGTTTAAGTACTTTTTTATTGATTAGATAATGACTAGATAATTGATTAGAAACAGGAGCAAAGCCTGGGAGAATGATGCTTCCTAAATGCTGAGATTCTTTTTTGGAGTGTCGTTCACAATGGAAGGATCCAAGACTGTCCCCTTCAGGGGTGGGGGCTCTTTCTCTTGGGCTTCTCCATGTGGCTAATGGCTGATGGGGCCTTCAGGGGTAGGGGCTCTTTCGTGTGCAGATAGCTGAGTCAGACCTTCAGGGGTGGGGGCTCTTCCATGGGGCAGATAGCTGATCAGGGCCTTTGGAGGTGGGGGCTCTCTTCTCCAGGGGCACATAGTTGAGAAGCTTCTTTATCAGATCCACACAGGCCAGCAGCATCCCATGGCAGCAGTAGTACTTCAGGCCCAGTGAGTCCAGGGCATCCCCTTAGGTGTACTCCACCTGCAGCAGCCCCAGGTAGGCCTCCCACTTGTTGCCCACAATCTTGCTGCACATGAAGCAGTACACCAGGATGATCAGGGCTAGAGCAAGGAAGCAGCGGAGGCACCAGCAATAGGCACATGCTCGGATGGTCCCTCCTCTTTTGCCCTGGTTCCAGCTGTTTGATCCCACCCCCTCTCCGCCCATAACTGTCTTGACTGGGTCCACTACAGATTTATGTTTCATAACCTCATCTAGGCCCCTGTTACTGCAAAGGCAATCCTTTTACACCCCTCTAAATTAATTTATTATGTCCCTCAGCATAGTGATTCTTCCAAACTTTTTCATCCTTACTCAATCCTGTGGATGCCCTCTTTTCCTCTCCCCTTCCTCTCTAAGATGCCTTCTGTCATTATTTCTTCCTTCACCACTCTCACATGAATAGGTGGTCCTTCTTGCCAAGACTGATGCTTCTATATGCACAAGTGATCCCATTCCATCCTGTCTCCTCTAGCAGATTGCCCCCTCTTTAACCCCCTTTCTCATTAATCTTCAATTTCTACTTGTCAATTAACTGTTTCTCTACTACCTACAAATATGCTCAGAAGACCCTCTCATCCTCAAAAAAGCTCTCATTTGATCCATCCATCCGTAGTAGTTTTAGCCCTATATCTCTGCTTTTTTGTGACTAATCTCTTTGAGAAGGCCATCTACAATGGACATCTTTACTTCCTTTTCTTTAATTCTTAATTCTCTGCAGTTTGGCTTTCCACTTTATCATTCATAGGCTTTCTTCAAAGTTCCTTACCCTTGTTCTCTTTTGTCCTCTCATTTTATGTTTTTTCTCAATTACATATAAATTTTTTTTTCCATTTAGCCAGCATTTTTTTTTATCAAATAGTGAGTTCTTATCCCAAAATCTTGGATCTTTGAGTTTATAAAACAGTAAGATTACTATGGTCATTTACTATTATGTATTATTCTATTTCTTAGCCAGTACCAGATTGTTGTGATGATTGCCAATTTACAATACAGTTTGAGATCTGGTACTGTTATGCCAGCTTCCTTCATATTTTTTTCATTGATTCCCATGATATTCTTGACCTTTTGTTCTTTCAGATGAATTTTAAAATTATTTTTTCTAGCTCTATAATTTTTTTTGGTAGTTTGGTATGGCAGTGAATAAGTAAATTAATTTAGGTAGAATTCTTATATTTATTATACTGGCTCAGCCAGTTACCCATGATCAATTAATATTTCTTCAGTTGTTTTGATCTGACTTTATTTGTGTGAAAAGTGTTTTGTAATTGTATTCTTATAGTTCCAGGGTTTGTTTTGGCAGGGAGACTCCCCAATGTTTTATATCGTCTTTAGTTATTTTAAATGGAATTTATTTTTCTATCTATTGCTGCTAGACTTTGTTGGTAATAGAGAGAAATACTTATGATTTATGTGAGTTTATTTTATAACTTACAACTTTGCGAAAGTTGTTAATTATTTTAAGTATTTTTTAGTTGATTCTCTAGGATTCTCAAAGTATACCATCATATCATGTGCAAAGAGTGATAGTTTTGTTTCCTCATAGCTTATTTTAATTCCTTCCATTTCTTTTTCTTCTCTTAATGCTCTAGCCAGCATTTCTAGCACAATATTGAATAATAGTGGTGATAGTGGACATCCTTGCTAATTTAGAGGTTTTAAACAGAGCTTAGTTTTAGGAAAATTCAGTGGAAGTATTTTAAGATCAATTTGCAAGAATATTAAGTGCCTACTAGGTGCCAGGGACTGTACTGGGAACTGAGGATATAAAGTCAAAATTGAAACAATTCCTATCCCCAAAGAATTTCATAGTTTATGGGAGAAACAGTTTGTTCATGTGTAAGTATAATATAGGTTCAAATATTATGTGAGACTCAGGAAAAATCACATGTAAAGACAATTCAGCTTATAAACAAAATACATTTTCAAATGATAAATTAATTATTCTATTTCAAAGTACAGAAGGAATGGAATTAAAGTCTCCACACAAATGTTATGGGCCAAGCTTCCTCTGTCACATTGGAATTATTTTTAAGATTTTATCTAAATGAAGACTGGCTTTGTTCATTTCAAGTAAAAATTGCAACTTTTTTTTTGCTCTTTGAAAACTGCAAATTCAAAACAAAGCGTGAAGCTCAGTAATTTTTCAAATTGGATTTTTCATTTTGTTGTGTGATAACTTTTTTATTTTATCAAGTTATATTCCTGCTTTCTCTGTAGACATAAGAAGATTTATGGCAAATGAATTTGGTGTTTATTTGGACAAACAAATTCAAAAATTAGCACACCATTTGAATAAAATGTTTTTCTATTCAATATTACATTATCTTTAAAATTAAGGAAGACATTAGTGGCAGTGAAACTAGTTTCAATCAATATATTCCTATAATGAAATTTTTTGCATAATAAACTTTTCTTTTTAAGGTGAAAAAAATTGGCCCTGGCCTAGCTAGAACTCAAGAGATGGACAGGCATGTTAGGGCTTTTGAAAAATTATGTTGGTAAATACTACATTGTGATATTTTTATTTGATTTTGACAGTAGGATCTGTAGTTTCTGAAATGGTAGCATGTGAGAACCTCAGTATGCTTTGCATGATGACTTTCATCACATAAGAGATTTGTTTGGGGGGTTGTCTTGACAAGAGCTCAAGTGTGCACAGTTGTTCAAACTATGGTCAAAGTATTTTTGATGGCTTGGCTACTAGTAGGACTCAGAAATTTAGGATTGACGTCTTTATCTCCTGATGTTTGAGCATAATGTAATACAAATATTTTACAAACAATTTTCTGATTACATTCTAAGAGGGATGGAAAATTAATAATATTGCAAAAAGTAAGAAAAATGCTATTCATTTTTTAAAATGTGTATCATATGGAATCTCTTCCCTATATACAAATATTGTTGAGCCAGAAATGAAATGGATTTTTAATGAAATGATGGCAAAATTACACTGTATTATCATGGTCCCTTTGTAGACTTTTTCTTAGGAGACTAAGGTCTCACTAGGCAGGTGTTGATGGAGTTTTGTAGAACCTGTGTGATCAGGATGGAAAGCATAACAGGCAATTGTCACCGGCTCGTGTTTGGATAGCTGAGCGGCCTTATGGAGGACTGCTGTTTAATAGACATAACCTGGGAATTAAAAACATTTGGATGTTAATTTGCATACATATTCCAGTGAAGAGCCATAAAGAGAAATTCATTTTACAGATACTTTTGTTTGCTGCTCTATGGAGGGGAAAGGAATTCAATAGCTGAATAGTTGTCATCGTCTGACAGCTTAAGAGAACCTGGAGAGTTGTCGGGGGCTCGGCTTCACTCCCCCAATTCTCTCATTTCATATTTTTAATCTGAATGTAAGAAATAGAGATGTTATCTTACTGTGGTTTTGTTCTCATTAAAATTTCAAGAAATTGTTATTCTGGGAGATGAGAGTTATGTTTAGGGGAAAAAAATATTTATGAAAATCTGAGCCATCTTGCATATTCTGTTGACTTAGACTAGATTTTGCATTGCCCAGCAGGCAAATATATTTGAGCATATTGCCGTACAACTCTAATAATAAATGAGTGAACACTAAACTCATTCACTACCACAACTATCATTTTAAAAGCATTTCATGCACTCCTTTTCCTGTATTTTAAATGCATATGTTCATCAAACTTTTAATACCTGGGGGAGACCCTACTCAAAATCTACGTTAAAGTGAAGCACAAGGTGGCAATAAACTTGATTCTAGCTTTTATCTGTCTTGGTTCCACCTCAAAGCTTTTAAATATTACATTTCTAAAGTAAGAATTTCTTTTGTGTTAGTCATTTCTGTGAACACCTGTGAACTGCTGTGTTTAATTGGGCTACAGCTGGCATTAATTGTGTGTAGAGAGTATGGCAGGGGGTGAGGAGAAGCAACTGACTGATTGGTTGTCTTGCCATTGTCTCCTTTTATCCTTTTTTTTTTCTCCCTACTTGGTATCCTTTTATAAAGGTTAGGAAAGCTGGAATGACTTGGGTGCCTGGAGTGGAAATGTTTCTAAGAAGGTCTTGATGTTTCCTGGATAAAGGTATCTAAGGAGTTGTGATTATTAACATCTTGGTTCTTCTGAGTAACCCTGATTTTTTTTTAACACAAATGGAACTAAGATATGAAAAAGACAAGAAGGAGGAGATGTATAGGCATCATGAGGTACAATCCTGTGGTGGATTTAGAATTCTTATTTTAAGATTTATGCCAGAAATGATCATATCTTGAAGGTCTCCATATTAAGTGTCTGTGTGACCCTTTGCTTGAACCAAACACAGAAATTTGGAAAAAACCTACTGAATTAATTGAGTAGAGTAGATGCTGACCACAGTGTTGTAAAAAGATAGCATCAGATGCCCTCCCTCCTTTAGAGAGGCTTAGACCCTGGACCACAGAGGAAACAGTATTTACTATTTGAAAATAGGGTGACTAGTAGTTTTTCTCAGCCCTGGTGTCCTTACCTCATGATAGATTTGGGCATCTCTTCCTAGGGAATATTATTTACTTCTTCTTTTCCCTATCCCTACCCTCCAAAGAATTAGTCCCTAATTTGCTCTTCCACAGTAAGCATGATATGGATAAATCACCTTTGCTTTCTGTACCAGATAGTGGTGGTCATCCTGTAAGATCTGTGTTTAATTCCAAGTGTGCTTGGGAGAGAGAAAAAGTTTTTGCTCTAGCTAAATGAGTTTTCATTTCTAACTGTATTAGAAAAAAGCCAAAGTTCTGGAAGGAAAAGTTGTATTTTTATGTCTACTGCAAGGGTGTGAGAAGAGAATAAAAGCAAAAGTTATAGTGGCAAATGAAGGAGGCTGAATCTGTTTGTTCATACAATCATATCCAATGTAGTGTTTAATTTAGTTTGACTTTTATTTGAAATTTTAGTTTTTATTGTATGCAGTGACTACTGTAAGATATATTTTCTGCACCATCATATAGAATTGAGCATGAATGGCTTAAACTTTTTACTCTTTACCTGTATTTTTATACTGCCAAGCATTGCTGTCTACTTATTTTTGAGACTTGTAATACCTAGGTCTTCATCTGATTAAAAATAATTTATACATAATCTTATCTTTTATTTTCATGGTACTTTACATTTTAAAAACAATTCCATATATATGTAGACATATAACACTATATATTCCACATATACATGTATATACACATATACATATATGTGTGTGTATATACATACATATATACATAGATACACACACACACACATAAAGTTTGATCCTTTCAACAAATACTGAAGGGTATGGAAGGCACGACCTGGTCCAACACAAAATTGACAGTCTGCTGACTTCTGATATGGGAGAGTGCATCTTTTCCCAGTCATAGGTGATAGTTGATGTCAACAAATTAAGTTCAATTCCTTTCTTGTATGTTGGTTAACTAAGGATTTTCTGATGTTTCACTTGTTACTTTTTCGTTCCAAATATTTATTGTAATCATTGCCAGGATGGCTTTAAAATCTTTTCAATGTGATTCTTTTACTTCTGAGTGGTTCGCCAGATGTCTTAGGGAGAGATTATATTTGAAAAGTAAATTCTAATACTTAATAAAAATTTGTCATTTAAAGAGGAATATCAGCATTTGTAATTTAGGATGACATAAGTACATAAAAACAAACTGTAAAAATGAACCCATTTGCTAGGACTGTAATGACTTAATTTATGATCTTTTATCTCAAAATCTAAGATTTCACTATCATCCATCTGATGGAGTATGATCTAAATTCTAGGAATTTTAAAATTGGGAAGTAATTGAAGTAGTGTAAATTAGCAATTTTCTTTTATAGTTTCCAGGAATTATCAGTGATTTCTGGGAAGTTTTTTAAAGCCATTATTTTGATATTATTCCAATCCATCCCTCATTACAAGATGAGGAAACAAACAGAAAACCTATTGTATGTCTGTATCTCAACTGAACATTAAAAAGTAATCATAATGACTTACTCTATACAAAAATAGAAAGGGGTCATAATTCCTCTGTTATGGTAAGAGGAGTTTCTAAAGTGAAGGATTGCCAATGCTTAGCCTAGTGAGACTGAAATGTGGTTAATTATCTCACACTAATAGTAGCTGGAGGAATCAACATTTCAACTATTTTCTTGGTGTTTTCTGTATCATCCTGCAGCTAATTCTTAGGGCTACAAAGCAACTTTAAAGCAGAAATATGGCTAAGACTTGCAGAAAGATCCTGATTTCCTAACAGTTTAATGTGAGCCATTAAAGTGAAGTTCAGTTGTCATTCATTTGCCCAACATGTGCCTGTCTGTTTAAAACTGCTCAAGCTCCAAAATTCAGCTGGAGAAGCAATCAGAAGTATTTCTTCCTCATCTCTTTTTTATATTAGGGAGATTACCTTCTAACTGATTTGTTTGAATACCAGAATCATTTCTGTGGCTTATAGATTTCTTTTCATGCAGAAGAGGGTTGAATCCTAACTAACTATTGCTTTGCTGAATTGGGATTATGGGGTTATTGCATCAGCTCATTGAATAGATCCCCAAGTCTGCCACAAACAGCCATAGTAAAAGGCACCTGGTAATATGGTGGTGGTGGTGTTAGAATTTATAGGAAGGTACACACACAGAGAGAAACATGTTTTTCAATAGGTCATTTTCCCCCCAGAAATTCATATGTGTATGGGCTTCAATAGTGTTATTGAATAATTAATTATAGTCATCTTTAGTTACCATCACTAATTGATCTAATTATACTAGCATCACACCTGGTAGTAGTCAGTTGCAAACAGTTCTGTTTGCATATAGTTAGACCCTACTGGGGTCTAGATGATGTTCAATTTTTAAACTTGCCAAAAGTCTCAAACAGGTCACATCCTGAAATCAGGCAGATTTGTTTGACCCATAAGCCACTGGTTGGATGCTCACACCACAGATTAATATATTCCATGATACACAATTTATCACTTTAATTATGTACACCTTGTCTTATTTTATAATTTGGAGTATATAAATTGTGCTTAAGTATATCATTTATTAGGAAACTACTGTATTACTACTCCAGACATTGTGCTAGATTCTAGAAGTTTTATTTAAAAGAAAAGAAAAAAGTCCCCAATCTCAAGCATCTTACATTCCATAGGAAAAAACCAAAAAGTGTGTGTGTGTGTGTGTGTGTGTGTGTGTGTGTGTGTGTGTGTGTGTGTGTGTAAAAGAATACAAAATAGTTAAATTCAAGTTTGGGGTATCAGGAAAAGCTTCATGTAGAAACTGCTAATTGAACAGAGTTTTGAAGTGAAGATTCTTTGAGGCTATGATTAGAACCCTTTATCAAGACTTTGAAGGAGCTAATTGCTTTTCTATCTAGGCCTTCAGTCATATGTGAAAGACCCTTTAGAAATTTAGAAGGTGTTTGTTGTTGTTCAGTGTTGTCTGATGCTTCCACAACCTGTGGACCATAGCACGCTAGACCCTTCTATCCTCTGTTATCTCTCAAAATCTGTCCAGGTTCATGTTCATTGTTTCTGTGACATTCTCTATCCATCTCATCCTGTGAGGTCCCCTTTTCTTTTTGCCTTCAATCTTTCCCAACTTCAGATCTCTCCAGTAAGTCCTATCTTCTCATTATGTGGCTAAAGTTTTTAAGCTTCTACTTCAGTATTTGACCTTCCAGTGAATAATCTGGATTAATTTCTTTAAGTATTGACCGATTCGATCTCCTTTCTGTGCAACAAACTCCAAAAAGTCTTCTCCAGCACCGTAATTCAAAGGTGTCTGTTCTATGGCACTCAGCTTTCCTTATAGTACAATTCTCATAGTCATACATTGCTATTGGAAAAGCTATAACTTTGACTATACAGACCTTTGTCAGCAAGGTAATAGTATTCTATCCAGATTTGTCATAGCTTTCCTCTCAAGGAGTAAGTATCTTTTAATTTCATGACTGCAGCAGCCATCCGCAGTGATCTTTGAGATCACTACTCATCTTTCCTGACCCTTGCAACCTACCTGAAGTGATGTTAAATTTCATTTCTTTGACTATAAAATCTTGACACTGCTTCCATTTCTTCTCCTTCTATTTGCCACAAAGTGATGGGACCAGTTGCCATGATGAGTTTTTTTGATGTTAAGTTTCAGGCCAGCTTTTACACTCTCCTCTTTTCACCCTCATGAAGAGGCTTCTTAATTCTTCTGCCGCCAGAGTGATATCATTTGTATATCTGAGATTGTTGATATTTCTCCTGCCAGACTTGAAAAGAATTAGAAAACCAACCAGAAAGACAAAAGTGCTTAGTTTAGTAAACTGACAAAAAATAGAACTTAGGACAAGGATGGATTATTCAACAAATGCACTTGAGAAAATGATTTAGTAATTTGGCAAAAAATTAATTAACCCCACATCTCACATCATTTATATCCATGGATTCCAGCCACATAACAGAACTAAAACTTTTTTTTAAGAAATGCAAAAGAGAAGTAAGGCAATAGAATAATGTACTTATTTTAGGTGTAAACGTTGTAAAAAATATTTTTTTCTATTCAACAAATAAGAGGGATTATTAGGGACAATACATGCTTGTCCCTAATGAAAATAAATTACATGAAAATGAATACATGAACAATACATGCAATACCTGAAAACATGAAATAATGAAAATAAAACATAAAATAAATGGAAAAATAATAGCTCATAAGACATATTCATGGGAAATTTAAAATTTTAAAATTATTTTTCAATTAATATGCATTTATTTTATGTTCCTCAACTTACCTTGCCATTGAAAAAACAGTATCAATGTAATTAAAAACTTGCAAAATCCAGCAAAACCCCTTCCTGTGTGGGTCGCGTCTGAAATAAGCGCGTCTCAGTCCATAAAAAAAGATGCTTCTCCTGCTGGCCTAATTCTAGTTTTTGATTCATCCAGCACGGCATTTCACATGGTGTACTCTGCATATAAATTAAATAAACAAGGTGACAACATATAGCCTTGTCGTACTCTTTCCGGTCTCAAACCAATCAGTTGTTCCATGTTTCGTTCTAACTGTTGATTCTTGGCCCACATATATGTTCTGTAGGAGACAAGTAAAATGATCTGGTTTTCCCATCTCTCTTGAAGACTTGCCACATGTTATTGTGATCCACACAATCAAAGGCTTTATAGTGCAGTCAAGGAAGCAGAAGTAGATTGGATTTGTTTTTTTTGTTTTGTTTTTGTCTGAAACTTCCTTGCTTTCTCCATAATCCCGTGAATGTTGGTAATTTAGTTTCTAGTTCCTCTGCCTCTTTGAAAACCAGCCTCTTCTTCTGGTAATTCTTGGCTCACATGTTCCTGAAACTTAGCTTGCAGAATCTTAAGCATAACCTTGCTGGTCTGTGAAATGAAAGCAATTGTTTGGTAATTTGAAGGTATTGAGTATCAAAAGCTTAGAAGCTTAGTCAGTCAGAATGATGATGAGATTTTAGGTAACTTCACTAACAGTTTTAGCAGGGAAGACTTTTTAGAAGAGTTGGCACCTGAGCTAAAATTTAAGTGAAGACAAGAATTCTAAAAGTCACACATGAGAATGACATACATTCGGAGTATGAGGGACAAAGTCCCCTGTGCTTATACAAAGGCCCAGAATTTGGAGAAGACGTGATAAGTTCACAAATCAGCTAGTAGTCCACTATAATAAATATTTCTTGAGTAAATGTATCTGCTAAAGGAGCTTAACTCTTTTAGGGGAACAAAAACGTGAAAAATTAAGTAAAGCATGCATACCTGCATTGCCTTACTAACAATAAGTGTAGTGTAATGTGACCTCATTGTAATATAGATCATCCTATCACCCATTCTATTTATATCATCATTTCTATAGAACGGACTGCTCATCTAATAATGTTTTGCCTGACACATTTTCTTAAACATTTACTGACATTAATTGGGGCACATCTGTTCAAGGTTAAGATTATTCAATCTAATTGCGAGATCTGAGAACTGACAGGAACCTCAGAAAAATATCTAAATTCTCAAGGTTTTTGGGCTCAGGATCCCTTAAAGAGCCTTTGTTGATGTGTTATATCTATTGATATATTAGAAAATCTTAATGTTAGTATGAGAATGGCTTTGGCCTCAAAAGATCACCTGGAAGTCTCAGGGGCCTCCAGTAATCACTGTACCTACACTTTGAGAACTACTAATCTAGTTCAACTCATAACTAATCAAGAATACTGTCTACAACCTCATAAACAAATGATCATCCAAGTTTCCTTGAAAACCTCATTTCATATCCCATCTCTGTGATTTGGGAGCAAGTCAGTTTACCTCTTTGGGCATCAATTTCAGCATCTGTAAAATGAGAACGTTGGTCTAATTTAGTTACAATGTTTTCCAATTAACTTACTACCTCTTGACTGCAGTTCATTCCCCTTTGAATAGCCCTAATTAGTAGGGAGTTTTTCCTTTTGTTAGATTTAAATCTCTCATTGTAGCTTTTACATACTACTCTTTATTCAGGCTTCTGAAACTGAGCTATAAAACTCTTAATACAAAATGCGCATGAATGTCCTTCTGATATGTAGAGACTACTAACCTGTCTCTATAAGTCTCTTAGGAGTCTAGGCTCCTAAACTTGATGCCTCGCTCTCACTCCCCATAACCTATCTTTTGCCAAGACCTGTCAATCTTAACTTTGTAACATCTCTTGAATAAGACCCCATCTCTCCCCAGACACTGCCACTACCCTGGTGCAAGACCCTCATTTTTGCACACTCTGGTTGTTGTAGTAGTCTGCTGTTTGGTCTGCCTGCCACCCCAGTCTGTTCTCTACCCTTGTCACCAATGTGCTTTTCCCATAACACAGGTCTGCTCATGTTACCCTCTACTTAATAAACTCCCATTACTCCCTGTCACTTCCAAGATCAAATATAAAATTGGTGTTCAAAGCTCTTCAAAACCCAGCCTCCCCGGCCTCTGTTATACCTTATTGCTCTCCCCCGGACTCCACACCGTTCTCCTTGATTCAGAAAGGCTGGCCTCTGAACTATTTATCTGCAAAGCATAGCAAACAAATAGCAATAACTCCAGGCATCTCCATTGATTACTGTCCTGCACAGAGTGCTTTCCCTCCTTATTACTGCCTCTTGGCTTCCTTCCACTCTCCAGGAAGCCTTTTCAGTCCCTCTTAATTCCCGTTGTTGTTGCTTTGTCCTATCTTCCCATACTTCACACCCATACTTGCGTGAGGTTTTCTTGGCGAAGATACTGGGGTGGTTTGCATTTTCATCTCCAGTGGATTAAGGCAAACAGGTTAAGTGACTTCCTCAGGTCACCCAACCAGTAAGTGTCTGAGGGACGCTGGATCTGAACTCCGGTTTTTCTGATGCCGTGCCCACTATTCCATCCAAAAAGCCACCTAGTTGCTTCCTTCTGTTGATTATTTCCACTTAATCCTATATATGGTTTGTATATAGTTGTTTGCATATTGTCTCCTTCATTAGATTGTGAGCTCTTGAATGCTAGAACTGTTATTTGCCTTTCTTTGTATCCCTAGCACTTAGCTCGGTGCCTGGTATACAGTAGGTGTTTAATAAATGTTTATTGATCGACCGATGGATTATATCCCTAAGCTTAGATTAGATACAATCAAAATTAAATTGAGGACTGACCAAAACCTGAAGAGGGAAAAGCCAGAGAGTCAAAAGTCATTGCATATCTTCACTTAATGTAAATACCAGAAATTTTACCTAATTATGAAGTAGAGGACAAAAACCATTATCTCAAGTGATTTTGAAAAGGAGATGGGCGTGCTTAGACTTGAATTTTTAAAAGCTGCTTCTTGAGTTTGACAGCATGAATCTTACTAACAGATGAATTATGTCAAAAGAGAATGATTCAAAAAAGATAGTATCTGCTGTAAGCACCATAAATGAATGATATTTGAAAAAAGAGGCAATAACATTCAGCACCTACACATGGTATATTCTGTAACCTTTGCTACAGCAAAAAAACCCCACCATAATGTATGTAAATGTATGTAAATATGCATACATATATATGTGTGTGTGTGTGTGTGTGTGTGTGTGTGTGTGTGTGTGTGTGTGTATATATATATATATGGAAAAGTAGGACTATGAAGTTATATCCCAAAAAGACAGGTGACAAAAAAATCACATTGGCAGAAATTACTTCAAAGAAGTATTGAAGGTATCTGGAAAGGCATTGGAAGTTTACATAATTATCTATGAAGTATACATAATAGAAATCTTAATGTTACATTATTCAAGTAAAAGTAATAACAGAAAGTATGAGGGGAAAAAGTCCAGAAAACAAAATCATGTTGGGGATTTTAGATACTTATACTCAACAATTAAAGTTTTTGAGCTTGAATCCAGAAGTCAAGTATTACCAATTGTCCAAAGTTCTATCATCTGTAAATACCTTGATCTTCTCCAGGCAAGACAAATCAAACAAAATTGTCAAGAAGAAAGCTGTGACTGAATATGTTAAGATACTTACTGGCATCCCAAAATCAAAGCTGATTGAGACAAGCACATTTAAAACAATGACCTCTATACAATTCCAGTCCTACAGCACTGCAAACTAGATAATAATAGATTTTAAAAATCTATCCTAACAAATGTATCCTAACAAAATCCTATATGATCTTAATTAGACACAAGACCATCACCTTGAGAAAGATTAGAAAGGATAGATAGGATAGGTTAGAAAGGAAAGATAGAAGGGAAAAAGGAGATAGAGATTTTTAAAGCATTTTTCAGATCACATGATAAAAAGGTCCAAAAATCTTTACAAATACTTTGAGAACAAATAAACATCATATGGCTAATAGTAATGATGGTTGCTAATATGTATAAACCATTGACTTTGTTGATTGTAACTGAAAGAAGGGATGTATTACATAGCTAAGGTTTGGGTAGATAAAAACTCCTAGGAACAACATCTGAGATTTTAGTGGACTATAAGTTTATTTACTATAATAAAACAATGCGTCAAGGAAGTCACAAAAGCTACCTTAATCCAAGGTCAATAAAACACAAACCATCTAGATTGATTGAGGTAATTATTCTACAGTACTTGATCAAGCAATATGGTATGCCATATTTAGACTCAGAAAGATCTGATTTCAAACCCACCCTCTGATGTTTATTATCTTGACAATCATGAGAAAGCAATTGAATCTTTCTGACTCTGATTCTTCATCAATAATAATATTGAATAATACCTGTTAGTATTATTAGAGAGGGAGTTCTAAGGTGTTAGTTCTTTTTTCAGTTAATTAATTTATTTCCTTGTTTACATCGTTCATTTCCATGAGATTTTGAGTTACAAATTTTTTCCTCATCTTTCCCCCACCTACCACCGCAAGACAGCCCTATCCCACTGTATAACCCCTCCTCCAATCTGCTCTCTCCTATGTCCTCCCCCATTGCTCCTTTGACTTTCCAGAAGGGCAAGATGGATCTCCCTACCCTAGTGCCTATATGTCTTTAATTCCCAGTTGCATGTAGTTAATAATAATAATAATAATTATTATTATTATTATATATATACACATATATATTTTTTTAACATTTGATTATAGAACTTTAAATTCTAGATTCTTTCCCTTCCTCCCTCGTCACCCACCCCCCACTGGAAAGACAAGCAATTCAATACAGGCTGTACATGTGTAGTTACGCAGAACATCTCCACAATGGACATATTATGAAAGACTGATTATATGTCCCTCCTTCCTATCCTGCCCCTTCTTGTTCTATTCTTTACCCTGTCCCTGTCCCTTTACAAAAGTGTGTACTTCTAGCAACCCTCCCCTACCCCATGTATCCCCTCTCTCATCCCCATCCCCTCTACTCTCCTGTGTGGCAAGAGACTCAGTTTAGAGTTTATGTCATTCCTTCCCTAAGCCAAATTCAATGAGAGTAAAGTTGACCCTTTCCCTTTTGCCTTCCTGTTCTTTCCTTCCATTGTAACAGTTATCCCTTGCCTCTTCTATATGAGATGATTAACCCCATTCTGTCTCTCCCTGTCTCCTCTGATTCCATTCCTCTCCAACCTCACAATTTCAACTTTTAAAGTATCATCCCTTCCTATTCAATTGATCCTGTGCCCTCTATGTACACATATATACACATACTCAGATATGTATTCATATGCATATATATACCCTCCTATATAGACATATGTGTATTTATACTTTATATACATTTGTATTCCCTTCACCTATCTCATACTGAGAAAAGTTTCATAAGTTACAATTATCCTATTTTCATGTTGGCATATAAATAGTTCAACTTCTATAAGTTCCTTATGATTTCTTTTCCTTGTTTACCTTCTCATGCTTCTTGTATTTGAGTGTCAAATTTTCAGTTCTGGTTTTTTCAGCAAGAATGCTTGAAAGTCTTCCACCTCATTGAATGACCATATTTTCCTCTGGAACATTATACTCAATTTTGCTGAGTAGGTGATTCTTGGTTTTAATCCTAGCTCCCTTGATCTCCGGAATATCATATTCCAGGCCCTGTGATCCCTTAATGTAGAAGCTGCTAGATCCTGGGTTATCCTGATTGTGTTTACTCAGTATTCAAATTGTTTCTTCTTGGCAGCTTGTAATATTTCCAGAATTATCAAGCCATAAGAAATAAGAACTAAGTGAAAGGTTAGTGGAACTCTGCTAAATTTCGGGGAGAGGGTCTTGCGGAACTGCCTCCAGGGCAAGGAATCAGCAGAAGCAGCGGCCCTGCCACCACCTCCACATGGCTGCTTCAGAAGCTCCCGGCCTGCAGACTGCAGGGGGACCAAGCAATCATTCAGAGGCTAAGTGCTCTTGCCTTAAGCTGCCTGGATCGAGATCGTGGTCTTGGGTGGTGGTCCTGGGGTGCTTTTTCAGTGAGCCAAAGCTGGTAGGGGCTGCAGCAGCCTCCTAATAGCTCTGGCAGCTGCAAAAACCCCAGGGATTTGGGACAGAGCTTTCCCCTCTGGAAGCAGAGTTCCACAGAGCTAAAAAGTCAAGTAATTGACTGGCAACATGAGCAGGCAAAGGAAGCAAAGCAAGCCCAGCAATTCAACTTTAGATTCC
>CM053580.1:266834902-266862250 GCA_028627135.1 Pseudochirops cupreus | reverse complement strand
ATATATATATATACATATATATACACATAATTATTATTATTAACTACATGCAACTGGGAATTAAGATGTACAGGCAGTGAGGTAGGGAGATCCATCTTGCCCTACTGGAAAGTCAGAGGGGTGATGGAGGAGGACATAGGAGAGAGCAGATTGGGGGAGGTTATATAGTGGGATGCCTGTTTTGGGGTGGTAGGTGGGGGAAAGATGGGGAGAAAATTTGTAACTCAAAATCTCGTGGAAATGATGTAAACAATCAAAATAAAATAAAATAAAATAAAACAAAATAAAATAAATGAGCAAAAAAATAAAGCTTTTGATAACCAGGGGGAAAAAAAGGAAGTAACAAGATAAAAATGTTAAAGAAAATGAAAAGGTGGCTAAAGATTCCTTTTAAATATAAAGTCCAAGGATGGAAACAATATGAGCAATATAAACAATATGAGCAACATAAGGAGATGATGGAGAAAAGTCTTAGCTTGAAAAGCTAAAGATACTAAAAAGCAGCAGTGGTGACATCCAACCACATAACTAGAGTGAAACATAACAGAGGAAAAGACTGAATGCTGCACTGGTACTTGAGAAATGTTAAAGGACACTTACTAAAGTCCTCTAGTACATTGGGTTGCTGTTCATCCCCTTTTCAAAGAGGGCCGATGACATCATGGGTGATATCTTGACTCATGTGTGAACTGAATTTAAATGAGGTAGAGCTGCACAAAGTTTTCAGCCTCACTCTCTTTTCCAGAGTCATCAAAGTCCAGTGGCAAGACAAAAGTCAGGATGACTAGTGATAGCCCAGGAGGCAGTGGCTGACCTTGGTGTCTTCGAAGTCTGATCAAGCTCTAAGTACTCCATAGTGCTTGCTTCAGCTACCTTCATAGCCATTTGAACAAACTGTTCTCATCTGCCTATTCTGATGGGAGAAGTCTTCACATGGTTGGGGCATACATCCCCCTAACTCAGTGATGGGTTTGAGGCTTGTTGGTTACCCTCAACCTGAATAAGCCAATCTGTTGAAATGATTTTACTGGGGTGTCACTGCTGTGCATGCTACAGCTTCTTGGTACCACAGGTAAATTATATATGAAGGATTTGTTTAAGGACAGGAACAGACTGTTGAACAAGAAGAATTGTAGTGGATGAGAAGACAAGGACGGACTACCATCTGTACCAATGGAAGTAGTACCTGAATGTGATGAGATCAAAGATCTACTAAAGTACTGAATGCAAAATTTATAGTCTAGCAAATAATCTAATGCAAAAATCTGAAGTATAAAGAATATAGGTTTAAGCACTCTGTTGTAGGTAAGCCAGGCTTAACTCAGGCTGATACAGTGGTTCAGCTTCAGGAATTCAAATGAAATGAGACATTAGGAGACCAAGTGAAGATTTTGGGACAACAAGAATATATCAACTTCTAATTCCACTCACATTCATTGAGACAGGACTCATTTTCCCCCTGTCGTTGAGGGAAAAATAAAAGCAAGAATATAGTATTTGGAACAAAGTTAGGGAGAAGTAGGGAAGGGAATAGGCCAGCTTGAGGTATGAGGTCATGTTGCTTCTTTTCAGAAAAGCCTGAAATTATTTTGTCTTCTTTCAGTGTCTATAACTAAACCATCTCACTTCTCTTTGGGAAGCAGTGATTAGGAAGAGTGGAGCAAAAGACAGAATTCATCACAGAATCAAAGAATATTAGCATAGGAAGTATCCTTAGAGATGATCTGATTTAACTGCTACTTCAAGCATGAATCTCCTCTACAATATCCCTGATCACTGGGCATCTAGCCTTGACTTAAAGACTTTCTAGTGATAGGGAATTAACTACTTCTTAAAACTTTCTATTTTAAGATCCATTCTTTAAAAAAATCTTGGCTCCTCCTATTCTTCCCAACCCCCTGCCCATATGAATCCCCTCTTCTATTAAGGAAAACAGTAAAGCTAAACTGACTGACAAAATGATCTCATATGAAGGCATAAACAAAATTTCATTCTCATCATCCCCTAGCTCTCTACCAAGAGGAGGGAGGTTTCATCATTTGTTCTCTGGAACCAAGTTTAGTCATTGCAATCTAACTGAATTTAACGCAGTTTAATCAGCTGACACCTTCCTCATATTCACTTATGTTATTATAGTGACTGTGCAAATTGTTCTCTCATTCTGCTTACTTCTTTTTGCATCAATTCAAAAAAATACTTTAATACATTACTCAAAATACATTAATCAAGGTGGTAGACACAAAGAACAACAGAACAGTGTTTGCCTGAAAAGAGCATACATTTGAGTGAGATGAGAGGGAAGGAGACTATGTGTGTGCATGTGTATGTGTGTGTGTGTGTGTGTGTGTGTGTGCGCGCGCGCGCATGTGTGTGTGTGTGTGTGTGTGTGTGTGTGTACACACACACAGATGAGTTAGTCTGAGAAGAGGAAAGACAGGAAATAGAACCTAAGTGAGTCTTAAAGGAAGAGCAAGATTCTGACAGTGAAGGATGAAGAAGGAGTACATGCTAAAGATAAGGGACAAGTTCTAAACATGGATAGTGGTAAAAGACAGAATGTTTAGTACAAAGAATACCCAGGGAACAGTTTAAACAGGCCATAGCATATGTGAATGGTAGTGATATGAAACATAACTGGAGCCAGATTGCAGAGAATGTGAAATGTCAGGCTGAAAATTTCGTATTTTATCATAGAAGTAATAGACAGACAGTGAAAGTTTTAGATCAGGGGTGTCATAACTGACTTGTGCTTTAGAAAGATGACTTTGGAAAACATGCAGAGGATGTATTGAAGGCGGGGACTAGGGTAGTAACCTTGTGACAGGAACAATGTGAAATATGTTACAGAGGTAAAATTCCGAAAACTTGGCAAATGCTTGGAAATAGCAGGTAATAGAGAAAAAGAGGAGTCAAAGAATGACGAAGAAAAACTGCTATGAATCAAGGTGGCTTGGAGGATGATGTTGCCTCTCTCCCGGAAAGAGGGAAGTTTGGGGCAGCAGGTGGGGGTGGAGTGGGGGTGTTCTATGTTGGGGTGATAGTTTGAGGGAAGATCATTCTATTCTGGTCATAATGAGTTTAAGCAGCTAATGAAACATAAAGGTGGAGATCCATAGTAGACTTACATTGGTGATAAATACATGAAGTTCAAGGGAGAGATCAGGATTAGAAATGCAGATCTGAGAATCACTAACATAGAATGGATGATTAAACTTAAGGCAGAAAATGAAAGAAAAAAGGAAACAGGTATTTATTAAGCACCGACTATTTTGATTCTCACAACAGGACATGGAAGCAGGTGCTATTATTATCCCCATTTTATAGCTGAAGAAATTTGCCAAAGGACACACAGCTAGTCAGTGTCTGGGGATGGATTTAAATGCAGGTCTTCCTGACTCCAGGCCCAGCACTCAATCCACTTTTCCAACTTGTTGCCTCTGATGAAATTACAGAAAGAGATAATATTCCAAACTATTTCTCCCTGGGAACTAACAGGTGCCTCTTCCTCTGTTCCCCAATGTGAGCTGCACGTGATATCCTATGGCCTCTGAAGAAAGTTTCATGTGGGAATCTTTTCTCCTGAATCCTCTCCATTTTCAGTTTGAGACCCTCAGCAAGTATCTGACTCAACACATTCTTTCCTCATAACATAACATTTCACACTTAGTCAAGAATCAGTCATTACAATATTTTGAGTTATGATCTATAAAACCAAGCCTTATTTTTCTGGACCATCTAGGTAACTAGCTGTTCACTTCCAACATCCTCCTTTGACTTTAAAAAAAAATCCATTTTATTTTATGTCCAGGTCTGAATTCTCTCTCTCCTTCTATCCATCTCACGACTGGGAAGCAAGAAAAACAAACCCAGTAACAAAATGGTATAGTTAAATGTATAGTCAAGCAAAACAAATTTCCACACATCCGCCATGTCCAAAAGTCTAATCCCCACTCTCCCAAAATCATAAACCTCAGTCTGTACTCAGTATCCATCATTTCTCTATCTGAGGATATATATATGGGTTCTTTTCTTCTTTAATTTCTTTGGTATATAATACTGGTACTGCTAGGACAAAGAAAATGCAATTTGAAAGCTCTTTTTCGCATAGTTCCAAATTGCTTTCTAAAATGGCTGGACCTACCCACGGCTAGACACACACATACACATATGTGTGTATGTATATATACACATATATGTATGTATGTACATATATATACACATACACACATCTGTTTAATTATATATCTGTTTTCCCACATCCCCTCCATTATCTGTCATTTTTATTTTTTGGCAACTTTATTAATTTAATGGATATGAGGTGGTAACTCAAGAGTTATTTTACTTTTCTTCCCCTAATTATTTGTGATTTAGAGAATTTTTTAAAAATCACTATTGATTGCTTGGTTTTCTTCTCCCGAAAAACACTTATTCATGTCCTTTGGTCATTTACAAATTAGGAAATGACTCATTCTTATGCATTTGACTTTGTTCTGTATGTTAGAAATGAGACCTTTATTTGAGAAATTTGCTGCAAAGATTTTTTTTTCCTTATATCTTTCTTCTCTTCTAATTTCAGCTGGTTATGTTTTTACAAAAACTTTTAAACTTTATGTTATCAAAATTGTTCATTTTACCTTTTGTGATCCTTTTTATCTCATTTGGTCACAAACACTTCACCTCTCCATAGATCTGATATAATTTCTTCTTTGCTCCTCTACTCTGTTTATAATGTCATTCTTCATGTCTAAATCATGTATGCATTTGGAGCTTAACTTGTTATGTGGGATATGATAGTCTATGCGTAGTTTCTACCAGATTACTTTCTAGTTTTCCCAAATTTTTGCTGAATAATAATTTCTTGCCCCAATAGCTCAGATCTTTGGATTTATCAAATATTAGATTATAGTGAGGATTTGCTTCTGTATATTGTGTATCTAATGTGTTTGACTAATTAACTTCTCTTTTTCTCATGCAGTACCAAAGTGCTTTGATGTCTGTAATTTAGTACAGTTTGAGATCTGATACTAATAGACCTTCCCTTCATTTTCTACTTTTTCCCCCACTAATCTCCTTTACATTCTTGATCTTCTGCTACTCTAAATGAATTTATTATTTTTCTAGCTCTATAAAGGATTTTTTTTTTGGTTTGGCATGGCATTGAACAAATAATTTTATTTAACAATGCCATTTTTATTATATTGGCTTAGCCTATCTGTGAGAAAAATGATATTTCTCCAATTATTTAGATTTTCTTTACTTGTAGGAAAAAAAAAAGTTTTTTAATGTGTTCATATAATTCTTGTGTGTGTCTTGGCAGGTAGACTCCCAAGTATTTTATACTATCTCTAATGCTGATGATATCTGTGGGTCTGTTTTATATCCTGAAATTTTAATGGAGTAGTTAATTATTTCAATTAGTTTTCTTAGTTGACTCTCTAGGGCTCTCTAAGGGAACCATCATTTTATCTGTAAAAAGTTTTTTTGGGGGGGGTTGTTTCCTCTTTGCTTATGCTTATGAACACACAATTTCTTTTTCTTATCTTATTGCTATAGTTAGCATTTCTAGCACTATATAGTAATGGTGATAATGAACATCCTTGATTTACCCCAATTTTGCTGGAAAGATCTTAAATTAATCCTCATTAAAGATAATTTAGGCTACTAGTTTTAGATAGATATAACTTAGTATATTAAAGAAAGCTTTGTTTATTCTTGTGTTTTCTAGGGTTTTTTTTAAACAGGAATGTGTGTTATATCTTGTCAAAAGCTTTTTATGGATTTATATAATCATATTATTTTTGTTAATTTTGTTAGTAATAAGGTGAATTATGTTTATACTGTACATGATGCTGAATCAATATGGCAGTCTTATTATAAATCCATTCCATCATAGTGATAGTGCTTGTAATTTTTAGTGATTGATACCTTTGTGATATCAATCAATCAATAAACATTATAAAAAGAGGAAAAAGATAGTCCCTGACCTCAAGGAGTCTACATTCTAAAGGGAGAGAGAACATACAAACAAATATATATACAAAGCAGGCTACATACAGGACAAAATAGGAAATGATTAAAAGAAGGAAGGCAATGGCATTAAGAAGGGCGAGGGAAGCCTTCCTGTGGAAGGGGGGATTTTACACGAGACTTAAAGGAAGTTAAGGAAGTCAGAAGGCAAAGTTGAACACAAAATAGGGAAAGACTTGAGGCAAGCTACTGCAATAGTCCAGGCAAGACAGGATGAGAGAACCTGCATTAGAAGGTGGCCCCATCAGAGGACAGAAGGAGGCATATACAGGAGATGTTGCAAAGGTGAAACAGAAACAACCGATTGGATATGAGATATGAGAGATACTGAGAGTCAAGGATAACTCTTAGGTTGTGAGCTGAGGGACTAGGAGGATGACATTGTCCTCTATAGTAATAGGGAAGTTATGAGGAAAGAGGACACAGGGGAAAGATTACAAGTTCTAGACGTGTTCAGTTTCAGACGTTTACTGGACATCGGTTTTGAAACGTCCAAGGCAGTTAGAGATGTGAGACTGGAGGTCAGCAAAGAGAGTGGGGCAAGGGAGGTAGACTGGAGAATCCTTAGCAAAGAGATGGTAATTAAATCCATGGGAGCTTATGAGATAAAGTGAAGTCGCGTAGAAGAAGAGAAGAGAGACCAAGACAGAAGTCTATTTTAGGGCATGATCTAGTTGAGGATTCAGAGACGGAAAATGCGAAGGAGCAGTTGGAGAGAATGGTGTCCCAAAAACCTGGAGAGACGAAAATATCAAGGAGGAGAGAGTGATGAACAGTGTCAAAGGCTGCAGAGAGGTCAAGGGAAATGAAGACTGAGAAAAGATCATTATTGGATATGGCAATTAAGAGATCAGTAGAAACTTGGGAGAGTAGTTTTGGTGGGATGATAAGGTTGAAAGCCCAATTACAAGGGATTAGGAAGAAAGGAGACAAGTGGAGGCCCCTATTATAGACGGCCTTTTTGGTTTTTTTTCAGGATGGGAGAGTTATTTATTGGTGGTAGGGAATGAGCCAGTAGACAGGAAGAGATTGAAAATAAGTGAGATTAGGACACGAGAGGACACAATCTGTTGGAGGAGATGGGCTGGACTGGAATCACTTCAACAAATAGAAGATGTTAGCCTTGGTAAGAAGTAAAGGAGGAAAAATGGTAGAAGGCCTCTGAGTGATAAAAATGAGAGAAGAGGGAGCTTGTGGGGGAGAAGTCATGGGAGGTTTGAGGTTTGAGCACGGATGAAAAGGTTTGGAAGAGCTGCTGTGGAAAGTAGGACAGTGAGTTGATAAGGGAGGTATAGGAGGATGTAGTAGCAGAAGAGAGGGCCTAGTTGAGGTTGTTTAACATAAATTTGTATTAGACCTAGTCAGAACAATTGCCTGATTTTCTCTACCTTTTTTGTGAATAGTGGAAGTGATCTAAGGCTGATGCATGGCTGAGTGTAATCTACAATATGATTCCAGGGCTAGGGATTCAAAAGGAGTATGGGGGATGGTGCAGAGTTGTAATTGGTTCACCAATGGGGCAAGGTGGAAGGAAGAGGAAAGACTGGCTACTGCAGAGGAGATGACCTGGGAGAGAATTGAAAGGTCAAGGGATTAAAGGTCATGGTGTGAATAAAGAGTAGGGTTTTATAAGTAAAGGCAGAGGGGGAGGTAAAAGCCATTATATTATGGTCAGATAAAGAGATTTCAGATTCTTGAACATGGAGGTGGTACATTTGTGGGTGATGGCAAGATCAAGGGTATGACTATCTTTGTGTGCAGCTGGGGTGGGGTGGAGTAGTTCCTGGGAAGTGAATAGGTTGAGGAACTGAGTGGTTAGGGAGTTTGGTGGACAGTCAATATGTATGCTGGTCTCTTAGAATAAGGGCAGGTGCTGGGGAGAGAAAAATTGTGATGCTGAACTTATTAAGGAAGGAAGGTAAATGAGCTAGGGGTCTGTAGACAGCAGCTACCAGGATTTTGAAGAAAGGTTATAAAGAGATGGAGGCAGAGAGAAAACCTAGAAGTGGCAATGGGGAGCAACTCCCCTGTCTTGACTAGTGAGTTAGAGGAGAATGAGTGAAGATGCAGCCAGTACTTCAAAGTCTGGCCAGGGAATTTATGTCATTGTCTATGGTACTTTTCAGCAAAATGTAGTTTCCCTGTCTCTGCTAATTGGATGTATTTTTGCTTTTGTTTTGTCTAAGATTATGACTGCTACTCCTGCCTTTTTACTTCAGCTGAAGTATAACATTCTCCTCCAGCTACTTATTTTAACTTTGTGTGTATATATTTGCTTCAGGTGTGCTTTAGGTAAATAAGATACTGGATTCTGGTTTCTAATCTATTCTGCTGTCTTTATCTGTTTTATGAGTAATTTAATTCCATCTACAGTTATGATGGTTAATTGAATATATCCTTCATCTTCCATTCTCTTACACTTTTCCTTCTCTTTGTTTCCTGTCACATCTTTAAGAGTTTGTTTTGCTTCTGAATAAGCAAGCCTTTTAATCTACTCTCCCTTTTTATTCCACCCATTCCCTTAACCTTTTCCCCTCTCATTTGCCTGTTAGGTGAAATGTATTTTTGTACCCAACCACATGTATATATGTGTATTCTTCCCTCCTTCGACCAATTCAGATGAGAGTGAGGTTCAAATGTCACCTGCTTCCTGTACTCTTCCATTTATATGAGAAAACTTCCCCCCATTCTTACTCTCCCTTCTCCTCTCCACCAAAGATATTCCTCTTTCCTTGCCTTTCACTTCTTCATTTTAAGAATTTCTAGACATAACAGAATCAGTATCAGGTCCTCTGTCTAATTAAGACTCCTTTTATGATCCATTATGATAATAGAGTTCTTAGGGGATGCATGTAGTATCTCCCCATATAAGAATCTAAACAGTTTATCCTTGTTTAGTCCCTTATGATCACTCACTTATGTTTACCTTTTTATGCTTCCATTGACTCCTCTATTTACATGTCTAATATTCTATTCAGTTCTGGTCTTTTCATAAGGAATGCTTAGAAGTCCTCTATTTTATTAAAGACCCATTTCCCCCTGTAGGATTATACTGGGTTTTTCTGGGTACATTCATTCTTTTTGACTGCAAGCCTAAGATCTACTGTCTTCTGGGATATTCTATTCTAAGCTCTCAGAGATCCTTTATAGTGGCGGCTGCTAAATCTTATGTCATCCTGACTGTGGCTCTATGGTACTTGAATTTTTCTGGCTGCTTGAAGTATTTTTTTTCTTTTTCTTTTTTTGACCTGGGAGCTTTGGATTTTGGATATAATATTCCTCCATTTGGGCTTCTTTAAGGAGGTAACTATTTGGCAGTTTTCAAGATTTCTTGAAATATAATGCCTTAGGCTCATGTTTTTTGGCTATGATTTTAAGGCAGTCAAAAAAAAAATTCTTAAATTATCTCTATTCAATCTGTTTTCCAAGTCAGTTGTTTTTGCTATGAGGTATCTTACCGTTTCTTCTATTTTTTCCAGTCTTTTGACATTAGTTTTATTTTTTTTTCATTCCTCTTACTCTGAATATTTCTTGATGTCTTAGGGAGTTTCTATTGAACCAATTCTATCTTTAAGAGAGCTATTTTCTTGAATAAGGTTTTGTACTTCCTTTCCCAAGCTCATTCTAAATCTTTCTTCCATAGTTCTCCTTTCTTTTACTTCTCATTTAGTTTTTAAAATCTTTAAAAAAAATTTTTTAGCTCTTTTTCATTTTAACTCTTGCTTTATCTCTTCCAGCAATTATGACTGGACATGTGCCAAAGCTGTGTGTGTGTGTGTGTTCTGAAGTGGCTTTACTTATAAATATTTTAAAGTCATTTTCTTCTTCTAGATGTGTATCTTGATGTTCCCTGTCATTTCCCCCCAACATTCTTCCAGCTTACTTCTTGACTTTGGACTTTGTTGTGGGATTGGGCTCTGTATACTTCAGAGGGGAATATCTGCATTGAGTTTCTGTCCTCTTGGGTCCTTCTGCTGTTTTTTTTTTCTTTTTGACTGTACATGTACAATCATATCAAACATATTTACACATTACCCATGTTGTGAAAGAAGAATCAGAACAAAATGGAAAAACCATGAGAAAGAAAAAAACAAGAAAAAAAGAGGAAACTAGTATGCTTTGATCTGCATTCAGCTTCTGCTGCTTTTTTGAGGTGAATGTGGTATTATTCCAAGAAATCAGTGACAGTTCAGGCTTTGGAATCTGGGAGCTTTCACTGTTTCCAAAGAGATATGAACCAGCAAAGAGATATGAACCAGGGTTGGAGTCTACTCACTTCCCTGGTCTGAACTCTACAAGTTCCTGACTTAGATCTGATCTGACCCTAGGGCTGTGCAAGACCTCTGTTAGCTTGCTCCTGGGGTTGGAAATTTCAGTAGACTGCTGCTAGACTCAGCCACTATCAGCCCAATGGGAGGCTCTATAGGCTGAGAGTGAGTAAACTTCAGGCTCCCCTTTGATCTGGGATTTTCGCCCTGCTTATGCTACTGTAGACCTCATCCTGGGCTAGAGGCAAAACCTGAGTCCCTGCTCTCCTTCCAGGATAAGAACCATGTAGCTGCTGCTTGCTTTGAAGCTTATTCCTCACTCAGTATATAAATGTGGATCATGACCACAACGGCTTTTCTCCACCACTCTACCACAGAACCCTCCTCAGCACATCCTGGACCCATGAACTGGAACTGAGTAGCTGGTCACAGAGTTGTGACTGTGAGGCCTCCTGGGACCTCTTCCTGCCTCAGGATGCAGTCTGGCCCTCTTTCAGTTATTGAGTCCTGCAATGCTCTGCCAGGAGCTGTGCTGGTGAGACTCTCTCCCTAGTGTCTGTACCCATCTCTGTTTCCCTGTGCCAATCTGGGCATAAAAAAGGACTATTTTTTTCTTGAGTTTCCAGATCAGGATTCAGTGTGTTATGTTTTTCTAGATCTTTGTGTAGGAGGTGTGGAATGGGCCCTGTCTTGTGCTTCTAGCTACTCTGATATCTTGATTCCACTTCCTTTTATCTTTCAAACTTCTATCTGACAGTCAGAAGTGATCAAAACATTACCTGTATATTTATGTCCTTTATTTTTTACATATTTTTGAAAATCATTTCCAATCATCCTGACATGAACCACTGAAAAAGGATAGTGATTCAGACATCTGATAACTCTCAGCAGCCTTCCATCACATTCATCACATGCCCCAGGAAAATCTCCCAGTTGGTCATGTTGGATCTGCATGTAGCTGGTGAGTTGACAACAATTAAGACATGTTTCTTTCCTAAAGGCAGCATGATATTGCCTTCTACCTTCTGGTCAAAATGGAAAATTCCTCCAAAGGAGTACTAGCTCCTGTTTCTTCCTCCAAAGAATTTGTCCAATGGCTCTGGAAGACTGAAGATTCTTCTTCCCTTTTTCTTCTGTGTCACATTCCTGTATTTGACAACCTTTCTAGTTTTGATGCTCCTTGCTTCCCCAGAATCTTTTTCTTCCTGATCTTGGATTATATTTTCCATTAGTTATGTTTTTGATATGCTGTGTGTTAAGAGTTGAGGAAGCATAGCTTTAGGCAGAATCAAAGTGGGCTCACAGCTGTCCATAGGTTAAGTGATTTCTCCTTCCCAATAAAACTCTTAAGACTGGGTTCTTAATGTTTTTTTGTTTTTGGAGGGGAGAAGGCAGGGCAATTGGGGTTAAGTGACTTGCCCAAGGTCACGTGGCTAGTAAGTGTTAAGTGTCTGAGGTCAAATTTGAACTCAGGTCCTCCTGACTCCAGGACTGGTGCTCTATTCACTGTACCACCTAGCTGCCCCGGTGCTTAATGTTTTTAAGTTGTGTACCCTTTGGGCTGTCTAGTCAAGTCTATGGACATCTAGACTAATGTTTTTAGAAACATAAAATAAAATATATGTGATAAAGGGAATTAGTTACATTGAAATAATTTTAAAAGATTTTAAAAAAACAATAACAAGCTCAGAGACCCCAGGTTAAACCTTCTGTTCTCAGAAAAGACTCTGAAATGTTTCCTCAAGTTGGTGTTGATAGCAGAAATAGTTGTGGTCAGTTAACCCTGTCCTCAAGTAGTGAAGTAAAACTGCCTTTAAGGTACCCAAGTCTACTTAACTTAAGTGTTTAAAATTCTGTGAATATGCCAAATTTGAGAAGAACTCATGTGTCTTTAATATGATCTCTATGCGAAAATGTCTGCCGATGTAAGCTGTGAATTACCGTATCTGAGTATGTTATCAGTCTGTGCAAATTTGTTCAAGCACAGATTTGAAGGCAGATTGAGAAATAAATCCACATTCTGGGCATCCTGGAGAGTTAAATACATGGGCTGTTTATTTCAACTGCCTCCGGTCCGGACTTGTGAGCCAGTGGTCAGTACTGATCTCTGTAATACAAGAGCCCAAGAGCTGGACACAGCCAAGATCTAGGAGCACAGAGAAGAATATACATGGCCCTAGATGCAAGTAATCATTGTCTGTGCACTCACCTGATGGAATGACTGAGAGCCTTGGGTTGAGCTCATCACTGCAATAGCAGCATTTGATGAGGGCAATTCTCAAATAGGCATACTGTTTTGGTGTAGTTCTGAGTCTCTAACAGCTGGCAACAGGAAAAAGGAAAGCTAGGACAAGGTCTATAGATCCAAGATTGGTATACAACAGATCCAAGACTGGTATACAACAGGATTCACATTAGCATCATATGATTATGGCTAAATCAGCTAAGACCTTTTTGCCTCAATTTTTCTATCAACAAACCAGGAGGTTATCCTATATCTCATGGAGATGATGTAAAGATTAACATGAGTGCATATACACATATACATGTAAGTGTATATATACATATATATACATATGTATATATATATATATGCATATATCTGTATATAGCCACATTTAGCTTCTGGAAATGGAAAAAAAAGGTATGAGCATTCAAGAATCAATTACAATATAATTGTAGTTCTTGCTAAAAAATATAGTGTGTAGCAAGAGAGATATTATATTAGGGAATTTAGGGAGTTTAGGTGGGGGGCAGTGAAAGAGGAATAGAGAAGAAGAAGGCAGTGTGATACAGTAGAAAGAGTACTGGCCCTTGAATCGGAGAAGCCAGATTTAAATTCTGTCTCTGATGATTACTACCTCCGTAAGCTTGAACAAGTCACTTAACCTCCCTGAGCCTCAGTTTCCTCATCTATAAAGTAATAAAAGCTATGCTAAAAAATAAGCTAGATGAATTCAGGTCTAGGTCTATGCTTCCTTCTATGAAGAATTAGGATAAAACATATAAATGACCTTTAAGACAACATTTTCTTGTTTCCAGCTCATTATAACTAGTCACATACCAATCAGCGAGTTGAACTGAATTTTCCTCACATCTTTTCTCAGGTTTCAACTAAATATCTTCCTTCATAAATAATGATGAGTGATTATCTCCTTTGTTCTCTTTTCCTCACCTAAAACTTTAAAGAAGTCAAGTTCCAAAATCTGTTTCAACACAAATCTCTAGAGACTAAATAGTCCAGTGATGGTGAGAGGTGGGAGGCAGGTACCTTCAGTGCTCCACTGTGAGCTTACTTGTTCTGCAGACAACAGCAGCAAGCTAAAGTGTCAGCTTTCAGTAAAGGAAAGATAATTCAACTGATATGCTAACACCTATCAGGAAACCTGCTAGCTGTTGCAACCCTAAGCATCATGTCTGAAAAGGAGTTCTGTTTTTATTCTTTATAAACACTGTATTATGTGACAAACTTTAAAGAAACAATCTAAAGTTCCCCTGCTCAAACTGCCTCATTAACCTCGTGGAAGTAAAACTTGCTACCTTTATGGGAAAAATGTCTATCCTCAAATTTTTTTAAAAGGAATTATCCAGAACCTCAAAAAGCCCTTTACTTCAACCTATTTAGAGAACTCACTCCTGTTATGTCAGATACATGGCACAAAAATAATGTATATTCCCTCTTCCTTTCCCCACTACCCCTAACACATGCACATACCCAGCCAGGAATTCCAGCATTTGACTGCAGAGAAAATGCTAGCAGCAAGAAGCTATCAAAGCCATATTGTGCCTTCTTCCTTGTTTCGTTGGTCCAAATAGAGCAAAGGACCTCTCTGTGGTGCTCTTATTACTACATGGAGTCAGAAAAACCAAGCTGGCAAAATTAGGCTTATAATCAACGAGACTTTTGTAAAAAGCGAGGGCCCACCGGCATGGCGCAAGACCCCGAGACGTCTGTAAGTATATACACGCCGTCTCCTCCACAGGAGCCTCTGAGCAGGCTCACAGCTGTCGGTAGCAGGCAGCTTTGGGCAAATGAACAGCAATTTTGAACTCCGCCTTTTGCCAGCGGGTCACGTTCGTAGAACCGCCATCCACTGAAGACAAATGAGAACGTAGCAGAAAGAGCTGAGCAAGAAACACGACAACCATCATTCCAGAGGGACTGAAAGAAAACACTGCAACGGACCCATAATTAGAGCAGCCAGCTTTGACATTCGGCTCTCTGGATTCGCAGCAGCCTGTGCAGGCCACGCACTGGAACCCACAGTGCCGCCGCCTGCGCGCGGGCAGAGTGAAAGCCTGAGCCCCGGCCCGACCGGGGAAGGGAAGCAGGCCGCGCCGCTGTAATGCCGATGTTTGTACTTAGCGTACATTATTGTCCTTTGCACTCATTTTCCGACTAGGGGACGGTTTGCTAGGATCAGTGTTTTCACCCAGTTTCTAAACATTTCAAAGTTGAAAGATTCTGCATGGGAAACCTGGCACTGGGCTGAAAACACCAAAAGGGCAAAACTGTCAAGTCACACTGCTCTGCAAACAGGTTTCTGTATCTGTGCAGTGAGTGTCTTTCATCAAAAACTCCACTTTTAGGTGTCACGCATGTGGAAGGGGTGGGGGTTTGCTAACTCTGAATATATAATATCCGTTTGCTCATAAAAGACAGTAACATGACAGGGTACTGTGTCAGCTCATTCATTGGGATGTGCAATTTTCTCTTATACTGTTTTAAGACTTTTTGCCTTCAAAACATAAGGAGTCAGAAACGGCGCCTCAAAAGGTTGAATTTTGTCAACACCACTCAGGTTTGCTTTAGACTTTGCTTTGCTTAAAAACAATGTAAGACCAGATTTTATTCTATTTTGTATCTACAGTCTAGCCCTGAATGTTTTAATCACTTAATCAAGTATTTCTTGTCATAATGAGGCTGGCAGAAAATGTCTACTGGAGGGAGGCAGCATAGCGTAGGTAAGAGCCCTGGACCTGAAGTCAGAAAACCTGAGCTTCAGCCCTGGCTTTACCACCTCTTAATTTTGACACCTTCAACAAATTGCTGATCCCATCTGGATCCCAGTTTCCTTACCTGTAAAATGGGGTGGGTTTACTAGATGATCTCTAAATTTAAGATCTAAGAATCTATGATCCCATGTAACTCTTAATGACTATGGTCCCATGACTCCTTCCATATTCTAACAATCTTTTCTGTGTTCTAAGGTTCTTTTTAGCTCTGACACATTCCAATGAAGAGACTGTGCTAGATAATGGCTAATGTCTCTTTAGCTCGAAATCTCTACTCCATCCCTCTAATTTGATCTTCACAACCCACTGAGGCTGTTAAATATACATATGAGCATTATTATTCCTATTTAACTGATATGGAATGTCTAAGTGGAGAAGTAGTTTGTCCAAGGAGGTCGCAGAAAGTTAGAGGAAGAACCAGGGACACTAGAGAGGGATTTCTTTCTTTAGGTACAGAATAGAATATTCTATCAAAGGCATGTGAAATCCCTTCCAATTCCAAGATTCTGTGGTCCTATGAAAGAAGTGCTAAACTTGGTCATGGTTACTAGAGCATAATAATAATAATCAATGTGATCATCTGGCACTAGAATCTCTCCTAGACTATTATTCTTTGTAGAATGGAATTTAAGTTGAACATGACTTGGATTTCATCTATGGGATTTATCTAATGAAATCTCAAAAGTATGTCGGTGTAATGTGATTTTTACAGCTGTCTCATGTGTTACTTTGCATTATGGATATTTCTGTGTGTGTGTGTGTGTGTGTGATGTCCCTATACAAAACTGTAAACTCCATGAAGTTAGGGGCTATTAACTAAACTTTTTATCACATCCAGCTCCTGGGACAGTGTTCTGCAAAGAGTAGGCTTTTCAAAGTTTTGTTGAATTTAATGACAAGACTCTTATGGCAGCATTATTTATAGTGAGGAGAAGGGAAAGGAGGAAAGAAAGAGAAGGAGAAAGAACTAAGCACTTGGATAGGGTGCCAGACACTGCACTAAGTGCTTTTTACAAATACCTCATTTGATCCTTACAATAACCCTGAAAGGAAGGAGATGTTCTCCTCATTTTACCATTGAGGAAACTGAGGCAAAGAGACCATGCGTGACTTGCCTAGGGTCATAAAGTTGCTAAGTTTCTGAGGGCAGATTTAAAATCAGATCTACATGACTCCAGGCCTAGCTCTCTATCCATTGTATCACGTAGCTGCCAAGGGAGACTTTAGTAAGAACTCTGAATAAGTGAATAGATTCTTTGAATGGACTGATAAATCTAGACTAGATAGACTAGGGACTGCCCTACTTTGAAGATCAATCTTATACCTCAGATAAGGTTCCTAAATTCCTTGTGGAATGGGTAAAGAAGAAGGATTACTATTTAGCTTAAAAAACAAAGACCAGAGTCTCTATTATAAGCTGTTCTCCAAGATACTAAACTCCTTTTGGCTTTGCAAGAATAAGAGAAAGTAAGTTGTGAACTGATTCAACCATTCTATAGAGCAATTTGGAACTATGCCCAAAGGGCTATACATTTTCTTTACCCTAGCAATACCACTCCTAGGTCTAGATCCCAAAAGAGATAAAAAAAAAAAAAGAAAAAGAAAAAAAGAAAAAAGGACCTATTTGTCCAAAAATATTTATAGCAGCTCTTTCCTGGGGATAAAGATTTAGAACTTGAGGGGATGTCCATCAAGTGGGGAATAGCTGAACAAGTTGTGGCATGTGATTATGAAGAAATACTATTGCACTATAAGAAATTATGAGAGGATACTCTCAGAAAAACCTGGAAAGACTTGCATGAGCAGATGCAAGGTGAAATGTACTGTGTTCAAAGTAACAGCAATATTTAAGATGACCAGCTGTGAATGACTTAGCTATTCTCAGCAATACAGTGATTCAAGACAATTCTGAAAGACACATGATGAAAAATGCTATCCATCCCCAGAGAAACAATTGATGGTGTGTGAATACATATTGAAACATACTTTTAAAAATTTTCTTTGTTTTTCTTGAGGTTTTTTAGTCTGTTTTCTTTCACAACATGACTATTATGGATATGTTTTACATGACTACACATGTATGACCTATATCAAATTGCTTGCCTTCTCTCAATGAGGGTGATTGGGGAGCGAAGAAGGGAGAGAATTTGGAACTCAAAGTTTTAAAAACCAATGTCAAAAATTATTATTACATGTAACTGGGGGAAAATAAAAAACTAAAAAAAAAGGTATGAGAGAAAGTAGACTATGATTACCCACAGTTCTTGTGCTGAGCAAAACAAGAAGAGTTTCTTTAATTTTAATTTAATTTTTATTAAATTTAATTTCTTAAATTTCCAGTTGGCATAAAAATGTGCTGTGCTTTAGCCTGTTGTGTTGTATTTGCAAAGGCAAAAGACAAGGTCACATGACCAACCTTGGAGCGGGCAGAAACAGAGGACCAGAGGCTGCAGCATTCATGGACCACATCATGTTGATCCAAATGCCTAGGAGACTCTTATATGACTAAACACTATGATAGTAGCAAATATTGTGTGAGCAACGAGAACAGTCCCTCAGTTACTCAAAGCATGATCAAGTACATAGAAGTGACAAAGTATAACTCTAGAAAACCCCAGGAAATCAACTCACTAAGATCAAAAGAGAGGTTAAGTCATAAGTCAGTTCATGCAGATTTCGCTGAAGATGCCTGGGTCAAGCCTGCTGGAAGTAGATCAGCATGAAGTATGGACTATATGATTCCATTTAGGGCTATATTCTAAACATTTGTATCATTCTGAAGGCATCAGAACTGTTGCATAATGGTGTTAAAACACTGAGGAAGAGTCATCGGCAACAGAAACTGTCTTCAAAAAGACTTAGAAAAGATTTTGCTTTTAGAGGTGGGCAGCTGGGTGGCACACTGATAAAGTGCAGGGCCTGGAGTCATGAAGACTCATCTTCCTGAATTCAAATCTGACCTCAGTCACTTACTAGCTGTGTGACCCTGAACAAGTCATTTAAACCTGTTCGCCTCAGCCCTTCACCTGCAAAATTAATCTGGAGTAGGAAATGGCAAACCCCTCCAGTATTTTTTGGCAAGAAAACCTCAAATGGGGTCACAAGGAGTCAGACAAGACTGAAAAACTAGTCAACAACAACTCCAATAACAGGTCAGGAAGGCTTGGAAAGAACAATCTGGAGGTTGGAAGACATTTCTGAAAGGGATTCACAGAATACTTTGTAAAGTCTTCAGATGCAACCAAAGAAACTTCTAAAATGAAGACAGCAGAGTGGTTCAAACTCAGTATTAAATTAGCTCAAAGTACTGTAAATGTATATTGGATCTTCATAAAAATGAAAGATTATACTTTCTCTAAAATTAGGGCAACCACTAAAGGAAAGTTAACCCGAACAATAACTTTAGCTAAACTTCAGGTCACATGCATTTAACATAATGAGCTGAAGAAGATGAAAAGGCCATTTATAATGGAATTCATTGAATTAGGAATGCCATGCTTAGCTGCCTTATAACATATAATTAATGATCCTATAAAAACGCAGCAGTATGAACTCCCCCTGCTGCCCAAAGAAAACCACTTTTTCTGCTAGTAGAGTAAGTGAGCAGTTCTTCCACAAATCCTGCCCTGCAGGGAGCTGCCGGGCCTGCCCCAACTCTTCTCTGTGGATGCCACTTGCTTCCTCCATGACGTACTGTCACTCGGACCATTACTTGCTTGGTCTGTGGTGCCTGGTAATCGCAGTTGGCTCTGCTGGAGGGCCATTTCCTCCTCAACAGCTATGTCTAATACCCCACACCTTCCTAGAGATTATTCATAATCCCCTTTAAAACCCTTCTCCTTTTATATTTCTTTGTTGTGTTAACGAAGATCAACTGTCTGAAGATCCATCTTGTTTCATACCATACCCAGCCACCTGGTACAACAAAGAAAGTTCTCTTTCCATCAAACAGCCTGATCCTTATGAAGCCCCAGTGCTCAGATTCAAGGTTAAAGGATTAAGGCTTGAAGGCACTGAGTTCCAAAGGAGAGTACACCAAATAGCAAATGCAACACAGAAATCAATCCTTTTCACTGCAGGAGCAGTGTGAAAAACAAATCAGTTGAGCTCAATCTAAAATTTTCTCTGTGGGACTCTCGCAAATTAGCACTGTAACAGATGTAATGGCCAGTTCTCTGGAGACAGGCACCCACCCACAGTAAACCACCATAAGTCATCACAGCGATAGTCTGCTTTCAGATATTTTTTTGAAAAAAAAGGGAAGGGTCAGAAACACAGACGTCTCTTCCCACTTCACTTCCAAATGAGTATACTGTCACCATTCCTATACAGGTGTAGCTCATGTATGCCTCTCTATATAAAAGAATCCATTAGCTTTTCACAATGTGTGTGTGCATGTGTAAAAGGGAAAAAGGGCACTGAATATATGTGATTGTGACCTGAAACAGCAAGAGGTGAAGAAGTTTAACTTTTTAAATTTTATTCACAACAGTCTAACTTTGAATCAACTTTTCATCTGGCCTGGTAGTAAAAAGAAATGGTGCTATTACTATTAAAAATAAAATCTTTCAAAACATCTGACTTTTTCTTCCCTTCACAGAACCTTTAGTATGCTTTAAAATAACTGAAAAATTGATTTAAATAGCCACCACACTTAACCCTGTCTCCCTAGAGTCCTTGAAGCACATTTACAGAGCTTCAGAAAGGTCCTACATGTCAATATTGTAAAGAAACTTTCCTATAAAGTGTTTTCTCTATTGCCATTCATCTTACTCCAGTTTTCAAGGAATCTCTCCTTCTTCAGAGGAATACACAATTGAAATGAGGAGTGTTTATGTGTGTACATATAAAAAAGAATCTGCATGTTTGGCTCATTTAAACTTCCAAAAGAAAATGAAATCGGTATTGCCTCACACAATTTTAGAAAAGAAAATAGAACACTTATAGATAGTTTTATCAACTAAGCATTCAGTGTCCAAAGAAAGAGTTTAAGTGATACATGTATTATTACAAATTTTAATTTTGGGGGTCATGCTTAACATTGGTTAAGGAGAGTGGGAAATTCCTGATCATTTGGTCATTGGAGCTCACTGCAGCAGTGGATAGAGGAATGGACTTGGAATCAGAAAGACCTGAGTTCAAATGTGGCCTCAGACACTTACTAGCTATGTGACCCTGGGAAAGTCACTTAATCTCTGTTTGCCTCAGTTTCCTCAACTGCAATATGGAGATAATAACAGTATTTACCTCACAGGGTTGTTGTGAAGGTCAAATGAGGCAACATTTGTAAAACTGCTTAGCACAGGGGCAGTTAGATGGTGCAGGGGACAGAGTGCTAAGCCTGGAGTCAGGAAGACATCTTCCTGAATTAAAATCTGGCTTCAGACACTTACTAGCTGTGCAATCCTGTTTCTTATGTGTAAAATGAGCTGGAGAAGGAAATAGCAAAGCACTCCAGTATCTTTGCCAAGAAAACCCCCAAAATGGGATCATGAAAAGTTGGACATGACTAAGTAAGGACTGTGCAGAGTGCCTGGCAGGTAGTGGGCACTCTATAAATGCTTATTCCCTTTCCTTTTATTCTTGGACCTTACTTTTTAGTATTCTTATCTCAGAAGGGAAAACTGCTAGGTAGTTCCCTGTCCAGGATGTTCTTTGACACACTGATTCTTACTTTGCCACAAACCAGTACAATTCAGAGTATAACAAAATAGTTTCCCTTTCCTAAGTCCCTCCCAAATAAACTTAAATTTCACAATGCTCTTGTCAAAAACAAATCTGAAAATCAAGTTATCAAAACAACCAGATTCAAGTAGTAATGAAGCTCTAGACTCCCTAACTCCACTAATATTTTTGGCTGGGAAGAAAGTTACTTTTACAGGATACTTAAAATAAGTTTCTGTTATCAGCTTAATAGCAAGCTTTATACCCACAAGGAGAATCACTACTATTTTTTTTTCCACTTTATAAGCAGCAGATGAAGCAAAATGTTTTTTACAATTTTTTTTATTTAATCACAGATACTGTCAACATTCTGTAAGAAAGTACTCTTATTGTTTTATGGATAGTGTTTTCCTCACCAAATATCTATAATGCTGATCTGAGACTTCCTTTTAGGTATGTGATATCCAGATAATTCAGCAACCACATTCCCTGTTGATTTATTAATTGCCATTTGACTGACTAAATCATTACTTAATAAACTTCTGGTCTGTACACATGGGGTGAAAAAAATGTCCGTGGCTAAAAGCATGTAGAAAGGATATCATTCATGGAGAGATGATATACTTTAAAACTAAGAAAAGTCTATCCTCAGTTCCCTACTCTATTTCCCTACTCTAAATTCTAGTGACTCTCTATCACCTCCAGGATCAAATATAAACACTCTAGTTAATTTAAAGCCCATTACAACCTGGTCTCCACCTACTATAGCAGCAACCACAGTGGCATACCCAGGATGGCTGTTAGCATAGGTTCTTAGATGTGCTTTACTAGGAAAGAGAGCTGTTTAAGGGGTCAACAATCTTTTAAAATTACATTCACTAGTTCAGGGGAAAAGTCAGCACCCTGAACTTCAAAGAAAATACAAGCAGAGAAATAAAGAAAAACAGACAGACTGCCTGAATCAACTATATACTTTACATACATCCCCGGATCAAGAGAATCTTTATATCTGAGTAGTTGGAGAGCTCTGAATATATGGCCCCTCAGAATTTCGATCAGGGAATCACAAAAGCCTTTTCATAAGTGAGCCAAATGCCAACTCAGAGTATATATACACTTCTCAGAGCCAAAAGGTATCACAACCCTTGTGACTCATTGACTAATTAGAAATTAGCAAAAGATGTGGAAGCCTTCCCACACACAAGCCTCCCCTAAGCCAGCTTCCCTTAATGGGCTCCATGTGAAGTCTATTAATGGGCCAGGAAGCTCTTAAATCCTATTAACATTACACCTACCTTTCTAGACTTCTTACACTTTATTACTCCCCAATCCCACCCATGCAACAAATACTCTTCCACCAATGAAACTGATCTCTTTGCTGAGCCTGGAACAAGACCCTCCACCGCCTGACTGAGAATTTTTACTGACTATCCTCTCTGCTTGCAAAGTTCTCCCTTCTTATCCTTGCCTCCTCACCTCCCTGGCTTTCCTCCAATCCCAGTTAAAACCCCACCTTTTATAGGAAGTGCTTCCCAATTCCTCCTAATTTTTTGATCTTCCCTCTGCTGATTATTTCCAATTGTTCCTGTATATAGCTTTGTTTGTACACAGTTGCATATTTGTACATAGCAGCAAGTTGACTCCATTAGATTGTGAACTAGAGAACAGAACCTACTATCTTTGGACTTTCTTTGCATTCTCAGGTTTAGCACAGTGCTTAATAAATGTTTACTGACTGACTTATTGATGGTTTTTAAATTTTCTTATATTATGCTACAATTTTTTAAAACAAAAAACCAAATAGCCTAAGACCACATCCATTATTAGATTTTCCAGGTCCTACTTCAAAACCTTTGGACAAAGCCATATGCCTGAAATGACTGACTTCAGTGGAAAACCAGTTAATTTGGTACACTAATTATAGGTAAAGAATATTTTAAGGTAGACTAGGTAGGACTTGCTGTCAAGCAGTCAAAGAGGAGAGTTGAACTCTAGGAAGGAAGGCCAGTCAATTAGGTGGTTCACAGTTTAATCAACTCCCACATTATATAAAATATCTTGCTTTCATAAGTGTACAAGTTCCAATTTCACTTGTTCTTTTTATAAGAAAGTGTTACTTCATTCACTAGGGAGTACTTCCTATTGCCTCCCGAATCAAATAAAATCCTGTTTTGGCTTTTCATTACCAGGACCCTTCCTAGCTTTCTAGTCTCTTAGACTTTACATCCTTTCACATACTCTTGTCATCCGCTGATGCTGGCCTCCTAGCTGTTCTTGCACACAGCATTCCATCTGCTAACTGAGGAGTTTTCACTGGCTGTCTTGCAGGCCTGAAACTCTCTCCCTCCTCATCTCTGCCTCTTAGCTTCCCTGGCTTCAAAGATTTCCTTCAAATCTCAGCTAAAATTCTATCCTTTGCAGGAAACTTTTCCCCAGACCTCTTAATCTTAGTGCCTTCCTTCTCAGACAAACTCCTGTACATATCTTGTTTGTACATTGTGTTTGCATATTGACTCGCCTATTAGAGTGAGTATTCCTTGAGAGAAAGAACTATTTTTTGTTTGTTTGTTTGTTTGCTTTTTGGTATCCACAGCACTCAGGCTAGTGCTTGGCACAGAGCAGGCCCTTAATAAATGCTAGTTGATGGAGCTTTTGTTGGAGTCATGCAATTTGCTATTATATGTGCTTTCTCCACAGATGGATATCATCGTACCTTTACTGTTTATTGCATGGATGCTGGTAAAATCCCATGGATGGGATCTTTTTGTAACCTCTAGCAGCCCATAAGTAATAAATATATGCAGTGGTTCCAAGCATTAATTTCTAAGATTCTGGGAGAAATTATTGAAAAGGAAACATGGAGATGGTAGGTTGCACTCTTTTCTACATTGTAATTCTGTCATAAAAGATGGAAAACGCCACTTTATATGTAGCCCTTAGGAATTTGTTTCTATTGTTGAAGAGATATTGCCTTTCAGACTCAGGGGCTTATCTTTCACTCTTTACCAAAAAACAAAGCCATAATTAATATCTGGAAGGCTTCGATTCAATTTTATGATGTCACTGAAGGTTTCTAAAGAACTGAACAGGTTGTGAAGGAGACAAAGTTGATTTGAACTGGTGTTAATTAGACAAGATGTTAAGGAAATTCTGAAAGGAACAGAGGAGGAATGCTTTGAAAAGTCAGTAAAGGGCAAAAAAATTCTCATGGTTCCTCCAGTCTGTCAAACTGATATATCTATGGGTAAAGGAGAAAGAAAAAAAAATGCAAGAAGTATCTTTATTTTCCTCACCCATGTGAGGAATGGAGCAGTAAAAGCTGGATTAACACCTGAATTAACAAAGTCAGAAATGTCAATCATATTACATGGCCTATAAGACTCATAAATGGACACATGAATGTGGAGGCATAAAGCACTGACCAAATATTGTACCCAATGTTCCATAAATGATTCTGAAACACTTTAGAGCCTTTTTAAAGGCTTAAAATTGGGTAGACTGTCAGGGGCAAATCAGAGAAAACAACTTATAATTTGTGTAAAAAAGGGTCATCTTTGGCTGGTTGGAAAAAAAAAAGGAAGGCTTGATGCCCTAACAGAGCTGCTTCTGGCTTTTTAAGTCACTACCTCATTTCAGACAACAATTCCCTTCCAATAGTTTGGCCCAGCTGTGCCCTTCTATTTGCTCCTGTTTGTCATTAAGCGCTTGTGTAGTATTTGTTCTCATTCTATAGCATTTATGCAGGAAGCCAGCGATGCAAGCTCCCTTGCCTGTGATTCTTCCCACAGATAATAGAGAATAAATTGCAATTAGATTTTGGTAATTGTATATAATTAACTCAAAATGAGCTGTTAATTATAAAAAAATATGTTTTCAGTTCCTGATTATATCATTTATTTTAGTTCCAAATTCTTAATGCCTCACTTGAGTAAGTTTAATATTTTAAATACACTGAGTATTTTTTAATACTAAGATAATTTAAATTTCCAGATAAACAAAATTCAGTTTAAAATTAAGTTTCATCTTGAGAGTTCCTCTGGCAAACTCAAACAGCTTGGAAGGTAAAAAGAGGGTCATTTCCACAACAATTCTTGATTGTATTTTCCAAAACCACCAGCACATGATATTTAAACAATTCTACCTAGTTCTTTAATAAAAGAGCCAGAATGTTTAGGGCTGTACAGTATTCCCTTTTGTCCCATCTCTAGCTCTCTCTGGGATATCTAAGACAACACCATTTCTACAGCCAACTGTATAAAGGAGACAAATGAACTTGTCACCTTCGCCTTTTCCAGCCTTACATTACATTAAATAATTTAAGCAGCCTTGAGTGAGCAACCTTAGTGAAGAGAAGACAGAAGATGGGAAACATATTTCCCCATGGTTGTTCTGCCAGACTTTGGAAGTAGCTGACAGAGTGTCTTGAACTGCTGTGATGCAGATTAACTTTGAGAAAGCATCATGGCCTATCAAGGGCATATTATAATAACAACAACAATACCCTTGCATCTTAATCTGTTGGGAATTTGAAACCTGTATATAATTTTACCTTATTTTTGAGGTCATTAATTGGGTTAGGGGCATAAATATTCAGCAGACACACCTAAATCTTTTTGGGCAATTCCATGTGTTGCAGACTTGTCTGGTATTGTCCAATGTTTACTTGTTTATCTGGCTCAGATAAAGAAAGGGGCATCAAGCCCTGAGAGGTAAGAAAGAAAGTGATTCTGTTTATCTGTAGCATGGCAGCTAAAAAATGGTCAGTCTGACAGAAGTTATGTAGTCAATTTCAAGGGACCAGAGGAGAATAGAAAAGAACAAAGATCTGCTGCTTTAAAGGCTCCACTGTCTCATGGATCAGTGTTCATACACATCACTTCTTCGTCAGCGTCAAATAAGAGTAGTAGCACTTTTGGACAACAAGTACACACCCAAACGTTTTTATATGCATGTACATTTGATAACTACACCTCAAACACTCAAATCACTATTAACTGTCCCTTTTTAATGACCTCAGCTTTATTACTGTAAACGTTTCTTGTCCAGAGTATCTGGGCTTTTATCAGTTGATATGAGAAAGGGCTCTCTCCTAAGGTGCCTCTCCTAAGAGTTCCTCACAAGTAATGTCTCTGTAATCAAACTAAAGATTCATCACACAGGTAATACTGTACAATCTTTCCTCTTGGGAACTGAGAAGTGGGTTCTTTTATATAAGACTACAGATCTATAAAAAATGTAGACTTAGCTTCTTAGCTTTTTGAAGTCTGAGAGAAAAATAATGATCTTCAAGTACTTTATATATTATTAAGCATTTTCAACATAAGAAAAGCACATACGACTGGGAATCTTTCTTAGCAGTGGGAAAGGACTCCAAAGCATTAGTGAGTTGATTTAAAAATAAATCAATGCCAATTTATGAAATGAACAGTGAAAAAGAACACATAAGCAAATAAAAACAATAATTTGGTGGGGGGGGGAACAAAAAAAAGTACTTGATGCAGTGAAGGGAGCATTTCTGCATCCCCCTGAGATTACCTTAGTCCTGTGGCAATTCCATTCAACGAAAGGTTTGGTTCTTGGGTTTTACCAAGTGCTTCATCAATGGCTGTATCTCTTGAATTAAATGCAGCCTGGTTTTTTAACCTGGAAAGATAGATATACAGTGAGTTCCTAAACCTGTGGATACTGAAGAGTTAGAAATCCTTAGAACAGTGGTTCTCAACCTTCCTAATGCCGCAACACTTTAATACTTGTATGTGGGCGTATCTGCATGTGGGTGGACCCACCTGGAGATGGATAGAGAAGCAGTGTCTCAGTTCCTAAGACCATTGGAAACAGGTGTTTTCTAATGGTGTTAGGTGACCCTGTTTGACCCCCAAAGGAGTTGCAACCCACACACAGGTTGAGACCCGCTGCAGAAGGTTATACTCTGATTCTGGGTTATAAGAAATTAAGCTCTATCATTTAGATGCATAATATATCATAAATTCACACACACACACACACACACACACACACACACACACACACACACACACACACACACACACTGCTGGCCTTTATATCCAAGAAATGAACGTGGGGGAATATCCCTGAAAAATTAAACTGTGGATAATCTCAGAGGATATAAAGTCTAGTCTCTAGAAACCCCAGGCTTCATAGACACAGAGTGCTTTGGCTTAGGTTAGCAACAATATGGAGGAGAATATCAGAACTGCCTTAGAAGGAAGAGGAGAAAATAGATAATAATAAATAATACTTAACATTTATATAGTACTTTTAGATTTTCTAAGTACTTCATAGATATTTTTAAAATAAATTAATTTATTTATTTTCTTGTTTACATCATTCATTTCCACAAGATTTTGAGTTA
>CM053580.1:266800777-266834402 GCA_028627135.1 Pseudochirops cupreus | reverse complement strand
GGGGGAAAGACGGGGAGAAAATATGTAACTCAAAATCTTGTGGAAATGAATGATGCAAACTATAATAAAATTTAAAAAAAAAAGAAGAAAAAAAATAAAAAGATTTGTTCTGTAAAAACAAAACAAAACAAAACAAAACATCTGTGTTGGTTTTTTCTCCCCTCATCAGTGATATTGAGCAAGGACTTGTTGCCTTAATCTGGAATCTATCATGGTTTCAGTAACTAAGCCTATAACTATGTTCACACAATTAATTTTTCTGGATACTGCTAGAATGATGGTAGAAGGAAAGCATAACATGAAGGCTACATATTAGACACATGCAAAGACATGTCCTAGAAGGGAAGCTAGTTGCTGTTTATTTTAGGCCACCTGATTCCCAAATTGCTTTGATTTCTTTATCCAAAGAGAATTCAGACACTACAGTTAAAGTTGTAAACAGTGTATTAAAATCACAAGAAAAAGATATCTATTGTTAGTGACATTTTAAAAATCTCTTGGTACATTTCACTATGTAGAATATATCCTTAGCATCTTTTAGCTACTTGCTTACACTTAATACTTTCTGTTGATTGTGCCAATTTTATTATGGATTAAAATTTTATATATTCACAGTACCCAAGAGTTTGTCCAAAAGTGTTAGTCCATTAAAAGGAATAGTTGATCTGATACATTATTTTATCATGCCCTCAAAACTTGTAAAAATTCAGTTTAATTCCACAGCTCCTTGAGAACAGCAGTCTTGGAAGCTATGGTTTTGAGCCCAGATTCTGTGTTTGTTAACTAACGTCCTCTTGCTACATAGCAAACAGAAATACACTCAAATGGATTGTAGAGATTGTTGTTACTAAAGCTAGTAAGAAGTTACAAGTGAGAAAAATAAAGCCTGCAATGACAGGTGAAGTGACACCTTTATGGACTCCATATGTTTGACTGCATGAAGTACATCTCTTAAAATAAGAAGCAAGTGCTAAATTTTAAGGAATTTCAGAAGTCAAGCATCAAGGGTAATAGAGTTGGCCTCCAATTTCTGAAATCATGGGCTAACATTTCTCAGCATTTCACTCTCAAACTTTATGTAAAGTTCTGCTTAGCAATCAGTTTTTCTAATAGCACGAGGTTCGGTATTGGTTGATATATTGGCTTTAGTGTTACAAAGCAAACTTTTTCACTCTTATCAAAAGTAGATCACTGTGTGTGGGGGGGGATCCTAGATGGTAGAGTAAAAAGCAGGGACTTGCTTGAGCTCTCCCCCAAACCCCTCCAGATACCTCTTAAAATGAATCTAAACAAATCCTAGAGCTACAGAACCCACAAAATGACAGAGTGAAACAAATCTCCTGCGTAAGACAGCCTGGAAGGTTGACAGGAAGGGTCTATCACACCAGACTGGGAGCGGAGCTCAGTCTGGCAGATGCCGGGCTGGAGCAGGCCTCAGGGGACTGAATCACTGGTAGCTGTAGCAGTTTCCAGACTTCTCAACACACAAACGCCAAAGACAGTATAGGAGGTCGGTGGGAAAACTTTGTGGGACCTGGGTGAAAGAGGAGCATGGTCTGGCCCCATCCTGGGGCAGTGGAGGTGGCAACAGCAACAGAGGCAACTGCTTCCAGAACTCTGGGCCCACAGATGGTGGAGGATTGAGTGGTTGATACAAAACCTCTGAAGCCTGGGACAATATACCCACAGCCACCCCCACCCCCACTGGAAGCAGAGTCTTATCTTGAGAAAGAGTTAGAAAGTCAAGTATTTGACTGGGAAGATAAGCAAACAGTGTATAAAAAAAATGCAGACTATAGAATCTTACTTTGGTGTCATTGTGAAATGACAATGGTTGTTTAAAATGCATCAATAAAATGTTTTTAAATAGAAAACATGAATTCAGCTGAACTAAACTCATTTATTTTGTTTTCTTAGATTACTGAATTAGTAAGTATACAATATAATTCATCAAGATTTCAGAAAGGCATTGACAGCATTTCTCATGTTATTCTTATGGGCAAGATGGAGAAAAGTGGGTTAGATGATTATGTAGTTAAGTTGACTCAGAACTAGTTGACTTCAAAGAGTAGTTGTTAATGGCTTGTAACTTTGGAAGAAAGTTTCAGTTAGAATGACCCCAAGCATCTGTGCTGGGCCTTTTAATCAACAACTTGAATAAAGGCATAAATGACATCCTTATCAAATATTTAGACAATGCAAATCTGGGATTGTAAAGCCAAGCACAAGCAGCTTTCCAGAGGACTGCTGCTGTGAACAGCTTTCAAGGTTCTGATTACACAGAATAGTGAACTCTCTATTTATTCAGTAACAAACTAAGACAAAACATTCATGGAAATCAAAGTACAGCATTCACAATGTTATGACTTAACAGCTTATCACTAAAATGGCCACATAGTTTTCACCAAAGTGGCCCCATAGTTTTAAATGAAGATAACATTCATTTAGTAACACAATCATTTAGTAAGTCCTTAATTCAGTCATCCTTAAGGAGGCAAGCCTCCTTAATTGACACAAAGTACAAAGGTCAAAGTCCTCCACCCCTAGGTCACATTATTTTAATCTCTTCAATCAAAAAGTTGTCTTTATTCTTAACTGGAAAAGTCCTTAATTCAGTCACCTAAATATAAAGGTCAGAGTTCTCTACCCTTAGGCCACAGTGAGTCATGATTTTCTCAGTTTTACATTAAATACCCAAGGAGAGGTCTTTTCATCTTGAGTTGAGGCAGGCTCTCAGCTTCCATGGTTCCTCTTCCATGGTCCCAGCTCCTGCCTGATTCTATCCAACTGCCACCTCGGTTCAAAGGCAGACAGCTCTCAGTTCTTTGTCCAGCTTCTTGTGCCATTCCTGTTGCATATTGAAGCTCACAGTTTCTGTTCCTGGGAAAACAAAGTTTAACAAAGCCACAACAACATTCATGCATATCCTCATCAATTCACTTTCTGCATGTGAAATTAACATAGACCCAATAACAAGGTCTGAGGAATCAACACAAATCATTACTATAGTCCCTGGACCTCTGTAATTGTCAGCAACACTCTCATCCAGGATTTATGTAAACATACAACAAGAAAATCCTCTTTCAGGGCTTCTGAACCAGCAGCAAGGTCCCAGGCCTTCTGTAACAACAATACTGTCCTCTATTAGCAGATGAATCTGACAAAGTAACATCAAAACAGACAAAGTACCAACACCACAGCCATGCCTCCTCCCAGTACAAAGTACCAACACCACAGGCATGCCTCCTCCCAGTTCTCCTCTCTTCCCATTTCTCTGTTCTTCTCAATTCTCAGTTCAGTCCTCAGTCCTCATTTCTCTTCTCAGTTCTCTCTTCTCCCTTCAGCAGTAGCAGCGCAGCCTCCAGATACTTGCTCCCAGAAGTTCTGGCCTCTCTCAGCTTGGGCTTTTTCTTATATATGGTAGTAGCTCCTCCCTGTTCTGCTCCTTCCTGTTACATCAACAAGTCCATCCCACTGTGGAATTCACAGGTTCTGGGTCTTACTACTTGACACAGTCATAAACTTGGAACAAGGTGCTAAGTACCTTTGGGGGTGGGGGAGGTGTAGGGGACATGTACTTCACATGTGAGAAGTCCAGGAGTGGAGTGAACTTGAGGGATGAGGAGGCTTCTTTGGCATGATAGAGAAGTTCAAAGAGTCAGAAGTAGAGCCTGGATCTCCAAAGATCTCCAGAGTGTTGAACCAGATTTGATAAAGACAAATTCTAAAACTTATGTTCAGAAATTCAACTTCTCATGTAAAAGATTAAGGAGGTCTGGTAAGATATTGTGTTCACCTGAAAAAGATCTGGAGGCTTAAGTGGATTTCAAGGTTAAAATGAGTCAGCAGTGTAGCTGAGCAGCTGAGAAAACTAATGCAGTTTTAGTCCTCCATCTCTAGACTCCTGTATAAAGAGAAAAATTTCCCAGCAGTTACCTAACCAAAAGTCAGATGAATTTGTTCAGAAGGTATTGGGATTACCATACTAGAATTCTTCAAATTTACAGGGACTTGAGGACCTCTACTCCAACTTGAACCAGGATTCTTCATTTGAGTTTAATAACAACCATGTGAGATTATGTTCAAGGTAGTGACTACTTGTTTGAGATTCTGTTGAGACTATTCTTGGTCTAGGACAAACTAAACTAGATATTCTCGAGTCCCTTTCAACTCTTGGAATCTGTATTATATGTCATATAGGAGAACTTGAGAATGAAAAGAGGTAGAGTCTCAAGGAGGGTTTTATACTGGGAGGAATGACTCTTAACAGTTTTCAGAATCTATTTTGTTAGTAGTACAGAGTTAAATGACCTCATTATCCTCAAAAACCTCCAGTGAAGCTAAATATGTATTTTTAATGGCCATAGAATTCATCACACAGTGACTATTTTGTTGATGATAAACCTATTTAACTAGATACCATGTGCTGCTGTAACTTTACTTAAAGCCTTTCTAGCTTGGTAGAACCTGCCAGACTGTGTACTTCACTGACTCAGATGTGGAGACCCAAGGATTGCTCCATACCTTGATGAGACATTAGAGTAGAGCTTCAGTGGATCTAAACTTATATCATTGAAAAGGAAGAATATGAGAGAAAGGTGGAGGGGGAGTAGGATAAGAGAATAAATGAAAAAGAGGAGCAAAAAACTGAGAGAGAGGAGGGGAACTGAAGTATGGTATTTTAGGTGATAAAACCACCAACAATTGCCTTGAGTTTTAGAGATTCCTTGCTGTAGTTGAGTAAGTAATACAGTAGTAACACTGTATTACAACTTTAATGCAGTAAAATAGATGCTTACTTTCTGGAGGAGTTGTGTGGAAGTTAGTCTGTAAGGGGAGTGGGTAGAAGGATGTGGTAGAATGCACAAAATGATTTCTAAGAGTCTTTTCTAAAGCTTCTTCAGTGATTCTTTGATAGGAACTAAGTGTCATCACAGTGATTCTATATAATATAATTTGGAAGAATCTATATAGCAAATATTATCAAGTCATTTTTCACTTTCCCTATAGTAAAGGTTTTAGACCTTTTCATTGAATGATGCCATAGTGATCCAGGAAACAATTTCATTATTCTTTCCCAGTTTTACTGTTTAGTAAACATTCTAGGAGCCAAATGGATTCAATTGGCGATGCTGAAGGAAGTGAGGTTGGTATACTCCTCAGCTCTGCCTTAATATATGAGCTATAATTTATTTGGGGGCTATTAAAGACTGTTTTCTGAAGTTTGTCAAATATGTCATTGCCCCATGCCAAGAGCCATAGGTTTCTACCAAAGACAGCAAATCCATCCTCTTGTTCTCAAGCATGTCTGCCTTTTCAAATTTGGCCAAAGATTGTGTTCCCCAAATTGCCCATTGTTTTTCATTCATTGCAGTCATATCCAACTTTTTGTGACTGCATTTAGGGTTTTCTTGGCAAAGAATGGTTTGCCATTTCTTTCTCCAGCTCACTTTACAGATGAGGAAACTGAGGCAAACAGGGTCAAGTGATTTGCCCAGGATCGCACAGTATCTGAGGCCAGATTTGAACTAAAGAAGGTGAGACTTCCTGACTTCAGGACTGGCACCCCATCCTCTGCACCACTCCCAAAATTGCTGAATATTAAAGTTAGATATCATAGTTCATTTTAACTTGGTTTTCTCCTTTTTATTCTAGAGCTCTTGGTGAGAGAGTTGGAGACTGAAATAATTATACCTTACGTTTGTAAAGCACTTTAGACATTACAAGGCATATTTCTTTATACACGTTTCATCCTCAAAACATTTCATCCTCAAAACAACCAACAGTTATTCCTTTTTTAGATAAGGAAACTGGGATGCAGGGAGGTTCAATAGCATGCCCAAGGTCAAATTGCTAATAGGTGGCAATGACACATCCAGGTACCTCGGACGCAAAATTTCAGATTGGAAAGAGATTTCAAGAAACTATACAATTCAGTGGGAATATAGCATCCCCAACAAACAGTCATCCAGTCTCTTCTTGAATACTTCCGATTACAAGGAACTCACCACCACTGAGTAGCATGGTGTGCTGAATTTGGAATCAGAACTACCTGGATTCAACTCCTGTCCTTAATACCAGTTGTATTGACTAATGGCAAATCTCCTAGCTTCCATGGACCTTAATTTCTTCTTCTTTCATATGAGGATAGTGTCTGTAGTGCAATCTCATACAGTTGTTATTAGACTCAAATAGATTTAAAGTGGTTTACAAACTTAAAAGCACTGTATAAATGTCAGCTGGAGGTGTGGGGGCACTATGATAATATTGTTTGGGATGAAAAATATCCTTCATCCTTAATTTAGTGAAAAGAAATAAACACAGAGATCTCTTAGGATAAGAACAGGACTTTATTCTCTTCCCCTGGAGAAGACGGCGGTCTTCCCCATGACTCATCATGGAGAAGAGGCCAGTTACAAAAGATAGTGCTGGAATTTATCCCCTAACTTAGTCAAGACCCCTCCCCGACTGTTTCCCCTCTCATTGGTGGAGAGGCATACTTCACCAAATACTTCCCCAAGTGGGACAGCAAGGAAAGATAAGGTGAGGGTCCCACCAAGGCAGGAAAAACAGACAAAGGAAGATAAAAGTGATTGACAGAAGCAATTTGAAAAGTTAACCACCCCAAATTGAGAAGGTTTCACTCATCCCATACAGTCCCAGTTTTGTTTTGTTTTTTTTTACTTTGAAAACTTCTCATGAAATAGCTCATCCTCCCAAGATGGGAGGATGTAAGTTCTTTCAGGACTCAGTCTTGATAAAGGCCAGGTCCGAACTCTTGGGAAAGCTGATAGCATCTGATGTCGTCTTCTTCAGATCCCTTGGCTCAGAGGAGGGGTAGCCTTCAGATGCCTAGAATTCATATACACCAGCCAGCATGGCCAACCAGACCTAAGAGAGTTCTCAGAAACGTGATTTTGACATCAAGGGTACATATAAAGGTCCAGTTTTCCCAGCCATACAAGACTAGGTCCAAACAGTGCAATTTAATAGTTCAGTTTTTCTTAGCCACTCAGGGGTAGGCTCAGGCAATACAATAAGGCTTTCTCACAAGTTTACAAGGTTACATGCTTACATTAAGTCAGGTACAGATTAAATTTCTTAGATGGCTCACAGTATACTAGCTTTTAGAAAGGTGGTTACATGTTGCCAAGGTAATCAAGAAAACTTACACACAAACCATACCAATTAACAGATTCATTGTTACCAATCTCTATTAACATCCAATTCCTCGCCAGTCTAGGGGTTACCAGAATAATTCTGACTTGATATAGGTTGGTACAGTCATTTCAAATTAGTTCCACATTTGCAAAGGTCTTTAAAAAAAATGATTTCTTCTGCCCTTTAAAAGTTTTGATTTTTTTTTTCAGAATGGGGAAACTTCACTGTAAATTATCCCTCACAATATGAATAGAGAAATACCCAAGTTCATATATGACCCTGGGCAAGTATTTTAATCATTCAGTGCCCCAGATAACTCTTTGAAACTAATTTTCAGCAAAGATGCTATTCTACATTAGTAGAAAGGAAATCCTTCGACAGGGACTTCTAACTTTGGTGAAATCACAACTTCAGTCAAAACAGGAAATAAATGTTAGGAGTAGGAAGAGGAGGAAATGGAGGAAGAGGAAGAGAACTCATATCCTCTCCATCACCTTGTCAAATATTCTCTTCCATTTTTTCACTTCTCTAATTATTAGGTAATTTACCCTTAAATTTAACTGAACTCTGTCTCTTCTATTGCTCTGAAATCTGTTGCCTGGGGCCAAGCAAAGTCTATCTAATCCCTCTTCTATATAATAGTCATTCAGGCACTTAACTATTATATCTCCTAGCCTAATGCCTTCTTCCAAGATAAACATCTCAACTTCTCTAAATTGACTTGCATATTTTATGGTTTCCAGTTATATCATCATCAGCAACATCATCATCATCATCATCATCATCATCCTCAATCTTGTTCATTCTCATTTGGATATGTTGCAGTTTGTCAGCTTTTTTCCAAAGATGTGGAGCCAAAAACTAACACAATATTCCAGAGATGGTCTAACAAGACCTCTGAGAATATATCCCAATCGTGATATACCTTTATATTCCTGGTGAAAGAAAAATGACTATTCAGCAGATGTTTATGGAATGATACCTACTTTGTGTTAAGTGTTCTGCCTAGCATTCTGACATCCATATCATCTAAATGCCCAAACTTTTCTGTGTTAATCATTTTGATAGATGTCTCCCTAAAACTTTTTACCCAGGTCCATGCATTTTTGGCGTAGGTCTATTGAACATAATTTATCCTTTTCTTGATGACTAGAAATCATTGCTATTAACATCACTTATTGCACTGTGCTGCAATAGACGGTGATTCTGTGGGAGGTTATTGCTGTTTGTTCTTAAGCTAAGTGGCTCCAAAGCATTTGTTCTGTTTTTAATACTTTTTATAGTTTTTTTCCTGTTGTTCATTATCAGCTGTCACTTTTTATAGCTCTTAGGGTATTTGTCTCTAGCAACCCTGCCCCATTCTAATCTGTAGGTAACCTAGCTCACTAAATTAGTAACCATATTTTATTCACACTTTTAACTCAATTTATAAATGAAGGTCTGTTGAATCTAATGCAAGGGCTTTGTAGGACTTTGTGGTAGCTGTTTTCTTCATTACCCAGAAATCTTTTTGATATCTCACTTCCAATTCAATAATTCATTTCAACAAACAGTCCCTATTTTGTGCTAGTCACTGTGCAGTCAAAAAGCAAAAAATGGGAAACAATCTGTGTCCTCAAAGAACTTACATCCTACTGATAGGGATTGGGGAGGAACACACAGATAGATAAACACAATGCAATTTGGGTAGAAAATACTAATCACTGAGCAAATCAGAAGATATCTCAAGGGAAGTGTCACCTGAATTTGTATTATGGATTCTAAGGATGACAGGTAGAGAGAAATGGCATTCTAGGCATGAGGGACAATGTGCTTAAATTAAAAGCAAGGAGATCAGAAATGGAAGCCCATCTTGACTTCATTCTGGATAATTGAGGGTGCTAGAAGTTTTATTATCGGATGAATGGTATGTTAACTCTCTTCATGTGCTTTTCCCTTTTGAGCTAGATATCTTTTAAGAGATTTTGAAATGATTTGTCGATACCACAACGTGAACACTCACAATGTGATCTTTCATGAGGCCTTACTTATATCAATAACAAAAGCCCAAAGTCAGACTTTAGTGATATTATCTCTTGAAAGCCAAAATAAATAGTGCATATGATATTGCCACTACATTTGCTGCTTTTTTTCCAGTTGTCTTTGTGTGTCCCCCAAAGATCTAATAGTCTGTGTTTTATCTCCATTTTGATAAAAAGTAAAAATCTTTCTACTTACTCTTGTATCCAATACAGATAATCAACCTCATAAAGTTGTTTGCTGTTCCAAGACGTGACGTTGGTGAGACATATATTTGCCACTTGGATACAGAGCACTGGAAGTCTTAGAACTGCCTTTCCAAAGTATATTCATAATTTTTGATAGGCAAAATCAGTTTCTGACAATGATGTGTTCAAACGATTTGTTTCCAAAAAATTACTTTGTTGAATGAATGTTAATCATGTGGTTTGAAGTAATAATGGACACTGGAATATTATCAATTATTTTAGTCTGAGGCATTAAGCTTAAATACCATGTCTTAACTTGATTACTGTAATGCAATTGATCACACACTTCTTTCTTTCCCCCTCAACTGTGACTTCCTCAGTTCTGCCCTTTTGCATATGAATTTTAAGAAACATATGTTCTGTCATTTCTACTGAAATTTCTCCTTATCACTTCTGGATTCATATATTATATGTGTGTTGCATGCATACACAATACATATGTGTTATGTATTATGCATATTACATATATTCCTTTAGATAATATGATCAGTTTTGCCAGAAGCACAATGTTTTAAGTTGTTTTTGCCCTAGAGTGTTCACAGATAGCAACACTAACTAGCTTCTAATGATTATTTTCCATTTTTTTCCTATTCAGTGTAGGAGGTGAAAATTAGAAACAAAAGAACTGTGAAAGTAGTTTTATAGTGGAAAGACTTGCAGTTGAATGACCTGAATTAAAAATCTCAGCTGTTTGACTTCCTCGTTACATGACTATGAACATACCATTTGGGATCATTTTATATTGAATATGGAAAAAGGAGCCCCAAGGGATGAACTTCTTTGCTTGAGATTACACAGATAGTGCCAGAGCCACAATTTGAACACAGGTCTTCTGGCTCCAAATCCAGCACTTTTCCCCACTGAATCTCATTGCTCCAAGCCTAGTTTCCTTATTAGTAAAACAGGGATCATAATATTTGAACTCTCTCACTCATGGGGTAATTGTGAAGAAGATGCATCATAAACAAGCAAACTGCCATATTAATGTAACCAATTTATAATTTTTGTCATTTTTCAGTAGTAGTAGGTCAGAGGAGGATAGGCTATGCTGAGCCACCCACACTTTCCTGGTCCACATTTTTGAGTAATGATCCACATTTGTGATATAATATTGACCAAGGTTAGAGGTTCAGTCTATGGCCGTGGAGGATGGGGAGACTGAGATGATGCAATTAGGTAGGTGGTGAACTCAGGACCTCGAGCTGATTAACACATATTATTTGAGCCTTAAAGAGAACATTAAAAAGAAACATCACCACATGGCCTACATACTTTTTACAGAAGTTGTTAAATTGGGAATATACTTTGAGAAAACAGATTTAACAATCTTTTAGTGCTCTGGTTAATTTTATTTTCTTTAATCTACTTTCATCTATTAATGTGCCATCAGAAAACTGTTTTATGTAATTTTTCTTTCTGATTCCTTAAGATGGTTTTCTCAGTAGCATAATCATCAAAATAGGGCATTCCTGTTTTTAAAATTAGATTTGATTTCAGGGGTGAGATTAGCAGTAAATAAACCTCATTAAATAACCAGATGCCAAGGGATTTTTAAAATCAATCAGCAAGTACTTGTTTAAAAAAACCTCTATGTTCTTGGCATTTAGCTAGTTATTGGGGATACAAAGTCAAAATTTAAATATTCCCTGCCTTCAAGGAACTTATATGTTAAAAAGAAAAACAATTTTTGCACAATATGTATTCATATATAAAGACTATATAAGGTTACTATAAAATAATTGGATAATTGAACCGTAGCAGCTCCGGGGATCAGGAAAGGCCTTCACGTAGGTGGTCACATTTTATGTTCTTTAAAGAAAATAGGTCAGAGGTAAAAAGTGAGTGTCTTGCAGGTGCAAGTAGGGAAGAAGCCTATGTAAATACATGGAGATAAGAGGAGGCATGTTGTGTGCACAGAATAAACAGCAAAAAGACAAGTGTGACAAGACCAGGAAATGTGTGAAGGGGAATGATATGTAATTAGTCCAGAAAGGTAGGATGGAGCCAGCTTATGAAAGCCAAAAGCCAAACAGAGGAGTTTGGTTTTGATCCTAGAGATTTGAGGGAGCTGCTGGAGTTTCTTGAACGTGTGACTGGCATAATCCAACCTGTGCTTTAGAAATATCACTTTGGCAATTGTATGGCAATAGTAATAACTACCAACATTTATATTGAATTTACTGTGTGTCAGGCACTGTACTGACTGCTTTATAATTTTTATCTCATTTGATCCTCACAAACAAACCTGGGAGGCAGGTACTCCGGTACTCATTTTGCAGATGAGGAAACTGAAGCAAACAGGTTAAATGACTTGTCTGGAGTCATACAACTAGTAAGTGTCTGAGGCCGGATTTGATTGCGGGTCTTCCTTTCTCCAAACCTGGTGCTCTATCCACTGGTCCACTTAGCTGGAAAATAGATTGGAAAGGGAAAAGTCTTGAAACAAGAATACCAGTTATTAAGAGGCTATTGCCATAGGCTCAAAAAGTGCTGATGAGAGCCTGAGCTAGGGTTGTTTTCTTGTGAATAAACAAGGATGACTGAGGGTTTCAACCCCATATGATTTGAAAGATGGTGATGGCCTTGACAGAAAGAATAAAATTTGGAACTGGGGAAGATATGAGTTCTGTTTTGTGAACCCTAAAATACATGATGAGAGAATTATTCCATTGCAAGATTGTCTTAGCAAAGGAACTTCTGAAAACCTTACTATATTTTTAAGTTGTGGGTATGTATGTGTTATTTTGGCTTGGGTCCTTTTTTTCTGATTGGGTGGGGTGGGAAAGTAGTTAAATATGTAATTCCTGTTATGCTACCAATTCAGATGAATAATTCATCTTCAGTTTTCAATCCTAGAAAGTTTTCTGGAGTACTGAGAGGTTGAGTGACTTGCCCGCATTAACATAGCTAGCATGTGTGAGATTCAGGACTTCAAACCAAACCTTCTTGACTTTAAGGCTGACAGTCTCAGCTTCATCATGCCACCTCCCTCCATATGTTTTATAAGCTTGTAAAAATGTTTTACATTACACTTACCTTCCATGTCAATTTAAAATTGCATGTCACTTTAGAAAATGGCAAATCAGCATGAAACTGTTTGTTTGATTCACCATTGTGAAGTGAGATGATGATTTAAGAATTTTGATTGGTAGACCTGCCAGTCATTCTCAGAACTGAAAATGGACTCTGGACAATCATCTCAAAACATTTGTTGAATGAAATATATTTAGTGCAATGTAAGTGAACTCTGTACTTCAGGAATAGAAAATGAAATCCTGAACTTTGGACACATTTGATACAATGAAAACAGTTGTCAACCACAGAGTTCTTTATTGGCCACTTAATGATTAGTTGAAACATGAATACTTTTCATTTTCAAAAAGTCTGTGGCATCTCTTTCTAGTCGTTGCTAATCTAATGAAAGGACTCCAGGGTCATTTTCCAGGACAACAGAGAGCTCTTCATGACGTTCATGAATCGACCTGTGCAATGAACACAGTGTCCACTGGCTTCCTGAAATTACAAACGCTGCCCTTGTGATCTGAATGCCTGTAATAGGATCTTTTCTTTATTTCAGAATTAGCATAAGAATGAGTTCTGGGTCAGTAAATAATCATAGTAAAAATATAACGACAATAATAGCTATTATATAAGCTAATAAATGCTTGGTATGTACCAAACATGCTAAGCACTTTATAGTTTGTGTAATTTATAACTCATGTGATCCTTACTACAGCCCTATGAAGTAGGTGTTGTTATAATTACTATTTTGCAAATGAGGAAACTGAGGTAAACAAAAGTTAAGTGACTTTCACAGAGGCACTCAACTAGGAAGTCTCTGAGGTGGATTTAAACTCATCTTCCTTACTCTAAATCCAGGGCTCTGTCCACTGCGCCACCTCACTGTCTCACCCACCCACATTTATGTTGTATTCTTAATGTCAAACTTATGCAGGAAGGCAGGCCTCTGAGACCTTACTTCCCTTGCAGAAAAAAGAAATTGGTTTATGTTTACTAAGCAAAATTATTTTATAAAGAAATGAACCCCATCCTTTGATCTCAGGTTGCTCGGTTCTGTTGCTTCTCAAGTATTTCCTAAAGGCCTGCTAGGTCCGGAATGCTACTCTGCACACTTACAGCCCTCTCAAGCTCCTTGGCTCCTTGTTGGACAAAGAACTTTGCCTGGCCTTTTCTGAGAGCATTAGGCATACTAGAAACCAAGGAAAAGCTACAGATGACTCAGTCAGAAGATCATAGAAGTGCCTTTGAAGAGAAAGTTACCACAAGGAGGCAGATTACCACAAATTGCCTTTGACTTTATTTCCTCTGTGGTCTTGAAGATACCCACCTTATTTTTTTGCCTATCTTCCTTTCCTCACGAGAGATCATTCAATGATACATTCAAATGTGGAACTTCTGGTGTTCCTGCTATAGGAACACTTGAAATAAAGAACTAACTGTATCATTAACTTAATGTTCATTTTTTCCATAGTCTACCCTAAAACGTCTGCCTCCCTATATCTACCACCTACCTTTGTTCCCATTCCCCAAAAGTAACCTTAACAAATCTCAATTCCTTAATAGCTGCCTATCTTTTGACTCTGCTTCTTATTACAATCTCCTTCAGTGAATGTGCAGAAACAGTGAAAACAATCAGTATGACCAGGTCAGTGTTAGCTCATGAAGGCTTTTGGACAAAAATTTGGGGAGAAAGGAGGGTGAAGCTACCTAAAGTGAACTGTGCTAACTTTCTGTGGAGTTAAGTTATCTAGGCTTTTCCCTTCCCCCATTACCACGGATTATGAGTTTAACTAATAGTAAGTTCCTATTATGGGTAAGGTACTCTGTTTCAGGGATACAAAAATGACAAATGATACTCTTCTCCCTTTGAAAACTTAACAGTCTCATAGCAGTGATTAAGCATAAGAATTTGAAACTAGTAGGAACTTTATATATCCTACTTAAACTCCCTTATTTTGCAAATACCAAAATAATTGTAATATGATTGAGAAAGTGCTTAGGAGAGGTGATACATAGAAGGTTCAAGGGAATAATGATTGCTTCTAGGAGAGGGGATCAGAGAAAGGTTAAGAAAGTCCTTAAAGGAAGGAAGGGATACCAGTGCATAAAGAAAGGAGAGCTGTTCCAGCTCTGGAGGAGTCTGTGTGCAGAAACACAAAGGTTAAGAGGAGGCATCAGGAGATCAGAGTATGTTTACTAGTCCAGTTTGGCCAGAGTGGAGTGTTTTCCTTTAATGAAATCCTATCCCAATGAGTCATCATGTCAGGGAGGTGACCCCAAGTTCTCAAAAATACCAGCAGAGTGCAAACTCTGGCCAGTACTACCAAGGTGAAAAGGCTTTCAGTGTGGTTCAAGTAAGAGATGTAGTTCATCATATGGATTGTAAAGCTCCCATTAGATCATAAACTTAGAGGACAGGGTCTGTCTTTTGCCCCTTTTTGTATCCCTAGCACTTAACACAGTACCAGGAAAGTAGCAGGTGTTTAATAAATGTTTGTTGATTGATCTATCATTTCTACACCAGCAGCCACTTCTTCTTTGGTGGTAAAAATGAGGTCTTTAACCTAAATGGCTAATAAGGAGTTTATGCTCAGAAAAGTAGGAAGGTTGTTTTTTTTTTTTAAACCACTTAGCTCTCTTGATCATTTCAAGTCCAGATGAGTTACATGTGAGAGCTTTGAAACAGTTGACTAATGTGATTTCTGAGCCTTGGTTAAAAAGAATAAGAAAAGGGGATTCTGTATTGGAGAAGCACAAACATTCTTCCAATCTGAAATAAAAAGAAAAGAATTGAATCAGCAAATTCTAGGCCAGTGAACTTGCCTCTCATGTTAACATCACTCGTGAACATACTGTTCTGGTGGGCCCTGTTTTCTTTAAGCCATGTTTCCCTGTGTTCATTTGTAATTTCTATGCAGATAATACCCAAATCTGTATTTCCAGGCCTCATCTCTCTTCTTGAATTCTGGCCCTATATCACCGACAACCTGCTATACATTTCTACCTGGTTGTCCCATAAGCGTCTCAAATTCAACACGTCCAAAATATAACTCATCTTTTCCTCCAAACCCACCTTTGTTCCTAACTTCCCTTTTTCTATTGAGAACCACTGTATTTTCAAGTCAAGGCAACCTCAAAGGCATCCTCAACTCTTTGCGTTTCCTTATGTCACTTATCTAATCAATTGTCAGTCTGCCTCCAAAATATCCCCTTGCATCTAATCCCTTCTCTTCATTGACATGGCGGCCACCACCCCCTTTCGGCCTGTCATCATCTCTCACTTGGATTATTATGATAACCTCCTATTTGATTTTCCTTTTTTCATTCACTTCCCTCTCCAATCAATCTTCCATGTAGCTTCCAGATTTATAATCCTAAAGCATAGCTCTAGCTATGTCACTTCCTTGCTCAGGTAGCTTTAGAAGCTCTATGTTGTTTTTAGGATCAAACTTTATCTGGCATATAAAGCTCTCCATAATCTACCTCTATCTTGTCTTTTTAGAGTGGTTTCACTTTGCCCTTTCTCGCACATTATTCTAGTCAAATGGGCTTACTTTTTCTTCCCTATTCATATCATTTCTTTTTAAATTAAAAATTTTAATTAACAAATTATTTTTTCTCCCTCACTACATTTTTTTAAAAAGAAAAAAACTCATGTAACAAATAAACATAGTCAAGCAAAAGCAATTAGATCATTGTTCATATTAAAAAAAATATATGTATGACATCCCATTGGCAAAGACACTGAGTCAGTAGAAAGGGAGGCTGATAGCTGCAGACCCTGACCAGACAACATCTAATGTAGTTTCTTCAGTTTGAGGCACCACATTTTGAGGAAGGATATTGAAAAATAGGTGAGTATTCAGGGGACAACCAGCTTGGTGAAACATCTTGAGTTAAAACATGAAGTTCAATTAAAGGAACAGTTGATGTTTAGCCAGGAGAAGAGATGACTGGCTGCTAGGACTAATGATTATATTCACATTGAAGGGATGCTATGTGAAAGAGGGATTCATTTTTTTTTTTACCTCCATGATCTCTGAGGACAAAAGTAGCAGTAAAGGGTAGAATTTGCATAGAGGAAAATTTAGAAATTTAGAAAATGTTTAGAAAATTTAGAAGAACTTTCCAACAACTAGAGTTATGCAGAAGGGGGATGAACTATTTCAAGAGGAAATAGATTCCCCCTCAATAAAGGACTTCAAAGAAAGACTAGACAGCCTCTCAGTGGAAAGGTTACAAAGGGATTCTTGTTCAAATTTGGGTTGGAGTAGATGGCCACTAGGGACTCTTCTGACTCTTGAGATTCTCTCATTCTATAACCAGCCTAGATAAGTTTGGAGATGATTGATTATAATTAAGTTGGACACAGAATTATGATTTTTTTTTCAGAGCAGCTAGTGATTATCTCTTAAGTTATAGAGGGGAGGGGTGGCTACGTGGTGCAGTGAATAGCATGAATAAAGGCCCTGGAGTCAGGAGGACTTGAGTTCAAATTCAGCTTCAGACACTTAACACTAGCCATGTGACCTTGGGCAAGTCACTTAACCCCAATTGCCCTGCCTTCCCCCCTCCAAAGAGTACCCATACCAGTGAAATCATGTGTCCTTGAAGTCTTAAAGGAAAGAATACCTTAAAAAAGAGAATCAGAAAGGTAGATTGTGGAGGGTATTAAGTACCAGGATAAGGATTTATTTCACCTTGAAGGGAATGAGGTGCCAAGTTAACAATAACATATCACAAGAGTTTAATGACTCTCATGTGCCAGGTACCATGTGAAATGCTGGTGATACAAAGAAAAGAAAAAAAAAAGTCCCTGCTCTCAAAGAGCTCACAATCTAATGAAGGTAACAGTGTGTAAACAATTATGTAATAGGACCTGAAGGCAATCAGGGAATCCAGGAGCCAAAGGTGAGGAGGAAGAACATTCCAGGTATGGGGAATAGCCAATGAAAATGCCCTGAGTCAAAAGATAGAATAAAGAGCAGCAAGGAATCCAGAGTCATCATATAAAAGAATGCATGGAAGAGAATGAAGTGTAAGAAGACTAGAAAGGAAGTTAGAGATCAGGTTACAGAAGGCTTTAAAAGCCAAATAGATGTAGTCAGCACAATTTAAAGTCCTTGATAATTCTCGGATATTGTGTTTCAGCAGAGTGTATTAGAAGTACAGTAAATCTCAAAAACATCTAACTCTTTCCTTCTTCATCCAACAAAATGACTAGATAACAAACTCTTGACTTCTCCTTTAGGAGAATTTGAAAAGTTCAGGTAATTCTCCTTTAGGGTATGGTCTCATTGAGTTATTATGTCACCTCTCTACCCCAAACATCTTTTTTTTCCCCCTCTCTTTCTCTTCCTTCCTTCTTCTCTTCCTTCTATCTCTCTCCCTCTGCTTGCTTTTCTTCCTTCCTTTCTCTCTTTTTTCTTCCTTCCTCCTTCCCTCCCTTTTTCCTTTTCTTCCTTCCTTCTTTCTTTCCTCTTTTCCTTTCTTCTTGTCTACTCTTTCCTTCCTTCCCTCCTCCTCTTATTCTCTCTCTTTCTCTTTCTCTCTCTCTCTCTCTCTCTCTCTCACACACACACACACACACACACACACACACACACACACACACACACCTTTCTTCCCCTGCATGTACATTAAAATTTTTTTAAACCTTTTTGGCATTTAAAAAAAAATTCCCACAAGTGAATCAAGTTAGCCTCTCTTTCAAAAGACTCCATTGAACTGTCTGCCTATATGCAGTTCTTGTTGTCATTCCTGGGCGTGATCATGTCTGGAGGGGCAGACTAGAGGTCAATCAGTTGGAACTGTGGGGGTGCCGTTTGCGAGCCCCAGGATATTCCCTACAAATGTAAGATCAAGAGGGCAGCCACAGGAAAATTGCTGTGTACTTCTTATGAATTATTTCCCTACACCTGCGTCATTAACGGAATCTAAATGCCAGTTGACTCTATTACCTGATTCCTGGTGTTACACTGTGCACCCATCAGGGACTGGCTTTTCCACCTCTACTTGGGGATTTCTTTAGCTTTTACTCTGTCTCATTCCGTCCATAAATGGTTTCTGCTTTTTTATATTTGATATTAAATAATTAAATATAATTCTGTGCTGTCTGTTTTAGAGAGCAGGCTATGAGGCTTTCATTCAAGATATCTTTCCCAAGAGACATAATGCATATGAAAACTCCTAAAAATTCTTTCTATATAGATATAAGGTCTCATGCATTTGTGCGGGTATCTTAAAAACTGACTCTTGAAAAAACACAATTATCTAAAAGAATTTTTTTTTTACCAAAATGAATAGCAACAGCATGAAAAGCGTCTAGTTTCCATATTCTAGCTACAATGGATAATTAGCAGTAATGAGTTAGACAATCTGCCCTTGCTTTATATTCAGGAACCTTGTTATTTGAAGAAAGAAGTTGATTTAAATTCTTTACCATGTTTTAGCAGAAAGAGTTCTGGTTTTGGAGTCAGGAAAGACCTAGGTTTGAATGTGCTTCTCTGACTTTGTAGCTATTTGAACATCTAGCTGAATGACCAAGGGCAAGTCATTTAACCTGTCTGACTCAATTTCACTTGTAAAATGGAGATTATACCAGGAGTGTCTACCTCATAGGGAGATATCACAGTGATTATATATATATATATATATATATATATATATATATATATATATATATATATATATATAATGTGTATACAGCACTTTGTAAACTTTAAACCAACATATAAATATCAATTATAAATGTGCACAGAAGTCACTAATGTTAGTTTTAAAAGTCCATATTTGCAAAAGGGAATGGAAACATTAGCCATTCTAATAGTAGTGGCACTAGATCTGTCTGCTAGAAAACACATGATGCCTGTCAGTTTATTTCTTATTTTCAGAGACGCACAGTAGAGCTTCCTATAGTACCTATCTCTCTTTTTTTTCCTCTTTCCTATTTTCTTATATGGCAGAATTCCCCAGAAATGCCTCATTTTTGAAACATAGAGAATACTGTTTTTCTTAAACAGCACTCCAGGAAATTCTCTATTTCAGGAAATGTAAAATTAATTAATGTGAACAATATGGTACATCTTCTAAAATCTGGCAGTGAGTTTTGAAAGTTTTGCTGGCCTCACCAATTCAACTTCCTACTTGGATCCACATGTGCCTACCGTAGAATACTCTTGTATTTTAGATAGGGCAGATTTCAAGAAATAAAGTGCAAAATGGTCTGGCACTTTGCTATCAGTGACTTGTTTGTTCATGTCTTGTTATCATTACACATTCTCGATAGGTCCTAATTTTTTTTTACTGATAAGTAATGACTTTAATGTTTTTTAGATTTCATTGTTTGTAAGTTATGCTTATGTCCTTAAGGGAACCAGAATAAGTTATTAGAGCTTTGCAAATGCTTGTGACTGCTGTATTCTATTATTTTTCTCTTCCATTGGGGGTCTACAGCTTCTACTGCTAAGCAGTAGAGGAGTTTAAACCTCCAGGGCCCATTAGATTTAACTTGTTTACCACATTGATATCTATATGTTAAATGACAAGAGAGTTCAGGTTATTGAATAATTTAAAATTCAGCTCTAATTGGTGTCATATGACCTAGAAAAGGCCATGGATGACGCCAGGAGCATGCTGTGAATTTCTTATAAATAATTCATAAATTAGATCATTCATTTGCCTGGATGTCTTGCTAAATGCAGAAGTTTATAAGTAATAACTGATGATATAACACCTGTAAGTATTTAGTTCATATGCTGGAAGGTAATCTACCTTGATGATCTTCTAGCAAAATCTGCCAGTATATGAGAGTTAATTGCACTAGGGAGAATGCACAACATTTATTTGGGATGGTACTTTGGCAAACCATATCGTGCAGCTGTTGCATTAGGAATTCTTTGTCAGTTTGACAACTAGTCTGTATATGCCCCATGTTAAAAATGCAGCTTATCATTCCTTTGCCCTTATTTCACATGAACTCCAAATGCTCTGGGAAATGGAAGTGACCTGCCCTACTCACCAATAGTTTAGTTTTTGAAATATTTATCTAGGTCTTGAACTACTGATTCTTCTATAATATAAAGGGCAGAAGGGGGGAAAAATTGAAGTCACAAGGATTGTGGTGTTCATTTGTATAATGGTCACAGTGACAACACAGGGAATGTTAATAATTAGACTGGCAAAATTAGGAAAGTAGCATTTGTCACTAAACAGACCAGTGCTATTCAAACCTGTTTCAAAAGATAAACAAATAGTACTTTTTTATATTCACTCATCCTCACAGTTGATGCTTTAAATCAGTATTGTAGATAGCTACTAGCCCAGTAATACAAGGCAAGTAACAACTTAGATCAACTAGTAATGATTTCTGATATGTTCATTGCACTGCCTGCAGCTCTTTTGCAGTGCTTGGTAAAAAGCAAATTTGAGACGAGTTGATAGGGTTTTATCACTTATTTACTGATGGCATTGCACCAAAAATATGAAGCTTAGAATGTGTTTGGGAGCAGAATATCCTTTCAAAATGAAAAAATGCAGGGTTACCATAGGGACAGTCTGTGTATTTTTTTTAAACTCAGTATTCTATTGGAGATTTGTTTGAGAGCAGTGATTTTAAGGTTTTGTTGTTGCCAGTAGTTTTCACAGATTTTCAGAGTTGAAGGGAGCTCTGTGGCCACCCTTGGCACACAAGTCTAATTCTTCTACCACAATTAAAAAAAAATTATACACATATATATATACATGCATATATACACACATATATTATATACACACATACATATGTATGTATGTATATGTGTATACCACAAATAACCCTTCAGATATCTAAAGACAGCCATCACCCCTTCAGCACCTGTTCCCCTCCCCCCCAAGGAATTTCTTCTCATTTAGCAAGTGTTTATTAACACTACACTAGGTGTTGGGAATACAAAGGAAAAGGAAACATTCCCTGTCTTCAAGGAGCTCATATTCCATCCACATAGACAACATCTACACATTTAAGGATATCCAAAATAAGTACCGAGTAAATACCAGGTATTTTTGTGGGGAGAGGCACTGGAAGCAAGGGGACTCCAAAAATTTTCATTTAGGAGGTAACATTTGCATCCTCAGGTCCCTCAGTTGATCCTCTTGACATGATCCTGAAGTACTTTACCATCCTAGTTGCCCCTTGTCTTCACAATCTCAGTTTTACCTATCTCTTTCTTAAATATGACACCCAGAACTTCACTTACCCAGGACTAGTCTTGCCAGACCAGCAGAATCCGTCCCCGTTCCAATCCATCTGACACATTTGCCAAAGTGATTTTTCTTCAAGCAAGCAATCTGACCACATTACTCCCTGAACTCAGTAAACTCCAGGGACTCACTGTTACTTCTCGAATAAAGTCTGTTTGGCATTTAAAACCCTTCACAACTTGGCCCCAAACTCCCTTTCCAGTCTTATTGCACATTACTCTCCTTCATGAGCTCTGTGGTCCAGCCATCCTGTTCTTCTCATACATAGGAGCCCATTCTGTATCAGTTTTTGTGCTAGATACTCCTAGGCCTGGAATTCACTTCATTATCACCCCTGCCTCTTAAAATCCTCAGTTGCTTCAGGGGTCAGCTAAAGCACCACCTTTGACCTGAAGCCTTTCATGATCCACACCTTCCCTCCTCCCCACCCCACCCTGCCCCAGGTGGATCTTGGCTGGAATACGTCTACCTGCCTTCCCTTCAAGATTATTTTGCATCCATTCTGTGTCTACACCTATAAATATGTATGTGTTGTCTCCCAGGGCTGGATAGTAAACCCTTTGAAGGCAGGATATGTTTTACTTTCTGTCCTCAGCATCTGATGTAATTGGCATTTAGTAAATGCTTATTAATTATTACTTCCCTTATCTTAGACATTGCGCTTCTCTTAATGCAATATAGCATCACAATAGTTTCTCCCCTTCTCCCCCCGTCATATTACATAGCTGACTTATATCAAGCTTTCAGTTCACTAGTACCTTGAGATCTTTCACAAATGAAATGTTGAATATATATGTATCCTTCCCCTGTACTATCTTGTATTGGTACAATTAATCCTATTAGCTCAGGTATAGAATTTTGCATGTATCCGTATTACATTTCATCTTGCTAGATTTGGCCCACTGTACTGATTTATATGAGATCCTTTTGGGACATTGATTCTAGCATCCAAGATACTAACTAATCCTCCTAGTTTTATGTCATGAAGAGAAAAAAGCATTTCATTTACTAAATGCTTTTTAAAAATATAAATTAAATCTACAGATTAATGACACCTATGATTTTACCCAAGTCACTGATAAAAATATAAAACAGTATGAACCCAAGCATAGACTTGGAGGAAACTTCATTAGAGATCTTTTTGCAAGTTGCTATCAAAACATTAATCATTGTTATCAGGGTCTGGCCATTTAAACAACATTAAATCTACCTGATTGTACTGTTGTTGGTCTCACTTCTCTCTATCTTATCTATCAAATTAGCAAAGGAGATTTATTAAGTGACTTACTAAAATCTAGGTAAATATTGGCCTTGATCTACCAATCTGTTACTCAATAAATACTCAAGGGAACCTGTGATTTCATCAATAACAACCCTTTTACTTCAGCAGTGCGTATTAGAACCCTTTTCTGCTTGCCTATCCTGTGCAGCTCTTGTCTTTGTCCTCTCATAAGTTCTCCATAGATAGTTCCTCCAATTTAGTAGGAACCTTCCTCATTTTATCTTGACATTGGGAGAATACCAGTGGACCACACTTCACCACATTACCAATTGATCTTTTTTGCTTATGTATTTCTATGGTAGCTTCCTTTTCTTTAAATCTTCGTGATTCCTCCTTTGTAACGTATTGCAGCCTGCTCACACCCACCATTGGCTTGTCCTTTAGCCTCTTCACTTTCAGTTCTATAGACAATACTGTTTTATGACTCGTGGTACAACAAAAGTGGTAGAATATTGATATTAAAAAGATGGACCCTGGTTTCATGGACATGTTTGTGGTCATTCTTTGCTGTCTCCCTAAGGTAATCCAGATTCGTTCCTCCTGTCAAATTCTAGACTCCACTTAATGTCCATTTCTAGAATCTCCCCAAGGGAAGCACATGTACATACATATGCATGCGTATACAGACACACAGATGCGGGAGCCCTATAGATTTGTCCATCTAGTTATATATTATAGTCTAGGTAAGTGGCTCTCAGTGTGGTCCAGGGTTTCCTGTGGGTCCCCTAAGGCTATTTCAGGGAGTCTGCCAGGTCAAAACTATTTTCATAATAATACTGAGATCTTAATTTCTATTTAGGTAGTTAGGTGGCATAATATATAGAACCCAGGACCTGGAGACAGGAAAGCCCAAGTTTAAATGTGGCCTCATATACTTACTGACTGTGTGATGAAAGACAAGTCACTTCACCTCTGTTCACCTTCTTTCTGCATCTGTAAAATGGAGATAATATTGGCAGCTACATCTCAGGTGGTTGTGAGGATCAGATGAAATCATAACTGTTAGGCACTCGGCAGAGTGTCTGGCCCATGTTTAGTGATACATAAATTACAGCTATTGTCATTATTGTAGCAAATGCTGATTTATATAAACACATAAGCACAAGGTCTTTGAGGGGTCTTCATTTATTTTTCGGGATGTAAAGAGATCCCGGGACGATGATTTTTGAGACCCTCTGCTCTATACGATAGACGTTCTTCATCTACTTTGTCTTTCCTTTGTGGATAGTTAAATCACACTCTTTTGATTGGTTTTGGATCCCACCCAAGAGTCCTTACAGTGTTTCTTGCCTAGATGCAATCAGCACAGTGTTATATGCAAACAGGGACATCTGGAGAACCTTATCACCTGATAGGAACCCAGCTTTGACTTGAATTCTACACTGCTTCTCCTCTATGACAATGGTAGTCACCTTTGACAAGTAGCATGCCTCTCCCCATTCTAGGCCTCACTTAACATTCATTATTAGAGAGTAGTTAAATAAGGTTGTCTCAATTATTATAATGTTCATAGAATTTTGTATAATTTTGAAATATCTGTGAACAGTACCTGGTTTTGTTCTTCAGAATAAAATGCTTTTTTAAAACAATCAACAAACAGTAAATACTGTGGGATCTTTTATTCTTTACATCTTTTATTGTATTTTTTGATGGTAAAGTTGTGGTGTACTGTGGAATATCACTTATGAAAACCTGCCTCTTCCAATACCCTCGAATACCTTCATCAAGCCTATTTTAAGTATATATTATTTTATAGAGCAGTCACTTAAGTTCTTTTTGTTTGCCCCTTTGGAGGTAATGAAAGATTCTGAAAATTTTTCTGCATTTTGGACATTTTTTTCCATTTTCAGATTTCTTGAACATTAATGCTATGTATGATGCCCTCACAACTGTTATGGTTCTAGCACAGACCTCTTCTAGGTACACTTGGTTTATTCCAGCTTTATCTCCCTTTTTTTGTTCTGTTCAGTGCTGTTTCTACTTTCTATATATAAGCATTCAGCACTTTTTTGTTGCAGTCTTAAAACTGTGGTGTCTTCACTATACTTGATATTGGAAAAAAGCTTGTATTATAGGGATAGTGGGCTAGGTGGTACTGTATATAGAGTGCTGGGTCTAGAATCAGAAAGACTGATCTTCGTGAATTTAAATCTGGTTTCAGACACTTCCTAGCTCTGTGACCCTGGGCAAGTCACTTAACCCTATTTGTCTCCATTTCCTCATCTGTAAAATGAGCTGGAGAAGGAAATGGCAAACCACCCTAGTATCTTTGCCGAGAAAACCCCAAATCAGTTCACCGGGTTGGACATGATTGAAAAATGACTGAACAAAACTATGTTCCAGGCACTGTGCTAACCACTCATTTTTTGTCTGATTGATTGCTATCTTCTTCACAGTGTTATCTTTAAATGTTCTGACGATGGTATTGCTAATTGAGTCTCACTAAGCTCCATTGCTTCTTTCTGATTTATAAGGTCGTATTGCTTATAATCTTCCATCCTTTTCCATAAGATTTTAGAAACAGGTTTGTATTCTAAATAACTTTTACCCTTGGCTCTCATGTCTTTCTGTGAGTAAGTCAAGTGTTTGCTAACTAAGGTGATTTGGGGCTTTTTTGGTTCCCTTGTTATAACGATTGATTTACATTGGTTAAATTTATACATGAAATTATTTTAACTTACCTCAAATACCACCTTCTACATTAAACCTTTCCTGATCCTTCCAGATCTTTTCCCTCCCGAAAATATTTTGTATTTATTTTGTATAAATTCTGTATGTTCATGTCTTATTCAATAGAATGTGAACTCCTTGAGGGCAGAGACAATTTAATTTTTGTCTTTGTATTCTAAGCACCTAGCCCATTGCCTGGTACATAGTAGATATTTAATAAATGTTTAGTGATTGTTGTCCGTGTGCTTTCCTTCATCTATATCCCATTTTTCATCATCAATATCTCATTTGAATAGATTAAGTTGTAATTGTTGTTATCCTATGCCCTTTTAACAGATCTTTCAGTTTTTCTACTAGCTTTGCATTACTTAGATTTTTGCTCCAGCAAGTCAGTTTGAATGTACACAGATAACTAATTCTCAGATGACTTCCACAATAGTAATGGATTCCGTTTTAAAAAATATGAACATTTACATTTTTGAAGATGTAATTCAATGCTAGCCACATCTAACACCTTCCTATTCTTTTCTCAAAGTAAGTGTTCAGGATGTATGGTAATGAGGTTCTATTATAAAAGGCTTGATCTCTTTCATTTCTTATTTCCGGTTCATATTTTCCAACACATTTTTGCTGCCCCTCCATTGCTCTCTTATCATTGAAGTCACCAAGAATTGATTGAATTTGGAAGGTCACATAAAGTTCCTGATAGATTTTTCTACCTCTTCATCTTCTGCAACAGATGTTATTGGATAAGCTTCAATTATTTTAATATTTTTTGCTAGTACTTATGAGAAATGTAATTTAAGATGACCAAATATCCCATACAAACATATTTCTTATTGTCTTTGATTTCATCATAAAACCAATGCCACCAATTCCTTTATCTGACTCTGTGAGCCTATCCTTCCCTTTGTCTGCACTTTTATCTTCTGGTTTCCTGTTTAGTGAGAATGTCATTATAATGCAGTTCTGCTTTTCAGCATAGTTATATCTTCTGTATCTTCTAGTTAATATACTTGAGAACCCAGAGTACTATCCACACAAGAGTTGTCAAACTCAGAACCCTGGTGACCTGAACCACATTAAAGTGTCATTGGGAAATGTTTACCAAAATAAATAAAAATGCAGTGTAACAAAGTTTATTAATTTGTGGTTTTCAAAGTCAGTGTGGTGCAGCAGTGACCATTTCTATTTGACTTTGACACCACTTCTTTCCATTATGATACGACAAAGGAATATGACTTTGTCAGATAACCCTGACAGAATAGAAAATGTGATTTGCTCTGACCAAAAGAATTCACCACCCACTAACAAACTTTGTGGTGATGAGTCTCTTGAACTTTGGTCATTTCTCAAATAATAAATGTATAGTCTATCCCTGGGTTTTCTTGGTTTTCTTTATTAGAAGGAAAGGTTGTGTTAGGAGTGAGGGTAGAAGTATGGTGAGGTATCTAACTGCTATGAAAAGCAAAAGGCATCATCAAAACTTTTAAATTAAAACTATCATTAATAATAAATTCAGTATTAGAAATCTACAAACTAATTAAAGAATTGCAAAGTAGAAGATATATGAGAAGCAACAGTCTTGCTCTAGTAGTTTGACCTCAATATGTCTTCCTTGCTAATGCTGAAGAGAATCAACTAACTCGTGGAGTGTGGGCAGTTTGATTTCACCCTTTTCCCACTGTGAAATTAAGGACTCTAGTTTGAGTTTGCTTGCTTGTTCATTTGTTTTTTCCAGCTTTCACCAAGGATTTGCTATGCAACCTTGAAAAAATTCCTTAACCATTCTTTTCTCCATGCCCCCTGCAAAAAATGGGGCTATTGAAATTACCTAGCTTATTGAGGAGCTTATAAAAATGAGAGAGATGATATCTAAAAAGGCCTTTGAGCATATTAAGTAGGTAACAGGTACCTTATGAGGCAAAGGAGCAATGAATGAAAAGTTAGCCCATGTGGAAGAGTATTCAGGAGTTTGCATATATCATTGATTAAGGATTGACTCTTTTTTATTAATGTACCAAGAAACGATGCAAAATACACATTTTTTAAAATCAAGTAAAATAATAATAATCAATATTACTGTCAGTACGAACAGCATCAGAATATGAATACTACATTTTATGCATGTGAATATCTAATCTCTGTGCAGTTTCTTGTGTTATCTTTATGAGGAAAGAATTCATCATAAAAAGCTGTCTTTCAATACATTTTAAGTCAGTATTTTCTCAGACTTGCAAATGGTTTGGCATTGAGTCACTAGAGATTAGAAATATCTTTTTGGAGAAGAGCATAATAAGATGTAAGGTTTAGCTTTTTAAAATCTCATAGGAGTCAATATATTCCCAACTAAAAAAGTCAAGGTCAAGAATTTTCTGAGATCTGTTTTGAGACACATTCAGGTGACCCTTCATTTCTTTACCTTTGAAAGAAGGCTTGGCCTTACAACTCTGAATATTGCCTCTTTTAGTGTTTCGAGAAAATCCCAATTTTTCATATCACCTCTTCACATCTGGAGAGACCATACCATAAGAAAGGCTCTCTTGAAACGACCTGGGGACTACATGCATATAAGTGAAAATATTACTTATCTGTAAGGAATCTTTTCAGAATTGTCGTACCACATGAATGAACAGGCACATTACCCCTGAATCTCAGATAGTAGTGGGGGTCCTCAGATAGTAGTGGGGCTTTGGTGGCCTTGATTTTAGGATTGCCAGTAAAAAGACTTTATTGTTCTCCATTTTTCCCCCTCAACCTCAGTCCTTTAAAAATTATTTTTAATTACTTAAGTATCTGTTGGTTTCTTTGTTAGTGTTCTATATCTGATAAAATCATATTAACTCCATATGCCAAAAGCAGCAGCTTAGGTTTTGTTTTGTTAGTTTAAGCCTTAGTTAAGGGAAGTTATATCTTTAAATACTATATAGAAAGCATGGAACAGCTCCAGAGAGGAATGCACATCTGTTTCATCAGGGCCATTTGTGGTTTCCATGTGTCCCAGAGGCAATATCTGTCTTAAACTCTTCTAATAAAATAACCTAATTCCTTATGCTTAGAATACAATACTATGAGCTTACTTAAATCCTCTTCTCTTTTCTTTTCTTTTTCTCTTCTACTTTCCCAATCCTTTCTACATGTCATCATGAATGTCACTCTGTTTTCTCCATAGTCACCATGACCCTCCTGTCATTTTAGAGTAGCATTTATTGGGTAATGGAAAGAGCAATGAATCAGAAGTTATGGCTTTGATTCCTAGCTTGCCATTTACCAACTAAATGACCTCAGACAAATCTGTTACGTTTTCTGAACCTTAGTTTCCTCATCAGTAAATGGAAATAATACTATTTGAACTACCATTTTAAAATCTTAATGTGTTTTTATGTATTTCTTTTCCTTCACCACTAAACTTCTTGAAAAACTTGTCTGTCCTGACATTTTCTTTTCTTTATAACTTTCTCTGTTCTCAGCTTCTTGCAATTAGTGTTTGATAGCCACTTCTCTCTCAAAGGACACCTAATCATGAGATTCTATGGCTGTTTTTCAATTCTCACTTCCCCTGACCTCTCTATATCTTTTGGCATTGTTTGGCACTCCCATCCTAATTCTATCCTAATTAACAGATCCCCGATGGCAAACTTGTCCATGAGGACATAGACAAGAGTTACACAGGATAGGCAGGCATGGAAGGCTAATAATTTGCATTACTCTGCAGAGTACACATATGGATCATGAATCCATGGAGTATCTGAATATCACCTCTTCATCTTGGATATGCATTCCACCTTATTTCCTGATTCTCCTTCAACCATTTTAACCATGCCTTCTTTATGCTTCACTGACTCCGTATCTTCCCAGCCCCTTAATGTGAAATTCCTAAAGCATTTGGTCATGCCCCTCTTGTCTTCTTTCCTTATACTTTGTCCCTTGGTGTTTCATTCATGGCCAAGTTTTCAAATACCTGCACTTCTGTATGGATCATCCTCAGGTTACTCTACCTGCATCTCAAACTTGGCATGTCCAAAACTGACATTTTTGTGACATCCGCCTTCTAACCCTGTATCTCCTTATGACTTACAATCACAGATCTAGAGTGGGAAGGGATCTCAGAGGCCACCTAGTCCAAAGCATTTCTGAACAAGAATCCTCTCTATAACTTACCCTTTCAAGTGTCATCTTGCTTGAAGAACTTTAATGATGGAGAATCTACTTCTTGAGATAACCCTTCTTGAGATTACACTTCTGAATAGCTCAGTTTTTCCTTACATCAACCCTAAATCTATTTCTCTGGAATGTCTGTTTGTTGTCTCTAACTTTGTCTAATAAATTGAAGCAAAACAAGTCTAATATATTTTCCATGAAAGAGCCCTTTGAACACTTGAAGACAAATATCATGTTCTCCTTAACCACTCTCTTCCCCCAAGCTAACCATCCTTGGGATTCTTTCAATTGATCCTCACATGATCTGATCTTGATGACTTTGATCATCTATCCATTCTCCTTTAGACATAGTTGAATGTTCCAATGAAGTTCCTTTCAATGTGGTACCCAGAACTTGAACACAACACTCCAGTTGCTGACAGGACAAAGAACAGTGGTCTTGTCATCTCCCTAGTTCTAAAACATTATATTTCTCTTAGTAAAGTTTAGAGTTTTTGCCTGCTATATCACATTGTTGACTTGTTGAAGTGGTCTACTAAAATGCCGAGACCTTTATCAGAATCCTCCATCTTGTTTACTTTTAATCTAAGTTTAAAATTTTGTATTTGTCCTTTTTAAAATTCATCTGATTGAATTTGACTGAGTGTTCTAGCCTGCTAGGATTTTTTTTGGAGCCTTAAGGTATTGCTTGATAGAATATATAAGCTCCTTGTGGACAGAGACTATGTCATTTTTGTCTTTTTCTTTTGTCATTGTCTTTGTCCAATAGCTAGTATAATATTTGGCACGTAGTAGGTACTTACTATCTTCTCGTTTACTGATTCACCTGGTAAATTAACTATACCTCTTAGCTTGTCTTTGTCTGATAGCTATCTGGCACAGTATCAGACACATAGTAGGTGCTTACTATATACCCATTTGTTGATGGACCCAGTGAATTAACTGTACTTCTTAGCTTTGCATCAACTGCAAATTTGATAAGCATATCAAATCTGCCTTTATCCTAGTCATTTGTAAAAGTATAAGACAGCATATGATCAAGGACAGATCCCTGGGACCTCCCATTGCTGACTTTATTCCAAACTGAGACTGTTCTTCTGAGTCTGTCTACTCTAGAATCTACCTAACTGTACAGCATGTAAGTAAAATCTCAATTCTTCCCGTAAGAGCTCCTTTTATAATTGATTTTGTCCAATGCTTTACTAAAATATAGACTTTGTATAATTTACTTTCATATCCTCAAACAGAAACACCTGTCTTTAATTTGAGAAATAGTTTAATCAGTCTTTTTTTTGTAAGGGTGGGGAAGGCACAGTAAGAACAGATATATAGCTCATTTGATAAAACACTGAATGGTCATATACAGTAAAAAGAAGACATCATGTCTCCAAAATGTTCTATTTTGATTCAATCTGGTTTATTTTTAAAAGTTAAGCATTGAAATTCATTTGATGCTCTAAAGATACTATTAGGTAAATTAGCATTTCTTTCTTCTCTAACATGATTTCATACTTCTAGTGTGATAGTGTGTAGGAAACTGTACTCCTGTTGAAAGCCCCCAGACATCAGCCACCAGTACTATTGTATGTACTTTGATCAAATGAACTCTCTTGAATAATTGTTTGTGAATTGGTTCTATTTATAAGAAACAAACATTAAGTACCCAGCTATTCAGTGAGAAATCACTACAATCCTCCCATAGGCTAGAGTAAATAATAAATATTTTTAAATTCCTTAAGCTCTCATAAAAAAGGAGAAATAATTTCATTTCATTTCATAGTGTGGTAGAGTGATGAAAGTATATGTCTTTATTACATTTAGGATAGACTTTGTTGTGTGCACCCAATCAATGACTTAACCACTTACTCATCACTGGAAGGATCCTATAGTTTCAATAAAATTTAATTAATATTTATTAAGTACCTACTAGGTGCAAAGCACTTACAGAGACACAAATAAATGAAACTTGTTCCCTTCTTGCAAAGAGCTGACAGTTCAATAGAGGAGAGAAGATATCTGGATAATTAACTATAATAAGAATAAACTATAATGGGCACACAAGATAGGTTTGTTTTAAGTGTTCTGAATGAGATTAGTCAAGGCCAGGAGAAGAGGGGATGTATTAGGCATGGCTTCATGGAGGAGGTGGCTGTGTACAGGAGGCTTCAACATTTGGATGCTGATGTAGCAAAGGAAGGAATGCAGGGGAAGACAGTATTCAAGACATAGGGAACTATGTAAACAAAGGCACAGAGATGAAAACATATGGGATACATTTAAGGAATTGTCTAGTTGGAGTTATCAAGTTCAACTAGAGAAGAATTGGATGAGAGTGCAAAAGGAGAGAGTCTATAGGTCAAGCTACTATAATAAAAATGACAATTCTACCTAAATTAATTTACTTATTCAGTGCCATACCAAACTACCAAAATTATTTTATAGAGCTAGAAAAAATAATAACAAAATTCATTTGAAGAATAAAAGGTTTAGAATATTAAGGGAATTAGTGAAAAAAAAATACAAGGGAAGGTGGCCTAGCTTCACCAGATTTGAAACTGTATTATAAAGCAGCAGCCATCAAAACTACTTGGTACTAGCTAAGAAATAGAGTGGTGGATCAGTGGAATAGGTTAGGTACACAAGACAACAGTAGTCAATGACTATAATAACCTACTGTTTTGTTTGTTTGTTTTCCATACTGTTTGATGAACCCAAAGACTCCAGCTTCTGGAATAAGAACTCACTATTTGACAAAAATTGAGAAAACTGGAAAACAGTATGGCAGAAGCTAAGCATAGACCAACATCTTACACCACTTACCAAGATCAAATAGGTACATGATTTAGATATAAAGGGTGAAACTATAAGTAAACTATAAGCAAATTAGGAGAGCAAGGAATAGTTTACCTGTCAGATCTATGGAGAAGGGAAGAATTTATGACCAAGCAAGAGATAGAAAACATTCTGAAATGCAAAATGGATAATTTTGTTTACATTAAATTGAAAAGGTTTTGCATAAATCCAATGCAACCAAGATTTAGAAGGCAAGCAGAAAGCTGGGAAACAATTTTTATGGCCAGTGTCTCTGATAACGGCCTCATTTCTAAAATATATAGAGAACTGAATCAAATCTGTAAGAATACAAATCTTTCCCCCATTGATAAATGGTCAAAGGATTGAACAGGCAGTTTTCAGATAAAGAAATTAAAACTATCTATAGTCATGTGAAAAAAATGCTCCAAACCACTATTGTTTAGAGAAATACAAATTAAAACAACTCTGAGGCACCACATCATACCTATCAGATTAGGTAACATGACAAAACAGGAAAATAACAAATGTTGGAGATATGGGAAAATTGGAACACTGGTGCATTGTTGGTGGAGTTGTGAACTGATTCAACTATTCTGGAGAACAATTTGGAACTATGCCCAAAGAACTATAAAACTGTGCATACCTTTTGATCCAGCAATACCACTGTATTCCAAAGAGAGCATAAAAAAGGAGAAAGAACCCATATATATAAAAATATTTGTAATAGCTCTTTTGTGGTAGCAAAGAATTAGAAATTGAGAGGATGCCCTTATAAACTGGGGAATGGCTGAACAAGTCATGGTATATGACTGTAATGGAATACTGTTGTTCCATAAGAAATGGTGAGCAGGGGGCGGAGCCAATGGCGTAGAAGCAGCAACATATCGCAGCTCTCACATAGCCACCCCAAAATACCCATAAAATAGGACTCTAAACCAATCCTGGAACTCCAAAACGCACACAAAGATACTTCCCACTAAAGTCAGCTCGGCTACGAGGAACCATATCA
>CM053580.1:266717448-266800277 GCA_028627135.1 Pseudochirops cupreus | reverse complement strand
GATACTCTAAAAGGTGAAATTCTGAGGTGGGAGAAGATTAGAATGAGAGGAGACAGGGAGAGACAGAATGAGGTTAATCATCTCATATAGAAGAGGCAAATTGTTACAAAGGAGGCGAAGAACAAGAAGGCAAAAGGGAAAGGGTCACCCTGACTCTCATTGAATTTGGCTTAGGGAAGGAATGACATAAACTCTAAACTGGGTATCTTGCCACACAGGAGAGTAGAGGGGATGGGGATGAGAGGTGGGATGATGGAGGGGAGGGCAAAGTAGAGGGGAGGGTAGCTGGAAGTACACACTTATGTAAAGGGACAGGAACAGGAATAGGGTAGAGAATAGAACAAGGGCAGGGCAGGATAGGAAGGAGGGACATATAATCAGTCTCTCACAATATGCCCACTGTGGAAATGTTCTGCGTAATTACACATGTACAGCCTGGATTTAATTGCATGTCCTTCCAGTGGGGGTGGGTGACAAGGGAGGAAGGGAAAGAATCTAGAATTTAGAGTTCTATAATCACATGTTAAAAATATATATGTGTATATACATATATTATTATTATTATTATTATTATTATTATTATTATTATTATTCATTATATCCCACTGGGAATTAAGATAGACAGGCACTGTGGTAGGGAGATCCATCCTGCCCTACTGGAAAGTCAGAGGGGTGAGGGGGAGGACATAGGAGAGAGCAGATTGGAGGAGGGGTTATACAGTGGGATGGCCGTTTTGAGGTGTTGGGTAGAGCAAAGATGGGGAGAAAATTTGTAACTCAAAATCTCATCGAAATGATGATGTAAACAAGAAAATAAATTAATTAATTCATTTTTAAAAAAGAAAAAAAAGAAAAAAGAAAAAAAAACTGACCTGGAAAATAGATTAAGGAGAGATAGTTTAATAATTTTTGGACAACCTGAAAGCTAAGAACAAAAAAAAAAAAAGAACCCAGATACCAAACTTCAAGAAATTATAATAAAAAATTGCTCAGACATCTTAGAACCAGAGGACAAAACACAAATTTAAAGAATATACTAGCTACCCTGACAGAAATTCTAAAATGAAAACTCCTAAGAATATTATAACAAAAATTCAGAACTCCCAGATAAAGGAAAGCATACTGAAAGCAGCCAGCAAGAAAGAATTCAAATATCATGGAGTTACAGTCAAGATCACCCACAATTTGGTAGATGCAAGTATAAGGGAATGGAGGACTTAGAATAACATCATATTCCAAAAGGTAAAGGAGCTAGGATTACAACCAGGAAAAACCTACCAACAAAACTGAGCATAATCTTACAGGTGGAAAAAAAATGAACATTTAATGAAAGAAGACTTTCAGGCATCCCTGCTAAAAAGTAAAGAATTGAATATAAAATCTAACATTTAAGCATAATACTAAAGATGATCATAAAAAGGTAAGCATGAGTGAGAAACAATTAGGAACTAAATAAAGTTAAACTATTTACATTCCTATATGGGAAGATAATGTATAGAACTCTTCAGAAGTTTATCATCACTAGGGCTGCTAGAGGGAGTCTTCTTAGACAGCTGTTGGGATGAGTTCAAAAGAAGAAAGGAAGGGTGACAAAGAGAGATGTACTGGGAGAGGAGGGAAGGAAGAAGAAGAATGAAGGGAAAATTGCCCCATATAAATGAAGAGTTCAAGAAAGAGTTTATACAATGAAGTAAAAAATGTGGATGGGAGAAGTAGAAAATACTTGAACTTCACTCTCATATGAACTAGTTCAAGGAGGGGAAAATATAAATATACACACAGATGGGTACAAAAATTCAAATTACCCAATAAGGAAGTGGGAGGTAAAGACAATAAGAGAAAGGGTAGAGGAAAGCAGAATGAAAAGAGAGAGAAGATTAAGAAGAGCAGTGGTTAGAAGCAAAGAAATTCTTGAGGAGGGGAAAGGGTAAAAATAAGTAGGATAAGCATAAGAGAAAAGTGTAAGAGGGAAATACACAGTTAGCAATCATTATTGTGAATATAAATAGGATGAACTCATCCACAAAACAGAAAAAGGAAGCAGAATGGATTAGAAACCAGAATCCAGGAATATGTTGTTTACAAGAAACACAGTTGAAACTGAAAGACACAGAGTTAAAAATAATGTTCTAGAGAAGAACCTAATATGTTTCAATTGAAGTAAAAAAAAAAGTCAACAAGAGCAATCATGATTTCAGATCAAGTAAAAGCAAAAAAGAACTAATTACAAAAGATTATCAAAGAAACTACATTTTGCTATAAAATGTACCACAGACAATAAATTGACATCAATACTGAACATATATCCAACAAATGGCATAGCATCCAAATTTGTAAAGGAGGAAATAATAACTAGAACTATACTAGTAAGGGACTTCAATATAACCCCCTTCCCCATTTAGATAAATCTAAATATAAAATAAACAAAAAAGAAGTCAAGGTAACAAATAGACTTTTAGAAAAATTAGATATGCTAGATCACTGGAAAATATGGAATGGAAATAGGAAGGAGTATACCTATTCCTCAGTTGTGTATGGCACCTTCACAAAAACTGACCATGTATTAGGGTATAAAAACCTAAAAAATTAAAAAGGAAATATTAAATGCATCTTTTTCTGATCATAAAAAATAAAATTACATAAAATCCAAGGGCCTTAGAAGCATGAATTTAAAAATAGAAACAAATAACATGGTCATAAAGAATGGGTGCCAAACAAATCATAGAAAAAAATCAATAATTTTATTAAAGATAAGGAGAATAATGCGGCAATATACCAAAATTTGTGGGATGCAGCCAAAGCAGTACTAAGCAGCAAATTTTTATCCACAAAACATCAATAAAAGAGAGAAAGAGAAGATAAAAATCTGGCATGCAACTAAAAAAGTAGAAAAACAACACATTCAATAATAAATTAGAAACCATAAAAATCAAAGAAGACACTAATAAAAAATAGAGTAAAAATATTGAACTAATAAATAAAATTAAGAACTTTTTTGAGATTAAAAATACAATAAATAAATCACTGGCTAATTAGATTCTTAAAAATTATGAATAAAAATAAAATCAAAAGGATGAATGCATAACTAAAGAAGATGAAATGAAAACAGTGATTAGGAGCTATTTTGCCTAACTATATGCTAATAAAGCTAAAAATCTAAATGAAATGGATGAGTATTTACAAAAATATAAATTACCTGGATAAACTAAACAGGAAACAGAATAATTAAATAACCCAGCAGCTAGGTAAGTAGTACAGCAGATAGAATGCCACGACTGGAGACAAGAAGACTCCTCTTCGTGAGTTCAAATTTGTCTTTAGACACTTACTAGCTGTGTCAACCTGTGGAATTCACTTGTTTGCCTCAGTTTCCTCATATCCTATAAAATGAAATGGAGAAGGAAATGGCAAACCACTCCAGAATCTTTGCCAAGAAAACCCTAAATGGGGTCACCAAGACCTAAACATTACTAGAAAATGATCGAAGGACAACAAAAAAAAAATCTTAGAAAAAGAAACAGAACAAGTCGCAAATTAACTCACCTCAAAAATGGACCAGCAGATATATTTACAAGCAAATTCTACCAAACATTAAGGAGTAATTAATTGTAAAGCTACATAAACAGTTCAAAAAAATGGGTAAAGGAGTCCTACTAAATTCCTTCTATGAACCAAAAAACAACTTGATATTCAAACCAGAGAACCAAAACAGAAAAAGAAAACTACGGACCAATTTCCCTAACGAGTACTGATGCAAACTTTTAAATAAAATGCCATTAAAGAGACTACAACCATATTTCAAAAATCATACACTACGGCCAGACTCCCTTTATACCAAATATTCAGGGCTTATTCAATATTAGGAAAACTATAAGAATAATTGAGCATATCAATAAAAAACATATGGTTATATCAATAGACATAGAAAAAGCCTTTGAGAATACACAACATCCACTCCTATTAAAAACATTAGAAAACATAGGAATAAATAGGAACTTTTCTTAAAATGATAAGTAGTACTTATCTAAAAGCATGAGCAAGTATTATCTATAATTAGGATAAACCACAAAGCTTTCCAAAAAGATCAGTGGTGAAGCAAGGGTATCTATTATCAACATAATATTATTCAATTTTGTACCAGAAATGCAAGGTATAGTAATAAGAAAAAGAAACCAAAGGAATAAGCATAGGCAAAAATGAAAACAAAACTATCACATTTTGAATGTGATATGATGGTTTACTTAGAGAATGTGTAGAGGGTTAACTAAAAAAACACAGTTAAAACAATTAGTAACAATCAGTAAAATAAAATGATATAAAAAAAACCCACACAAACCACCAGTATTTCTATATAGTACAAGAAAAAAAACCCACAACAGCAGGAAGAGATAGAGAAATTCCATTAAAAATAAGTACAGAGGGTATAAAATCCTTGGAAATCTACCTGCCAACACACACAGAGGAATTATGAACACAATTACAAAACACACTTCACACAAATACAGATATAAATAACTGGAAAAATATTAATTGCTCACATATAGGTCAAGTTAATATAATAAAAATGACAATACTGCCTAAACTGATTTCTTTATTGAGTGCCATACCAATCAAACTACCAAAGAATTACTTTATAGAACTAGAAAAAAATAATAACAAAATTCATCTGGAGGAACAAAAGGTCAAGAATATCAAGAGAATCAATTAAAAAATGAGACACCTAGCAGTTCCAGATCTCAAACTATACTACAAAACCACAACCACTAAAATAATTTGGTACTAGACTGACTATATGGTAGTTGAATAATGGAATAGATCGGGTACACAATACACAGAAACAAGTAAACTAGTGTTTGATAAATGCCTAAATGCCACATCTTGGGTCAAAAATTCACTATTTGATAAAAAATGGTGAGAAAACTGGAAAACAGTGGGGCAGAAACTAGGCATAGATCAACATTTCACATCATATACCAAAATAAGCTCAAAATAAGTACATAATTTAGACATAAAAGGTGATATAGTAAGCAAATTCATGGAATGTGGGAGAAATTATCTGTCAGATTTATAGATAGCACAGGAATTGATGACCAAACGAGACTGAGAGGTAAAAGAGATAATTTTGATTAATAAAATTAAAAACATTTTAAACAAAATTCATCTTGCTAAAATTAGAAGAAAATCAGGAAACTAGAAATGTGGAACTTTGCAACAAGTTTCTTGGATAAAGGTTAAGTTTCTCAAATACAAAAGGAACTGAACCAAAATTTTAAGACTAATAGACATTCCTCAATTGATATAGAGTCAAAGAATACAGACAAGCACTTCTCAAAGCAAGAAATCAAAACTATCCATAGTCATAAATTATTAATAACTAGAGAAATGCAAATTGAAATAATGTCAAGGTACCATTTCATACCCATATATTGGCTAAGATGACAGAAATGGAAAATAATGAAAGTAGCAAAAATCGGCACTAAGATATCTTAGTTGTATAGCATGATAGGAAGATAACTTTCCCCTTTCATACTGGGCTCCAACCTATTCGCAGGTACCAGAAAGTCAGACACAGTGTCAAGTGACTAGAATGAGATGGTAATATTAAGTTGTTAAACAGAGTAGTTCCTCTTTTATTTAAAACTGATCTTTTAATTTAAAAGTGATGGATACTTCCATTGGTCTTCAGAAATAGCATAGAACTTGGAATACAGAAAGTTTAATGTTTTTTCTTAATCCTTGATAGCTTATGGGGTAGACATATATTCCGAAAAGAAGGAACCTGATTTGAACAGAAGTAGTAAAAGTCTTAATGAAACAGAAGTCATGTGAAAGAACTTCTTTTTCCATTTTAATGGAGGGAAGTTAACATGGAGCAGAAATATACTTCTTTTCCTTTGTGCCCTTTTGAGCATCTCTCAGGAGATGAGAAAATCATATGCTCTCATATCAAGGTAGGACCAACTGAGCCTAGATGCAATACTTATTTTTCATCTTATCTTCTTATCTTCCTACGAAGGCTTTTATGTCATATATTCTGAGGTCACTCAGTATGTGCAAGGTACTGTACCAAGTACTAGGGAAAAAGAAAGGTAAAAGGACAGCCCCTATTCTCAAATAGCTAACAATATAACGGTTAAGAATAATATTTTCATCTTATTAAAGTCATTTTCATACTAGGTCTTGAGTTAGAAATTTCCCTGCAAGTATGTATACTTGAATTATTATTAATCATTATTATTAATCATTAAAAATTCAAAGGAATTCAGAATACTGAACATCAGCCCTTATAGTCCACTGCTGAAAAAGACTGCAAAGCAAAAGAGCAATTGTCGTTAAACATATTTGGTGGAGAAATACAAGTAGTATTTAGCAGAATTAGTGGAAGAATGTAATCACATATTTTCTTATTTTTAAATGTTTTATGTCTTTTTTTAAACCTTACTATAATTTCTGCCATTAACACTTCCTTTTCCCAAAACCCATACCATATAATAGAATTTTTTAAAAAGAAAAAATCAGCATAACTAATCAAAACAAAGAAAAAGTTTAAAAATAAGTGCAACACACAACCTTAGTTGACTACCCACAAAAGGAGCTAGGGTAGAAATTACAAAGATCAACCAAAGCATACTTGCCCTTTATAATTTTGTACCATTCACTTTTGAAATTTTTATTAATGTTGATTTATAGAATACTGGGTAATTTAGTTCCATCATTCGTGATTCTCTCTTGCCTAATGTATTGTATTATTGTACTTCTCTATTTTTTAACCAACATCAGATGGTTTTGAGGAATTTTGTGTTATAACACAGTTCGAGATCTGAAAGTAATATTCCATCTAATTGCCTACTGCTTTTCTATTTTTTCATAATATTCTAGATCTTATATTTTAAAATGATTTTTTATCATCATGTAAGCAGTGGTATCAAACTCAAATAGAAATGGGGCCAATAAACTGTACATAAGGATCCCTGTGGGCTACACATTGATGTAGAAAACCGTATATTACTATCATCTTTGTTCTACTGTAGCTTTATTTATTTTGATTGGGTGTCATATACATATTTAACACCTCTGATGTAAAGTATCCCTTATGTAATTTGATTGGTATGTCATTAAAACTATAAATTAGCTTTGTTAGCAATCATTTTTATTATATTGACATGTCCCAGCCATGAGTACTTCATATTATTTGTTTAAGCAGCACTTTGTAGTTGAATCTATACAATTATTTTGTATACTCTGGCAGACAGATTCTCATACATTTTTATATTTTATAGTTCTCTGAGATAGGACTTTCCTTTCTATTACTTACCTCTTGGAATTTCTTATTATAATAGAGAAATGCTGTTGATTTTTGAGAGTATATTTTATAGCCTGCAACTTTTCTGGAACTACTATTTAAATTAGCATATTTACCAATTCCCTAGAATTTTATTAGTAAACCATTATATCACAAGAAAATGAGATTGCTTTAGCTACTCCTTAACAATTTAATTTCTTTCTTTTACTTTTAGCATTCCCATAACACCATCAAATAATAAGAGGTAGATTAGGCATCCCTGCATTATTCTTGTATTTACTGGGAATGGTTCTTTGGTATCCTCATTGAATATGATGCATGCTTTTAGTTTTGGATATATTTTATTATCTTTTTAAAGAGGTTACACTATGCTTTTAGTTTGTAGGGGTTGTTTTTTGTTTGTTTTTTAGCATGAATAAGAACTGGCTGGACAAAGGCTTTCTCCATATTTGTTGAGACAATGTGGTTTTGAAATTTTTGGTTTTTAATATTATCAATTATGTTGATTTTTTTCTTAATGCTGAACAATTTTTGTATTTTTGTTGTTTAATCATTCAGTCACGTCTCACTCTTTATGACCTGCATGGACCATAACACATCAGTCCCTTCTATTCTCCATGATCTCAATACGTCTGTCCAAGTTCATATCCATTGTTTCCATGATTCTATCTATCCACTTCATCCTCTGCTGTCCCCTTTTCTTTTGGCACACAATCTTTCCAAACATCAGGGCCTTTTCCAGTGAGTCCCGTCTGGTCATTATGTGCTCTAAGCATTTAGATTTCAGCTTCAGCATTTTACCTTCCAGCGAATAACCTGAATTACAGCCTTTTAATACTCCTTATTCAATCTTAAACCAATCAGTTGTTCCATGTTCAGTTCTAACTTGCTTTTTGGCCCACATACAGGTTCATCAGGTAAGATGATCTGGTATTCCCATCTCTTTGAGGACTGGCCACATTTTGTTGTGATCTACACAGTGAAGCAGATTATTGTGGGTTTTTTTTTAAACTCCCTTGTTTTCTCCATAATCTGGCAAATGTTAGCAATTTGATCTCTAGTTCCTCTGCCTCTTTGAAAACCAGTCTGATCTTCTGGTAATTTCGGAAGTCTGGCTTGCAGAATCACTAATGAAATCTGTCTATAATTCTTCTGTGGTTTAGGAGTAAGTTTTATATTTAGCTCACAAATGGTGTCTAGTAGAGTAGCTTTATTCTCAAATTTTGAGAACTGGTATAGATAATACTACTAGTAGCAATAATGAAATCCATGTAGTGCTTTAAGGTCTACAAAGTGCTTTGCAAATGTTATTTCATTTTATCCTCACAAGACTCAGTGCTATTATCCCCACTTTTAGAGATAAGGAAACTGAGGCAGAAAGTAAGTGACTTGTCCAGGGTCACATATCTACTAAATATCTGAGGTCACATTTGAACTCACTTTCCTGAAATCAAATTCAAAACTGTTGGTCAGCTTGCCACCCAGCCACTTACTTTTTAAAAATCAGATATAACGGGCGGATTCAAGATGGTGGCTTAGAAGCAGGAGAACTCTGTGGCTCCCCCCGTAACCACCTCAAATACCTATAAAATATGACTCTAAACAAATTTTAGAGCTCCAGAATTCATAAAATGAAGGAGTAACAAAGCTCCCGCTGAAAGCAGCCTGGCAGGTAGACAGGAAGGGGTTCATTACAGTGCGCTGGGAGCCCAGACTAGCACCACATGAACCAGCGGCTGTAACCATAGGGTGGCCAGAACAAGCCACAGCTGGAGCTTTCAGGAGAGCGGATCACTGGCAGCTGTGGTGGTTTCCAGAATTATCAACCCATAAGAAACAAGGACAAAGTGAAAGGTCGGTGGAACTTGGCTAAATTTGGGGGAGAGAGTCTGGCCATCTGCCTCCAGGGCGAGCAGCAGCGGGCAGCAGCCCTGCAGCCACCTCCACATGGCTGCTTCAGATCTCCTGGCCTGCAGATTGCAGGAGGGCCAAGCGATCATTCAGAGGCTAAGTGCTCTTGCCTTAACCTGCCTGGATTGGGATTGTGGTCTTGGGTGGTGTGGTCCTGAAGTTTGTGACCAGTGAGCCAAAGCTGGTGGAGGCTGCAGAGATGGTGGCCTCCTAATAGCTCCAGCAGCTGCGAAAACCCCAGCAATTTGGGACAAAGCACTACCCTCTGAAAGCAGAGTTCCACTGAGCCCAACATGAGCAGGCAAAGGAAGCAAAGTAAGAACAGCAACCGAATTCTAGATTGCTTCTTTGGGGACAAAAAGGATCAAAGCATGGAATGGCAAGAAGACAATACAGTCAGAACTCCCACACCAAAAGCTTCCAAGAACTATGAAGACTGTCTACAAGCCATAGAGCAACTTAAGAAAGATTTTGAAAACCCAGTAAGAGAAGTGAAGGAAAAATTGGTAAGAGAAATGAGAATGATGCAAGGAAATCATGAAAAAAGAGTCAACAACCTGACTGAAGAAAATAACACCTTAAAAAATAGACTGACTCAAATGGCAAAAGAGGCCTAAAAATCTGATATAATTCTATGACGTTATGAAGATGAGTTCCCCTCCTCCCCACTCCATCTTCCATGGTAGTTCCTTTACATTTAGCTCTATTTCCTTTTCTGAGATTGAGTTACTGAAAATCTCTATTTAATCTTATATTTATTTTAATTTTTAAAAGATATTTCACTATTTTATATGTGTGTGTTCTGAGTATTGTTAACATGTAACCATGTCTAAAAGGTGTTGAGTATTTTTTTATTCTAGTTTTATTTGTAATTCCATCTTGTCCATTTGCTATTTCATTGATTTAATTTTCTGCCTTCTTTTTAATCAGACTGGCTGAAAACTTATCCATTTTATCAGTCTTATAAAAGGACCAGATTTTTGTTTTATTTATCACTTCTATGCCTTTTTTGGTTTCCAGTTTATTATTTTATTTTTTCTCTAATTTTTGATGGTTATTTTTTATGCTTATTTTAGGTGTGCTTATCTCACCACCATCACTCACCCACTAGATTGTTTTAGCTCTATTCTAGAAATTTTGGTTATATTGTTTCATCATTATAATTTTCTTTTTCTTTTCTTTTTCTTTTTGTTTGCTTTTTGGAGGGGGGAAGGCAGGGCAATTGGGGTTAAGTGACTTGTCCGAGGTCACACAGCTAGTAAGTATTAAAGTGTCTGAGGTTGGATTGAACTCAGGTCCTCCTGATTCCAGGGCTGGTGCTCTATTCACTGTGCCACCTACCTACCCCTTACCATTTTCTTTTGTATAACTACTGTTTCTATTTCATTTTTTTCCCATGACACTCATTCTTCAGGGTTTTATTGTTAAGTGCCCATTTGGATCTGTTTCATTTGCCTGTGCTCCCTGAACTGTTTTTCATGCCCTGTAGTGTATAAATGATATTTTTATTATTTTAGACATTTATATTTGTTTGGAATATCTCTGGACTCTGAAGCATGGCCAATTCTTGTAAAAGTTCCATGTAATGTGTAGAAATACTTAAATTGTTTAACAGCTCCATTTAGAAAGCATTATAAGTACTTAGGAAGTTTATCCAGCAGTATATTTGGTTTGATATTTTCCCTTCAGTTTATCTTGCTTTTAGACTTATCTGAAACTGAGCAAGGTACATTGAAATCTCCTGCCACTATTGTGTTACTGTCTATGCCTTCTTGGAGTTCACTTAGTTTTTCCATTATGAATTTAGATCCTGAGGTATTTGGAATATATTAGTTTAATATTTTTTTTAGGGGGGAAGGCAGGGCAATTGAGGTTAAATGACTTGCCCAAAGTCACCTGGCTAGTAAGTATTAAGTGTCTATGGCTGGATTTGAACTCAGGTCCTCCTGACTGCAGGGCCTGTGCTCTATTCACCGTGCCACCTACCCATCCCATATTAGTTTAATATTGATATTGACTGGTTTTCTGTGGTTCCTTTTGGCATAATACACTTTCCTTGTTTGCCCTTTTAATGTACAGAATACTTGGTTTTGCTTTGTGTAACAGGAATATTGCAGCTTTGACTTTTTTGTATTCACCATGCATAGTAATTTTTTTCACACTTATTTGTATTTTGTATATGTCATCTTAAAATGTGTTTCTTGTAAGCAATGGATTGTGGGGTTTCTTTTCTTATCCAATGTCACACTTTTTTTCATGTTTTTTAAATGAACGACTACCTTTTAAAATTAATTATTAAGGTTTTTATTATGTTAGCTTGGGCTTGAGTTCTTTTCCTCCTTAAAACACACTATTCCATTCCCTCCAGTGTTTTCATAGGAGTGCTGAATAGGCTTGTGCCATTTAAAATTCCTGTCCCTCTATATTTGAAGGCCTTTCTCTTGATTACTTGCAGAATGTGTTTGTCACTGGCAGTGTTAAATTTAACAATTGTACATCTTAGAGTGTGCAGCATATGGTTTATTTTTTTCTAGGGACAATTTGTGAATCCCTTTTATTAGCACTTTGTTTTTTGTGTTCAAAAGTTCTAGGCAGTTTTCTTGTATTACTTCTTGATTTGTGGTGTTTATTTTTTGAATTGTCATGTTCTTCTGGGAGACCTATAAAACTTAAATTATCTCTGTAAATACTGTCTTCAAAACCAATGTTTTATTGATACAGGGAGATCATACTTTATTGTTATTATGGTATTACTTTTTGCTTCATGGAATTAAGTACAATTTTTATAATAGACCTAACAATAATTATGAGTTTTTCTTGTTGAAACTGCATGAGGTTATAGACAAATGGATAAGGGAATCATGGGAATGATCAAGTTTTCTTCTAGCTGATAAAAATCATTGAAGAACCAAAAAAAGTATGTCCAAGTCGTCACAAATAATGCTTGTAATAATTCTAAATTTAAATTTAATAAATTAGTAAATTCAGAAAATGAAGGGAACAATGATGATAATTTTCTGATTATGTCTTTTAATTAGTTCTATTTTTGCTTTTACTTTATCTGAAATCATGATTGCTATCCTTGCCTTTTTTTTTTAACTTTGGCTGAAACATAATAGATTCTTCTCTAGCCTCTAATTTTTACTCTGTGTGTGTCTTTTTGTTTCAATACAATGATTTTATAACCCAGTTTCAAGACAACAATCATAATGTGTTTGAAAATTAAAATTAATTTTTAAGTGAGTGAATATGTGTGCATATATGTGTCTATGTCAGTATGTATTCATCAACAGGTGTTAATCCCAGTTAGAAACTATATCTACCAACATAGGATAGCAACTGCTGTAACTGCAAGTTGTAATTGTAGTAGGTATCAGAGGGTTAAACAGGGGGTTAGACTAACTGAGTTAGTCTAAAACTCACATCATTCTGACTTTAAGGTGAACTCCCCATCCACTATACCATACCTATGAAAATATGGAATATAAATGAAAAAACATCAAACAATTGTGATCTCAAAATATTTTAACTTTGAGCTATAACTCTAATATTTGTAGAATTCTCCCTTTCCACTTCAGTGTGAAGTAATAAATAAGTATCTGAAGATGTATTTTTTCACAGACAATTGCAAACATCCATGAATTTAATCTGTTGCTTTGCAACACAATTTACAATTGGTATTGATTGTACAACTTAAGCACGGAGGCAACTTTGGTGGTGGGTTTGCTGGGAAATACTCTCAGTGAATAAAATATAATGTAAATGTCATTCCCTCTGTGGCAACTTCTCGAACTTTTTTTCTTTTGTACTGGGTAATATGTGTGTAGACAAAGAAAATAAACTTTTATCCAAGTGATATGATCTCTACAATGCCCATCCAAAAAATGAATTACGGGATATTCACAAAAGCATGAAATAAATAGGTCATGTTGCTCATCAATAATACATGCATTTTTAAAATCTATTAAGTTTTTAAGAAGGCTCTTTGAATACAAGGGTTTTGTTGTTGTTGTAGTTTTTTCCACAGGCAAAAATTTGCATCTGACTATAGATGGGAGTACAGTGCTATGTTTACAGAAGATAATTACTCAACGTGGTCAAACAGGTCATTCGACCACTGCATTTTATGAAAAAACATGGAAAACATTAATTTAATCTCATATGAAACTTTGGATCATCCAAATCTGGAATACACGGTAGATTTCTGGTTATTTTACCTTATAAAATCATCAAATGACAAAGTTGGAAGGAATCCAAGAGACCATTTAATTTAATTCAGGCACCATGTGTACATAGCCTTTTTCTGGGGCTTAATAAATAATTGTTAATTGATTCTCCTGGTCTACTTGCTTAGTAACGCCATAGAAAATTAAACTTGGTTAGTCTAAAATAATTTATTCCAACTCCTTTCTGGCTTGTGGTGATATATATCTTCTAAAGACAAACTAATCCTTTAATAATATCTTTATAATTTGACCAGAAATCAACAACAAGCCCAGTAATCAATACAGCTCAGTATGTCCACCTTTTTCTACTTTCAAAAAACGTGGGCATTTTGTTTATCTTCAATCCTGTGCTATTTTTTTCAAAAAACAGTTATGAAACAATCACATTCAGACATTCTCTCAGTAAACAGTGTTTCTGAACCTGATGCCTAGAATTTATTGTAGTTAGGTTCTCTTCCACCATCTCCTTATTTATTGTGGATTTCAATATCCTATTGAAAAGTTTTATTCTCTCCTTTCTACTCCAAAGATCTTACTTCTTCATAGAAAAGGCAAAAAGAATGGAGTATTTCTCCCTTTTCTGATCATCTACCATTCACTCCAGAGATCCTATTGATTCCTTGCTCTTCCTGTCTTTTCTAATAGATCTTAAAAGGCTCTGTTTACTGTTTCAAACATTTAGTACCTTGTAAAATATGAAATTATCAGCAAACAGTTAAAGTGTTTGTCAGCTGCTCTGATCTTAGCAGACAGGAATCTATAGTAGATGTCCATTTACATGAAGTCTACCAAAAATGATATCATGTTTCCATGCCAGCTTTGTAATAATGTATCAGGAACTCATTTTATAATTCTTCTAGCTGGCCCCAAGAAAAAGTAAACCATGGCTGAAATCAATTCAGAGGAAAAAAAAAATTAAAATGGTCAAGGAAATGCCAGAGCTACCTTCAGAGAAGCTTTTTGTTATCTTTTTCCCCAAAAAATTCTGTAGTCTGAAAAGATAAGGGTCTAACATGATCAAAGTCATGAAGAATTTGAAAAGCATGAGCATGGGTGAGGATAGGCTTAGATACCAAATCCTTGTATACAAAAACCAGGGGGTCATTTCTGAAGCTTGAAAAAAGTTAATTTAATTTATAAATAATAAAGGAAAACATTATTCTAGAAAGCACATGATTAACTTATAGGATGTTACCATAGCAATGCACAAAAATAATGTCAAAAGAACACTAGAGAGGCAGCAAAATACAGTGGATATTTTATTGAACCTGGAAACAATTAGACCTGGCTTCAAATTCTACTTTAGACATCTACTATGTGACACCCAAAAAGTCACAACCCTCTCTAGACTTCACTCATTTTGAAGATTATTATCAGACTAGATGACCTCTAAAATCCCTTCCAACTCTAAAATATGATTCCAAAAACCTTTACCTAGAGTGACAGTTTTATAATAGGAAAGTGGTATGTTTGGGGTTCATTATTTTTTTTAAAAAAACCTTTTTATTATGAATTTAAACATCAGCAAACATAAAAATCATATAAACATATAGAAAGAACAGAAAAATATCACATTATGAAACTCTGCATCTTTACTACTAGAATTGTTGTGATTTTTTAAAAAGTGTATATTAAATTTTACCTAATAGTTCCAACATCGTCTTACTTGTCTGTGTTCCCTTTGGAAGATTATTCTGTGTCTTTTTTAAATAAGTTTTTATTGATGTCTTTTTTTATATCACCAACATTTTTCCTAGTCTTCTTCCCTTTTTTGCTGTCCAGAAAGTGATCCTCTAACACAAATTATATTTTTTAGAAGCAAAAGAAAGTAAGAGAAAAAATACCCAGTAAAGCTTATCACTATTTTGAAAAATCTAAAAATATATACAACATAGTACACTTATGAACCTCCCTGCAAAAGGGTCGAGTGTGAATGTCTTTTCATGTCTCTTTTTTGAAGACATACCTGTTCTTATTTTGCAATATTCATTTAAAAAACTTTTTTTGTGACAGTTTTTTTTTTTCCATTTACATTGTTTGTATCCCTGGTTATATTGTTTTCTTGACTCTACTTACTTCACTCTGCATCTGATCATGTAGAATTTTCCAAGCTTCTCTGTATTCGTCACAATTGTCAATACTTCCAGCACACATTACAGTGCTATTACAATTACCTTCATGTATTACAATTTGTTAAGCCAGTCAGTGAATAAACTAATAAGCATGTGTTAAGGAGCAGTTGGGAGAAACAATAGATAAGAGAACAAAAATTGGAGTCAGGAAGACATGAATTCAAAGCTGGCCTCAGACACTTACTAGCTGTGTGACCCAGGACAAATTACTTAAGCTGTTTGCCTCAGTTTCCTCATCTGGAAAAAGGGGATAATAACAGCACCTAGCCTATAGGGTTGCTGTCAGGACCAAATGAGATATTATTTATAAAATTCTTAGCACAAAACCTCGCATATAACAAGTCAGCTATATAAATGTTAGTAGTTGTTGCTCTTGTTGAGTACCCATTATGTGCCAAGCTCTGCAATAAGTACAGGGGATACGAAGATGGTCAAAAGAAAGTATCTGCCTTTGAGGAAGAGCTCAAACTCTAATGAGGGATATAACATGTAAACAATTCTATACAAACAAGTTATATACTAGATAAATGGGAAATAATCAATCAAAGGAAGACATTAGAGTTAAGACTGATCTAGAAAGGTTTCCTGTAGAAGACAGAATTTTAAATGGGACATGAAGGCAGGGAAGCCAAAGAGCAAATAAGAAGTGGGAGACCATTTCAAGATCAGGAGACAGTCAGTGAAAATGCCTAGAACTTTCATTCCCCAACTGAGGAGTATCTACTTTTCCCCAAAATTTTTGCTATCAAAGAAATTACTGACATAAATATTAAGGTCATGTGTCTATTTAGACTATATTGTGTGTATAAAACATTGTGTTAAGTCTAATTTCTGCCAGATTGCTTTCTACTTTTCCTAGCATTTTTTTAAAACAGGGAGTTCATTCCTAAGCAATTGATATTTCCTGATTTATAGAACATTGATTCTTAAATTTCATTGTTCCTAATTCTCTTTTGTCTAATATATTTCCTTGAATTATTATGTTTCCTTTTTTAAACCAGTAACAGATGTTTTGATGGCTGCTGCTTTACAGAGTTTGAGTTCTAAAAGTGCTAAATATTCTAAAATATTCCTTCATATTCTCTTCATTATTTCCCTTGAAATCCAAGTCCTTTTGTTTATCCAAATGAATTTCCTTATTATTTTACCAAGTTCCATAAAATATGCCTTTACTTCATGATTTGATTGATATAGCATTAAACTATAAGTTAACATTTGTAATACAGTCATTTTTATTCTACTGACATAGCCCAGCCACAACTATTAAACATTTCAACCAACTATTTAAATTATTGCTTATTTCTTTAAGGAACATTTTGTAATTCAATCTATAAAAGTATTTTATGTGTTCTAGTAGACTAATTCCCAGGTATCTGACACACTTGTGTAGCAATTTGGAATGGAATTTCTCTATTATGACCTCTTAGTTTTCATTTTTATTACACAGAAATGTTTATTTTTGAAGGTTTATTTTGTTGCCTACAATTTTTCTGAATCTACTGACTATCTCAAATAATACTTTTGTTAACTACCTAGATTTCTAAGTAAACCATCACTTCGCTGGTAAATAGAATTAGCTTTATCTCCTCTACATATCTTCACACTTTTAATTTCTTACTTATCTTTTTGCTATTGCTAGCATTTCCTGAAGTATAACAAATAATAGTAGAGTAAGTACCCTTGCTTTACTCCTGTATTTACTGGGAAAGCTTCCATAGATTCCCATTACATATGGTACTTGTTTTTGATATTAAAGATTTTTTTAAAGATATAAAGAAAAGGTGCATTTATGCCTAGGTTTTATAGAGTGTTAACATAAATGAATGTTGTACTTTGCCAAAAGTTATTTTCTGTATCTGTGGAGATAATCACGTGGTTTTAGATATTTTGTATAATGATTATGATAACGTTGAACTATTTTTGCATTCCTGGTATAAATCCAACTTGGTCATGATGAATGATTTCTTGGATGAAGTACCATAATTTTACAGGATTTTACTTAAAACTTTTGAATCAATATGCCATAATGTCATGCAGCTCTAGTTTTTCCAACAACATATTCTGTTCTGAATTTTTCCTTTTGTTTATCTTTGTTAGATTTGTCCAAAACTGAGAGAGGAGTATTAAACTCTCCTGTCACTATTGTGTTACTGTTCTTGTCTTCCTGTACCTCAGTTAATTTTTCCTTTATGAATTACATGCTAAGGCATCTGAAATACATAAACTGATAAATACATTAAACTGATAATGGCTTGCTGTCTGTGGCTCCTTTCAGTATAACATACTTACTTTCCTTCATTATCCCTTTTTATGTTTTGCATATTAATTTTTGCTTTATTTGTTAATATTATATTAATTCTTTCTTTTTTGAGAACTATCTGATGAGAATAAATTTGTTTTGTTTGATAGCATGATTTTAAATTTTGATTTTATTTTTGGAATCACTCGAAATACAATAAATTATATTTTTCGTCCTTGATTTTACTATATCTACTGGGGGGGGGGGGGTTGTTTGGGTTTTTCCTCTGTAAGTAAGAGATTGTTGAGTTTCATTTTCTTATCCTCTCTCTCACTCTTTTTAATTTTCTTACACTATTTAATCCATTCATATTTAAATTTATGTGAGTTCAGGTTTTTATTTTTTCTCCATTTGTCTCTAGTTTTCTTCTCTCTTCCTCTGTAAAGATAGTACTTTGACTCTTTAGCTATTTTAATTTAATCTACTCTATTTCTGTTTGCCATCTTCCACTTAATCATAAGACCCCTCTTCCATCCCATTTACATAGTTTTGGATGTTGGCTTAACATTTCCATCTCTTCATTTCCTCTAGTTATTATACTTTTTTTCTTAGTTAAGTAGTTAAGTAAAACTCCCCTTCACCTTGTCAACTTATTTTATTGTTTTAAAATTCATTTTCTGTGCACTTAAAAACAATGTTCTCTTTTCATCATTCTCTTAATTATGTTCCTTTTAGTCTATTCTAAACTTAATTCTTTGACTCATGGTTCTTATACTTTTTATTCATTCCTTAGTCTCACTATAGTGGAGTTTCTGAGATACCTATTTTGATTTTCCTCTTCTAAATAGTTTATATATTACTGCTTTCTAGATCTTGACCTCTGGCAGCCTTTATCCATTATGCCTAACTCTTAGAAATAGATAGAGAGGACAGAAATGCTGCCCCATGGTCTGAATTTTCCTGTGTCCCTGAATGTATAGTTCTTACTACTTCTTACCCTCCTCAAGATAATTTTTGTTGGCATTTGTCATCAAATCTTCATTCAGGATCCATTCTTCTGGGTACATACCTGCTCTTCAAGGTATCACTTACCCCTAGGTTCACCAATCTCTTTCTCCTGAGGCAGGATCATGTCTATGGAGGCACAAGTTTCTCAGACAATAATCTTTCCAGGGGGGAAGGGGTGGAAGCAAAGAGCAGGGAGACACACAGCTTCAATTTATTGTTTATTTAAAATATTCTTTTATTTTTAAATTTTGAGTTTCAAATTCTCTCCCTCCTTTCTACAACCTCCCCCACCCACTGAGAAGGCAAGCAATATGATACCAATTATATAAGTGAAATCATGCAAAACATTTCCATATTAGCCATATTAAAAAAAAAGAAAAAGAAAATGAGAAACTTTCAATTTGCACTCAGAGTTTATCAGATCTCTCTCTGGAGATGGATAACATTTTTTCATCAAGAGTCCTTTGGAATCACCTTGGATCATTGTATTGATAAGAGTAGCCAAGTCTTTCACAGTTGATCATCATTACAACATTGCTATTACTATGAATGATAACCTTCCAGTTCTTCTCACTTCACTTTGCATCAGTTTATATAGGTCTTGCTATGTTTTTTTCTGAAACCACCTTCTTTGTCCTTTCATAAAGCACAATAGTCCTCCATCCTAATCATAAGCCAGAACTTATTCAATCATTCCCCAACAGATGAGTATCCCACTTAACTTCCAGTTCTTTGCCACCACAAGAAGAACTACTGTTTTGTAGAAATAGGTCTTTTTTCCCTTTTCTTTGATCTCTTTGGGAAACAGACCTAGTAGCAGTATTGCTGAGTCAAAGGGTATAAACAGTTTTAATTCTTTGTGCATAGATCCGAATTGTTCTGCAGAATGATTGAACCAGTACACTACTCCACAAGCACTTTGTCAGCATACCTATTTTTCCCTCATCCCCTCCAGCATTTGTCATTTCTGATAGAAGTGAGGTGATACTTCAGAGTTATTTTAATTTGCCATTCTTATAGTGATTTAGAACATTTTTATATGGCTATACATAGCTTTGTCACATAAAAAAGTGCTATATTATATCAATATTGATTTTATTGTTGTCTAGAGCTTCAGTGGTGTCTAATTCTTTGTTACCCACTTGGGGTTTTCTTGGCAAAGATACTGGAGTGGTTTGTCATTTCCTTCTCCAGCTCATTTCACAGATGCGGAAACTAAGGTAAACAGGGTTAAGTGACTTGTCCAGGATCATATAGCTAGTAAGTGTCTGAGGCAAGATTTGAACTCAGAAAGGTGAGTCTTCCTGACTTTGGGCCAAACGTTCTATCTTCTTGTACCCAATTATACTGGAGGTAGAAAAATAATCAATGAGGTCAAGATGCAGGTACTAGCCAAGATGGTAGTTAGAGAATGTTTTATAAGACTACAGATATTGATTACTTCTTCTGAAACTACCTGTTTACATTCTTTGACCATTTATAAATTGTGGAATGGCTCTTATTTTTACAAATTTGGCTTAGTTCAATACTCAGTCTATGAGATATGAGGCCTTGATCAGAGAAACTTACTGTAAAAATTTTTATATTACTTTATTGCCTATGGTACCGTTTGTCATACTGTAGTATCACTGACTATATCTTTTACTTAGGTCTATTTTTGCTTTTGCTTTGCTTGAGATCATTATTGCTATCCCTGCCTTTTTTACTTAAGCTGAAGCATATTAGGTTCTGCTTTAACCCATTTTTTTTAGTGCTTTTTTTAAAAAAAGAAAATTTATTATTTATTTTTAGTTTACAACATTCAGTTCCACAATCCCTTGAGTTCCAAATTTTCCCCCCTTCCTCACCTCCCCTGTACTTCCCCATGGCAACACACAATCTGATATAGGTTCTACAAATACCTTTACACTAAACAGAAGTCAAGTTGTAAAGAAGAATTAAAACCAATGGAATGAACAACAAGAAAGAAGGAATGAAATAAAAGAGAGAAAATAGTTTGCTTCAATCTGCATTCAGATTCTATAGTTCTTTCTCTGGATGTGGATGGACTTCTCCATCATGAGTCCCTTGGAGTTGTCTTATAATCTTGCATTGCTTAGAGGAGTCCAGTCTATCAAAGTTACTCATCACAGATACATGTCTGTAATTGTGCACAAAGTTCTCCTGGATCTGTTCTCCTCACTCAGCATCACTTTATGTAAGTCTCTCTATGTTATTATGAAGTCTGTCTGCTCCTCATTTCTTATAGCACAACAGTATTCCATTACATTCATATACCACAAGTTGTTTAGATATTTCTCAACTGATGGGCATCTCCTTGATTTCCAATTCTTTGCCACTACAAAAAGAGCTACTATAAATAGTTTTGTACATATGGGTCCTTTTCCCACTTGTATGATCTCTTTGGGATACACTCTAGAAGTGGTATTGCTAGGTCAGAGTGTATGCACATTTTTAAAGCCATTTGGGCATAGTTCCAAAATGCTCTCCAGAATGGCTGGATCAGTTCACAACTCGGCCAACAATGCCTTAGTGTTCCAATTTTCCCACATCTTCTCCAGTATTTATCATTTTCCTGTTTTGTCATGTTAGCCAATCTGACTGATGAGATGTGGTACCTCAGAGTTGTTTTGATTTGCGTTTATTTAATCAATAGTGACTCAGAACATTTTTTCATATGACTATAGATAGCTTTAATTTCTTCCTGTGAAAACTGCCTGTGCATATCTTTGACCATTTATCAGTTGGGGAATGACTTGTATTGTTATATTTTTGATTCAGTTCTCTGTATATTTTAGAAATGAGGCCTTTATCAGAGACACTGGTTGTAAAAATTCTTTCCCAATTTTCCACTTCCCTCCTGACGTTGTTTACATTGGCTTTGTTTGTGCATAAACTTTTCAGTTTAATGTAATCAAAATGATCCATTTTACATTTTGTAGTGTTCTCTTATCTTTTGTTTGGTCATAAATTCTTCTCTTCTCCATAAATGTGACAGGTAAACTATTCCTTGCTCTCCCAGATTGCTTATAGTATCAGTCTTTATATCTAAATTATGAACCCATTTTGATTTGATTTTGATATACGGTGTAAGATATTGGTCAATGCCCAGTTTCTGCCATACTATTTTCTAGTTTTCTCAGTAATTTTTGTCAAATAGTGAGTTCTTATCCAAGAAGCTGGACTCTTTGAGTTTATCAAACAGTAGGTTACTACAGTCATTGAGAGCTACTAAATCTTGTGTGATCCTGACTTCACAATATCTGAATTCTTTCTTGTTGGATGCTTTCAATATTTTCTCTTTCACCTGGGAGTTCTGGATTTTGGTTATAATATTCCTGGGAGTTTTTATTTTGGGATCTCTTTCAGGAGATTATTGGTGGTTTCTTTCAATTTCTATTTTACCCCGTGGATCTAAGATATCATGAAAGTTTTCCTTGATAAACTCTAAAAATATGATGTCTAAGCTCTTTCTTTGATCATGATTTTCAGGTAGTCCAGTAATTCTTAAATTATTTCTTCTCAATTTATTTTCCAGGTCAGCTGTTATTCCCATAAGAAATTTCAGATTTTCTTCTATTTTTTCATTCTTCTGACTTTGCTTTATTGTTTCTTGAAGTCTCATAGAGTTATTAGTTTCTGCTTGCCCAATTCTAATTTTTAAGGAATTATTTTCTTCAGTGAGCTTCTGTGCCTCTTTTTCCATTTGTCCAATTCTTGCTTTTCAAGGAACTTTTTTTCTTCAGCAAATTTTTGTACCTCTTTTTCCATTTGGCATATTTTGCTTTTTAAAGAGCTCTTTCCTTCAGTTAATTTTTGTGCCTCTTTTACCAAAAATCCAGTTGTTTTTAAAGGTATTTTCTTCAGTATTTCTTACATCATTTACTAAATGGTTGGTTCTCTTTTCATAATTTTCTTGTATCACTCTCATTTTTCCCCAATTTTCCCTTTACCACTCATCTCTTTCTTTTACTCATCCAGGCATACTTTTTTGGGATGGGGTCCAATTAGCATTTTTTGCTGAGGCTTTTTTTGGTAGCTGTTTTCACATTTTTGTCTTCTTCCAAGTTCATGTCTTGGTCTTTCTTGCCAACATAACGGCTTTTTGTAGTCAAATTCTTTTTGTGGTCAAATTCTTTTTGTTTGCTCATTTTTCCCAGCCTCTTTCTCTTTTTTTTTTTTGGAGGGGGGAAGGCAAGGTAATTGGGGTTAAGTGAGTTGTCCAATGTCACATAGCTAGTATTTCAAGTGTCTGAGGCCAGATTTGAACTCGGGTCCTCCTGACTCCAGGGCTGGTGTTCTACTCACTGTACCACCTAGCTGTTCCCCCTTTTTTTGTGCCCCAGCCTATTTCTTTACTTTGAACTTTATGTTTAATTTAAGCCCTATTCACCTGTGGGTGGGGAGGCAATGTCCTAAGCTTCAGGCTGTTTTGTGCTTCTATTTTTTGAGCTAGTTTTAGAGATCTGCAAGTTTTTGATGCTTCCAAGTTGCTGTGATCACAGGAAAGGGATGGTCACTGTTCTCCTGGTCTATGATCTTTTCTTTACACCTGAAGGGTTCCTGGGCCCCTGTAGCCACAAGCACTAGCACTCCTCTTTGCTTTGCTACTGTGACCAGGGCATTGCTCCCTTGTGACTGATCAACAGCACTCTTCTCTGCTATAGAACTACAACTCAGAATTGCTTATGGGCAACAGTGTTGCCAGTCAGTGGCAACTGCATCAGTGCCAGCAAAGCATTCCCTTTATCTCTTTTTGATCAGTTGTCTGACCCCCTTACAGGTTCTGGGCTAAGAGCTACCCAAGCTGAAGCTGTAGCCACTGCTGGCACCACATGTGTGAACTCTGGACAGTCCTCCATTCTGGTGTCACAGACCTCTCCTGCCAACCTCTTTAGGTTTTCTTAGGCTGGAAATTTTTTTCACCCTGACCTTTTGTTGGCTTTACTACTTCAAAATTCGATTTGGAGCATTATTTTAAAGTTGTTTCGAGGAAAATATTGGGAGAATTCATCTGGGTGGCTGCCTCTTATCTGCCACCTTGGCTATACCCCTCAATCATCAGTAATAGTCTTTCTAAACACCAAAATTTCTCCAGATTATACCCACTAAAGGTCTCCATCTTACACTATAGATTATCTCTTTTCCCCTATAGGAATGAGTGTTCTTCCATAGGATACCTTTTCACCACCGAATCAAGATTTCACCATTTCTTTCTCCTTTTTTCCATCTCTACTTTTGTCATTCTTCTTCCTAGGAGCCAAAAGCAGATATTTTCCTTCATTGCTACCAATCTGAAGTGGGCCCATAACATTTTCCTCACCTTCTTGTCCTCTAGTCTTTTAGGTATCCTCAATTATGAAGTTTAGTCCTACAAAAAAAAACATTGATTCACCTGTAAGTGGGGTTTTGTGAACATTAGTCCACGATGTCTCAGGTCTGTTCCACTCTAACATTGCTTCTTCTATTTAATTTCCATTATTAACCCTGGTGTCTCTGTGTACTTTTAGAAAGAAATTTCTTACAGGTATTCCTGTTACTGTTTTGTTGTTCCTATTGTTGTTAAAAAGTTCTTCTCATTCCTCCTCTCCCCTTTTCCCCCTGAATCATTTATTTCACTAACTGCACCTTTCTTGTTGCTTTATTTGTTTACCTTTCTTTTTTCTGTTGTATAAAATGTTTACAAAGCAAATGATTTGCTCAGATATGGTTTTCTTTAGGAATGGTCCAAATGCCTCTCTTACGAAACATTTATTTTTTTTCATTGATGATTAGTTTTACATTTGTGTGGCAGGTAACTTTGGGATGCATTTTGAGCTTCTTTGACTCTTGGAACATATTATTCTACTCCCCCCAGCATTTTCAGGTGGGTGAAGAAAAAGCTTTGTGTTATTTGAATTTCCTGTCCTTTATATTTGAAGGCCTTTCTCCAACTTACTTGTGTATAAGTGGTCTTTTAAATTTAACCACTGTGTCTTTTAAAGCTTGCAGAATAGGTTTTTCCAACCCCTAATCCACCCCACACTCATACATTTAACATCACTGGTTGATCTATAGATTCTTTTGAGTGGTGCTTTGTTTTGTGTGATCAGAAGTTCTGAGCAGATTTCTTGCATTATTTTTTTGCATTACAGCATTGAGGTTTTTTGACTTGTTATATTCTTCTTGGAGATCTGAATCTTTAAGTTTTCTCTGTTTGTCTTATTTTTAAGATCAATATGTTTTGCTTGTATAGAGAACATATTTTCAATTAATGTTATTACTTTTTGATTCTCTTCTCCAAGATTGTCCTTTTCTTTTGTGCATTTCCATTCTCAATCAATTTTTTCTCTCTTTTGTTTCTTAGGAATTAAATTTTACCACTAGGGAATTAAATTTTTCTACTGTGGTAATTATTTTTGCTGTGCAAGCTACAAATTCTGCTTTCACAATTCTTATTTCTTTCTTCAACCATTTGAGAATATCCTGCTGTGGTTCCACGCTCTCTTGGGAATTCATAGGGTCCTCTGCCTCATCAATTTTTGATTAATTTACTTTTGTCATATAATATTTATTCATGGATGTCTGGACTCATTTAGCTCATCTGGAGGCCATATTCTCTTCTGTTATTAATATCTCCCCTGTTGGTTTATCTGCTTGTGCCCAGGGTCTTTAATTGAGTTTGTTCCTCCTGAGATATTTGGTAATTTAAGACTTTTTTCTTTATATTCCCCTATTGCTTATGTTCTAACACTTTCCTACACACACTGGATTCCCATATATGTTAGCATCTTGCCCCCAATCCTTCTGTTTCTCAGTTGTCTGGCTGAGCACTACTGGTAGTGTACTACCACACTGCTAGACAAGGCAAAGCAAACTTTCAGTTTTTTTTCTCTATAGAGCAAGGGGTGCTAGAAGAGTAGAGTTCTGCTGCAAGCCAGTGTTTTGGCTTATGGAGCCCCACCTGACAATGCCAATGGCAGAGGATGGGCCAGGGGAGGGGGTTGTGCTGAGTTAGCACGTGAGGAATTAGCATTCCCTGTTGTTAATTCATTACCTTTTTAGGGTTCTTGGTGTTTTAGATGATGCAAATGAAATTGCTCTATCTCTTGCACGTAATTCCTATTTTGGAGAGGTGTGAGAGGTCAAGAAGATCATCTAGTGCTACATCTAACTGGCCATGTCTCTATGCATCTTTTGAATGTTTCAATGATGCTCTATTTTAAAAGCAGTAATATTATGTACTCACTTATGCTCCTTCAACTCTCACCCTTCAGGAAACTTGTTTATTTTTTAGACTGATGTCATAGGAAACACTCAAGCCTTTCCACAAAAGTCAGTATTATGAGATGTAGACTCTAATGCTAGTTAGTTGACAATCTTACCCAATGTAGCACTGGTGATATACTTTAAATTGAGGCAGTTACTTCCAAGAAAAAATAAATGTATGACCCCTAAGCAGGGAGCCCAAATAAAACCATGCAGTGATATCTCTCTCCTTATTAGAATACAAAGCATTTACTTTTAATTTACGAATGAGAATTTAAGGATGGAGATAAACAGCATTACCTTCCGTACATCAGTTCATGATATCCTGTCCTCTAAACTATCTCTTATGAGTACTACCAAAGCTTCAGAAATAACAACAGTTCTATAATTTCAACAGCCACATGCTTGCCAGAATAAATTGGATTCTCTCCACTATTTGAGATGTCAGTGAAGCAGGGACTGCATAATTAGGTCAGACCTGATTATCTAGAACAAGGGCAATTTTCTTTACATCTTTGTATAGAGCCTCTTGAAATGGCAAAGGCTGAACATTTGGGCACATCAGAGAAAACGTCCAAAATAATGTCAGTTAGAAAAGATTTAACTACATTTTAATTCAAATGATATTTTCTATTAATGCCAGGGCAAGAAACCTATTGTGCAAAGAAGTCCACTTCATTTGCTTTATAGAAGAGCTGCCCAAATACATTCACATTTGAGTCTACTTTAGTGATCATTTCAATATTCACTTTACAATTAATGCTGCTTTTTATGAGATTGTGGAAGGTAAACCAATTCCTGTTCAGCTCCTAGGTATTGAATTTATTATAAAAAGTTACGTACTTAAAACTCTCATAATGAAACTGAGGACATCAAATGATATTAACCTAGGATTAATGTTGAGTAAAGCTAGTTACTCAAATGATACCACTGTGTCTATTTTTCGTTCCTGAAATAGAATTAGTATCATCCTCTACTACAATTCTAAAAATATTAGATCTATTTAGAGATTCAAAAAGACTTCTTTTGCAGGCCTTTTTCTCTTTTCTCTCACTCTTCCTGAGACTGTGCCAAACCAGAAGTCAATAAATATTGCTTGGTGATTTAAAACAGAAAGAACACCATCTCATATGTAGTGAGTGTCCAATAAGTATTTATTAAATAAATGATTTTATTTTCTCTTGGTTAGAAGAGCTACCCCTACTGTACTGAAATGGCTGACAAAGCTTGGCAAAGCAAACACTTAAATTCTAAGAGAAACTACTGGACCAACAATATGACAGTTCTGTTTGCTCGACTTGGATCACAAGTCCTGATCTCACTATGATTTACAAGATCTTTTCTTTCTCCTTGACAAAGCTACAAATGTGATTTCACAATGTAAGGGCACTGACATTAGCCACTTTGCTTGTCAAAACACTGCAGACATAGAAATAGCCACTACTGTAACTACACTATTTTTAAATGGGTCAAAACCACTTTTAAAATGTTCAACTTTGTCTACAGTATAAACAACACACTAAGTGAATCAAACTTCAAGTTGGTTTAATTGCAAAATGATTTTCTTGACTTGAAGACCATTGTTTCCTATAATGGGTATATGATGTCTTATAGGCTTAGCAGTTTAAATGGAATTTCTTTAAAAAACAAAAACCTTTGTCTTTATCCTTCAGGTTTTTTTTCTTTTTTAAGTTTTAAAAGAAGTCTAGACTTAGAACACAACTGGAAACATCATGTAATCCTATTTCCTAGCTTCTTAGCACAAACAGGCATTCCAGAAAGATAATTGTTAACCTGACTCATCTTGAAAAAAAAGAATACTATTGGGGTCAGACATAGATACCTCTTACAGGCCTTAAAAAGTACAAGTTCATCCAAATACCTAACTTGAATTCTTCCTGCTTGAATTTAATTCTCTTTCCTCAGTGAAAAAAAACAAAACAAAACAATAGTTTCTTAGTACCTCTCAACATATTTCTCTCAGGTAAAAGCCTGCTATTTATAAACATTTCATTAAACCATATTTCTATCAAATTATTAAAATTAGACGAATGCCTTCAGCATGTTGGATAGTTTTTCTATCAGAGAATTTATGGAAATGTGTGAACAAAAGCTAATACAAAACAATAGTGAGGAGAAGCTGGGATATATTCTACTGGAGGAAGTACCCCCATCGATGAGATCAAGAAACATCAAATTGCTAAGATGTTGCCTAGCATCACTACGATATTCTTCTAATACTTGTGTCCTCCTTGACATATTAGTGAAGTTTTATATACCATTATGCTATATACCACCATATAGTACCATATATACCAGATAGCTCCTTACTTTGTTCCATTTTTTTGTCACATATATTTTCAAAACATTAAATTTCATATTGAAATTTCTCAGGTTTTCTAACTAGGCTAGAAAAAAGTGTTTCTGGAAAGTTTGACAAAAATCTATTTTCCTATTTTTGGGTTATAATACTACAAAAAAGGCTTTTTGCAGAAAAGAAATTTTGCAGACGATTTCTGTTAATCTCGAGCAGTTATAATAACTTTTTTCTTAAAATGTTATTGATTTTCTATAAAAAGGATGTTCAGAGATGAAGGAAACAGTCAAATATTATAAATACATACCTGTCTAGAAGAAAAAGAAGAGACACATTTTAAAATGACAAGCTCTGCACTTTATTCAAGGGAGCAAACACCTAAACAGCTTAACCCCACCCCCACCCCCATTAGTGTGCATATAATCCTGAATAGGGATGTGTAATTTGCCTTGTTGAGGAAATTTGTTTATGACACATAGTTATGGATGTTTGCCAATAGCTCAGGGTGTTCGTTAACTTAGGAAACGTGCAGAACAGCGTAATGCCTCACATTTCTCTGTACTTCCATTGTCAGCATGAAAAGAGAACACAGTCCTGCTCAGAGACTGCACAGAAAGTAATGACTCTCAGATCATCAGGTTTGCAAATTCTTGGACAATGAAGGGCATTACAGGTTTTCTGAGTAAATTCCAATGTCCATCTGTTAAAGTCTGGAAAATCACATTGAATTAAATACGATGTCACTTCTTCTTAGTACATATTATACCATCCTCACCTAAATGCAATAAAGAAATATCCCACTAAGTGAATTTGTTGGGGCTCTGTTGCCCTACTAAATAATAAGAATGTTATTAATAAAGTGTGCATGGGAGTGGGAATTACTTTGGACTTGGAATAGTTAAAGAGTATTGAATACATACTGGGATGAATAACAGATAAAGTTAGCAGAAACTACAGAAACGGATTTTAGATATTTGAAAGAATTTATCTCTGCTAATTTAAAAAAGTAAACAGCATTGAGGACTGAAGCTACAAAGTACCTAACCATAATGGTAAGTCAGTAATTTGTAAAATAATGGGTGACTTCATCAAATTTCCGCCCTTACTTTCTTTCCTAATAATGTTATACAGAACTGAAACCTTTTATACAAAACAGAAACCAAAACTTCTAAGCATCCAAAAGAATTATCAGTAATGAGGGGAAAAAAAAGATTTTACTTAAGTTCAGGAGACAAAGGTCCATAAGTTCAATCCCTTGCTGGAACAGATTTTCTTTTGAAAGAGGTAATTCATTGTTTGATATTAAAAGTCATTAGTTGCCTGCCTTTCAATTTTTTTAAAAGTTCAGCTTTTGGGGGTTAAAGTTTGCTTTGATCAAAAAGATTAGCAGCTGGAAACAGATCATTTGGTAAGAAGGAGGGGTATATTTCTAAATTTACATGTTACATAAATACTGCCACAAAAATGCAGCAATAAGACTGGGGAAAATGCTCTTCGGAGTGATTTTTCTATCTAGGCAGAGCATACTTGTACAAAATTTGGTGCCATACATGAAAAGAGATTCAAATTATTAAGACCCTGGGATTCCCAGGCATGCCAAAGATGGATGAACTATTCAATAAAAATAGCTTATTTCAACATGAGTAACAAACAGCAAAGGTTTCTCACCTCTAGAAAGCATTTGAATCAATGTATGCACTTTGTATACATGAAAACTACCATTGTTCTGCAATGATGAGACCACATTTTACATCCCATTAGTGCTATAGAGCCAGCAGAGCTGGGCAAAAGCCAAGCAAGGTTCAGTTCTGGCCCACAGATAATAAACAAAGCAACCAGTTATACTTGGACCAGAGATTCTATGTGGCAGGTGAAAATAAAAGATGTAAAATAAGCAACAAATCATTTTCCAATGCTGGGTTAAGCTGAGGAGTCTGAAGCTAAGTGGGGTGGAGGTGAGGAATCACTTTGGATTTGGAAACAGAGAAATCTAAACATATAAAGCCCCCACAATCCTATTTCCTGGCAAGTCACTTTTAGAGTATTAACACAAACGGCCTCACTCCTCCACTGAAACCAGCTGTGTAGGACCAAGAGAGAAGGAAGCAATGCCTTGCTTCACACAATTCAAAAACCTCTGGGGAAATTCAGACTTGACTCTGATAGTTTAAAGAAAGAAGCATATGACAAGGGGGAGTGGGGAATGGCAGCAAAGGGTTTCAGCATCCTGACAAGGACATCAACCCATGAAAGAAAAGTGCCAGCAATAGGCAAGCAACCATGGTTTTTCCACCAGATAGCTGTCAGCCACAAATGGAAATGTCGTATTTTAAGCTTTGAATATTGGTTTCTTTTAAAGGGAAAACAAATGGTCAATGTGTTAAGCTTATATGCAACATCAGTTCAAGAGAGATCATGATGGACAGCAAAATGTGGCTAAAATAAATGTAAAGGAATGACAGAAGTGGTAACATTAGTTCAACGTGGATAAGAATCAGGGTCACAGTTAAAACACAGATGCAATGATATTGTTATAACTGTTGCTGTCAGTTCCACAATTATTTATTTTTTTCCTATCACTGGGGTCTAAAATTTCATAAGATTTTTGTCTTGCTTCTTGTTGGTTCACAACTTCCTAGCAAGTCAGCTATGAAGGTTCTAAAGAAGAGACATATTTAAGGGTTAATTCAATGCTACATAAAAAAGGGACAGATTAATCTTCTTTATGCATATATATGCCATTCTTCTTCTCAAAATCTTTCAATGATTTTCTACTGTTTACAGAATAAAGTTCAATGTTCTTAGCTTGTCATTCAAGCTTCAATCAGGGAGCTAGCTAACTTTGCTTTCTGGCTTTATCTCCTATCCCTCAATTGCAATTAATTAGTCCCCTTATATGGCCCCACTCTTTCCTAGCTCAATACCTTTGCTCAAATGGTTCTCAATCTCCAGAGTGCCCTTAGCTTCTATCCATTAAGATTTTATTGATAATTTAAAGCCTAACTCAAATGTCTCTCCTCTTTTAGAGTCTTCCTTGTTTCTGCTGAACCTTTCAAAGTTCATTAAGTCCACCACTTTGTGGACTTTATATATTATTATATATTTTATGGTACTTATTTGTATATGTAATTTTTTCCCTTGTAGTTATATATTCCAAGAGTACAAGAAGTGTGTATCATCTAAATTTTTTTATCTTCCCAAACACCTAATTTAAGGGGGTTAGCAACTGGACCCATGATTTCATTGGTATAGGCAACACCAGAACATTGGAACTCTCCTTATCAATGTAGGCTTGTAACTTCTCTGTGATTCAAGAATCTCAGCCTTAGAATCTTCTAAGACTTATGTGGCCATAATACATTCTTCATAAATGTTTGTAACTGAGTGTACTATCTTAAATGTGGAAAACACTACATACAAAACAAGTAACATTATTACAAGTAAAGAGGAGATTAAATAATCAGACATAATCAACTATGGCTCAAATGGATTCTAGCCAGAAGCAGCTCCTTTAAGGTTTTCTAACAAAGAAAAACCTTTTAACAGATGAAGAAATTATTTACTGGTCAGTGATGAAAAAGACAAAAAAAGTCAATACACTAAGAATGAAAGACAATTTGAAATGTGATTTAATTAAGGAACAAGAATTTAGGGAAGAAAATTGAAAAAAGGTGGACAAGAAATTCAAAAACATTGTTGAACAAACAATTTCTGGGAATGTGCATTGCTTAGACCAGGGGAACCTGAGGCTTTGAAGCCACATATGGCCCTCTGATTGAACCCAAACTTCATAGAACACATCTCCTTAATAAAAAGACATGTTTTATAAAACCTGGTTTTAGTCAAAAGGCTGTACCCAAGGACCTAGAAGGTCATGTGACATGTGGCCTCCCTGGCTTAGACTGAAAGTGACCTATCATATGGCCCAAGCAATAATACCAGATACACTAACAATGACAGACCCTAATTCCAAGGTGGGGGGGAGGATAAAAAAATTGACATTTTTGTCTTTTAATCTCTTGTCCCTTCTTAATGATGTGGTATGACTAAAATGATGGGGGGGGGGTAATAATAACAGAACAGGAAGCAATAGCTTTTTCCTTTCTCCCCTATTCTTACTCTTTTTGACTGTCAGCATGCTGATGTCAGTTTTTAAGAAATCCAGTGTCATTAATGTCATTTTGTATATCAAGGCCAATGAAAATATTGTTCAGTCTTTTCAGTCATGTTCGACTCTTCGTGACCCCATTTTGAGGTTTTCTTGGCAAAGCTACTAGAGTGATTTGCCATTTCTTTCTCCAATTCATTTCACAGATGAGGATCTGAGGCAAAGAGGGTGAAGTGACTTGCCCAGGGTCACACAGTTAGTAAGTGTCTGAGACCAAAGTTGAACTCAGGAAGATGAATCTTCCTGATTGTAAGGCTGGCACTCTAGAGATGCCCACAGAATCAAGATGCTGACCAAAAAGAAAATGGCTGGTTCAAGATCAAGACTTTTCTTTATATGGCTTTATGCTTAGCTGAGACAGTCTGCTTAAGGCTAGACATACTTTCCTTGCACAAAGTACCATAAAGTAGTTTTCTATCAAAAAAAAAAAAGCAGCTCAGTCTTGGGAACTAAAAGTCCACTTGAAAGAGACGAAAAGAATAAACAGCCCCCTGAGGCCACTAAAAACTAATGTCAGACAATTATAGATTCAAGGGCAACTAACTAACCTTGACTACTAAAGAAGGGATGAAAAACCTAAACTCTAATGCCACATATTTATGTTCTAATCAACCCTAATATGGGATGCATGTAGATTTTATTATTACAACCTTAGTGCAATAGGTTCATATTCATCAATATGGCTGACCATGCTATTTGTAAACTGACTGAATTATTAAGTGGAAGTTTCTAATCAGAAAAGAAACTATGGACATTCATTCTATGAGTAGAAAATGCTACAAAAATATAAAGTAGCAGTTTAGCAGCAAATGCTCTCTAAATAGGTGATTTTAATGTGTTGGTGAATCAATATCCACATCATAAAAATGAAAGCCCACACACAAATTGTATGTGTTTGAAGCCAAATTTATTCAAATAAAACTCTGGGTACAGTCAGCTGACTGTTGATGTCACAGAAAGTTATAAATACATGGTTTTTGAAATGATCTACTGGGCATTGCCACGCATGTGTTCTGTCCATCTTTTGGTGATTTCTGGCTTCAAGCTCACTGCCAGTATTATCAATACAATGCCTTACAGCTAGGATGCATATTCACAAAGAAAGCATTAGCCCAGAGTTGGGAGTTTCTGACACTCCCATTTAGAAGACTTCAGTTCCCCTGGAATATTATGACAACACTAGCAGTTTTCCCCTCTTCTCAACTTTGCTTCGAACTTAACATTTTAAGTAGTGGGGAGATAAAGCATTATCTGTTATCTCCATTCCTAAATCTAAGTTTTGGGATCTTTTGGCATTATAAATGATTGAGAGGACCAAGGAGAAAAGAAGGAAAAAAGAAAGAGGGGAACTTGCCTCATCCAGTGGTCAACCATCAAATTTATCATATAGCATATAGAAATAGGGCTTTTATATCTTGGGCTAGGTTATTTGATATTTCCTTATATAGGGAAACACTCTCAAATAGACAGAAATTGTCACAAAAGTGTCATTAAGACTGTCCATAACTTTTGTGCATGACTTAACTAATAACTTTTCTGAGTCAGTCTTTAAACTTTAATGCATGTTCTATAGGTACAGTAAAAAGATTAATATTTACTCAGGTCTTTTGCTCAATATTTCATTGGAATGTCCTCTATTGATGAAATGGATCAGTAACTAGGTCCAGGTAACTTAAACTAAAAGGTCTCTACAGGATGCTTAACAAATAAGGAGAAACTCAATCCCCTAGGAATAGACATGTAACATTTATATGAAATAAATAATGATGTTATATAAGAACGGGTGTGCATGTAGTTGCACAGTAAAACTTAGTTATTCAGCTACTGGTAGTTCTCTAAAAAAGTTTTGTTTTTGACGGACAGTCTTCAACCACAGCTTCATCACAGGCTTGTGCGCTACTATTTGCCATCAAAGTCAATAACAACACGATATTTTGTTTTGAATGCAAAGCAGCGTTTGATCGCGTGCAGCGCCACTGGGGCCCTTTCCATATAACACGGCTTGCCTTTTCCAGGCCTACGTGACGTGTAAGCGGACATCCTCCGTGTAACCGCGGCACCAAACCTGATGCTGTGAACTCTGTGCAAACGCTCATGCCACTCGTGGCTTATAGTGAAGTCCATAAGGCTTTTTCCTTATTAAAAACGTTCCCTTCTTTCTAAGAAACCATTTTATCTTTACTCCTTCAGAAAAGCTTATCTATTTAAAAAAGAATTATTGAATCAAACTTGATCACAGTTACATTTCCAGTCTGATTCCAATTTTTCTCACTTTATGAGGCAAGCAGTAGCATACACTAGATAAAAGAGAAGAGCAAGCATGCCAAACCTGTACCTTTTGGGCTTTGGGCTGTATGCAATGGCTTTTTTGCAGCAGACTTACTTTCCTAATTGTTTGGCTGAGGTTAAAAAATTAAAGTTACTTCACCTTCCCTGGAGCTCATACTGACTAGGCAGCAGAATATAGGCAAAATGAGCCCAGGATTAAAAATTCATGCCAGGTGACCAACATACAGATAATCCAAATGCGACCATTACAGTCTCACTGTTTTGGAGGTAAGGGGCAGAAATGAAGGCTAGACCCTTGGACTATCTTACATGTGAATTTGTTACAAAGAAGGCCTAAATCCAACATTAAATCCCTTTGCAAAGGATCTATCTTGGTGCGAATGTGTTTGCTGTCTTTGAAGCACTTTTGTGATGTGCCAGATATACTTTCCTTTATCACATTCACACACTTCAACAGTAGTAAGCTCTGCTTCTCATTCTTTGGCTATGCAATTGCCACATTGTATCTTTCACAGCCAATTAAATTACAATCAATTAGAACAACAGATAGAGTAGCTCCAGAAAATCCCTATGATGTTACCAAAAGGAACACCTACTGTCTCTGACGTGGCTCCATAAAGCAGGGATCTAGAAATTACTAAGAGGACTCTCACTCTTGTAGTCACCTGAACCAAAGAAACATTAACAGCTGTTATTAAGAATTTTCTTAACTACAAAAGAAACACATTGATCTTTCCTAGTCAGAGGTAATGTTGCATCTCACGCTTAAAAGTACTATAACATTTTAACCAAACTGGTCTACTTGTTACTCCTCAGACATGATACTCTATGTCCTACCTCCCTGCTTTTTCATACTGTTCCTTATATCTGGAAGGTGCTTCCTTTTCACCTGTTTCCCACCTCTCAGAATCCCTAGCTTCCTTCAGAGATCATAGTCACACGTGTCATCTCCTACTATGTGGAGCGGAAGGGGGGGAGGGCGCTTTTTTTTTCCTTTTAAGCTCAAAACAAAGGCATTTTCTGAAATAACATCATAAGAATAGTAGTAATAAAGACACCTCCCCCTTAGCCTGGGGCCTGTGCCAACAAATACATATAGCAACAGTGGGAAGAGTAGGCACACAGAATTCACTCACAGAGAGTCACATACGAGGGAACAAGTGTATCTCTTACCAGAGTCTGACCCCTTTCTTCTTCTTTCTCTGACAGACAGCCATACAATTGCTTGGGAAATCTGCTGTTGGCATGTAGTGACTTTAGAGTCAGAAGACCTAGGTTGAAATATCACTTCTGATGTGTGACCTTGAACAAGTCACTTAACTTCATTGGGCCTCAGTTTTCTTATCTATAACATGAAGGAGTTGGACTACAAGTACCAAGAGATTCCTTTTCTAAATCTCCATTCCCATGAGCCTCTCTTTTCACTGGCCCCATCCAATAAGGCTCTGAGAAAGTACTCATCACTGTAGTACTGAAAGAAAGATTACATCCTAGGACCTCTATTGCTACTGATATCATGCAGGCATTTTCTGTTCCATAGGCTTCACAGATGGTCATGGTGAAATTATCAAACAAGGCAGAGGTGATGTGCCTTGCAGGTGTAAAGCCTTTCTGACGCTTCCATACTAGCCCTTCCTTGTAATATAGCACAGAGCTTGATGATACATTAAAGGTATCCTTTCAGATCTTGAAAGACTATGAAATTCAACAAACATTATAAAGTGATTACATAGACAAGTCACTATGGTAGGTACTAAAGAAGCAGTAAAATGAATAAGAAATGATCCATTCCCTAAATCCTAGCAGGGGAGATAAGTCAATCAACTCACAAATATTTATTAAATGCCAGATAGCACACGAAATGCTGGGGATTTCAAAGTCGATCACCAAACAGCCCCTGCCTTCTCCTCTAATGAAGGAGATAACCCATGGACATATGCAAAGTAGGGATGAGGCAAACTTACGAGGGGCACCAGTAACTGGTGGAGACAGGAAAGGTCTCCAGCAATACATGGTATCTGGACTGATTCTTCAGGGAAACCTGGGATTCCGTGGAGGTGAGGAGGGAGAGAACCGCGAGTGCAAAAGCATGGAGCATCTCCTGTGAGGAGCAGCAAGCATGACAGCATGACTCGGCTACAGAGGGAGTTAGGCGGCACAATGGATAGAGCACTGGGCATGGAGAGAGGACCAAAGTTCAAATCCAGCCTCGGACACCTCCTGTTTATGTGTCCCTGGGCACGTCACTTAACCACTGTCTACCTCAATCTCCTCTGCTGTCAAATGACACTAAAAGCATCTACCTTGCAGAATTATTGTGAAGATCAAATAAGATAACATTTGTATAGCACACATGAATGCTTATTCCTTCCCTTCCTTCTCCCTCCTCCACAGAGGGCAAAGGGAGGAAGTATATGTAGGGAGATAGGAAATACAGGAAAGTGTCAGGTTGTGAAGAGCTTTAAATACCAAAGGAAGGAATTTATATGTGGTAAGGAGTCACTGGATTGTACCAACTTGGGGAGTAATATGGTCAGATGCGCTTTAGGAAAACGACTGTTGTCTCAGGGGAGATTAGACTGGAGTGGAGAAAGTAGTAGTAGACACACCAATTAAGTAGTAGACACAGTAGCAGACACACATTAAGATACTCTCCAATAGTTCAGATGAGAAGCAATGAGGAACTAAGCAATCCTGGTGCCTATGTGAATGGAAAGAAGTGGATATACATGTTACAGACATAGAAATAAGAGGATTTGTCTGTTGAGTGAAAAGTCAAGGTTGTAAAGGGTAACCGGAAAGATGATGGTGCTCTTAACTGGAGCAAGAAAGTTCAGAAGAGGGGTGGTTGGCGGGGGGAGGGAGGTGGTGGAAGAAATGAGCTCAGTTTTGCATATTTTGAACTTGAGATATCCATGGGATTATCCAGCTTGAAATATCAGTAAGCAGTTAGTGACATGGCACTAGACCTTAGGAGTAAGGCTAAGGTATATAAATTTGGGAGCTTCTATGGAAGTTAATGAAACCACCAAGTAAGAGAGTAGACAGGAAAAGAGAAAAGGGCCCAGGACAGAGTTCTAAGATATACCCATAGTTACTGTGGATGATTATCAGCAAAGGAGACTAAGAAGTAATGGTCAAACAGCTGGAGGATAACCAAGAGATAAGAGGCTCCTGAAAATCCAGAGAGAAGATCCAGGAGGAGAAAGTAATAAATAATGTCTCAAAGGCAGAAGACAGGTCAAGAAAGATGAGAAATGAGAAAAGGGCATTAGATTTGTTCATTATAAGTTCACTTTTTAGATATACAATTAACCATAATAATGCATGGTAAACTACGCTAAGTATCAGTCGGCCACAAAGCATTTATTGAGCACTCTACTATGAGAGAACACAAAGAAAGGCCTAAGTATATATGAGATGAAAACAAACTGCCATGAGAGCTCTGAGGGGGAAAAAATATTTCTGGATTACTCTATCAAATCACTCATAGAGGTGAGGATCTAAAAGTCAATCTGGATCACAGGTGAGGGGTTCCCTTAAGACCCAACTTAAGAGCTACCTCCTTTAAGAAGTCTTTTCTGATCCCTACCTGGAACCTTTCTCTTTCACCACAGTGCCTTGCTATAAGGATTTAATAAATGCTTTCTGATCAAATGACTTCAGATTTCTAACAAAACACTATCTTTCTCTGTCCTTTTGCACTTAACATATACATCCTTGTACTGCAGTTACTTGAATGAACATTCCATTTGCTGACCCCCCAACCCAGTCCTGCTTCAAATTAGACTATAAACTCCTTTATGGTAGGATCTATGTATTATTTTAGTTTTGTATCCCCAGTGCCCAGGCACAGGGCCAAATGCACATAGTAGGCAATGAATAAGTGTTTATCAAATTATTTTGTTAAATTTTTAAATGTTAAATACTTTTTTCCTCTGAGACAATAAGAAAGCATAAGTTGGTGGCTAGAATTCTGGTCAAGAGATCAGGAAACCTGGGTCCAGTCCTGGTTAGACCCCAATTGCCTAAGTGATTTTAAACAACTTTTCTGAGGCTCACAGTTTCCTTATCTGAAAAATTAAGGAGGTGGATCAGATAATTTCTAAGGTCCTTTTTAGTTCCAGCAATTTACAAATCCATAAATAGAGGAAGGGTAAACACATACAAGTTTTACCATGTAGAGAACTGATGGAATTCACATTAGAAGACCATGATATTGTCATTAAAGTCAGAAGTGAGGTCAGGTGTTGTGAATGGGGAGACTAGAAGCAGAGATGATGCCTTAAGCAAAATAGAAGAGATTTAGGACAGTCACTTTGGGTTAAGCTAGAGGGAGTCAATAAAAGGTGAATAAAACAACTGTGCTAAAGCAATGAGGGCCCAGGAGAAGTGAGAGAACATCAGTTTCTTGTGTGACTTCCCAAAGAAATATTCAGTGACCTTAGGAAAGACTAGAAGGATGAGGATAGTGAAAGTTACTTAGAATTAATGATTAGTAGTTAAAGGATGGCAAAACATAAAAGAGTGAGAGATTCAACGGTGGAAGCAAGTGTATCATTAAAATGGATGATTTTGGAGGTAAAGACTAGCTTATATGATTTGTCAGTTGTATCAACCATTAGGTAACTACTAAGACTGCAAAATTAAGTGATAATTTCTGTTTTATTAAGTACAAATTGGCATCTGTAGACTTACGAGAACCTCAAAACTGGTATGGTTGTCTTCCTTTGTTCTCAAAGAGGACCAAAATGACATCATTATGTTGCAGTCGAGGTAAATGTGCCCGACTGTGGATGATTAAACCAATATGACCTCAGAAGGCTCTACCACGGGTCAGGCACAAATAGTCCACAAATAAATATTTGGAGTACAGATGTCTCTAAATTCACTTATCTCACATTTCTTTTGAGGTACTACAATTCTGCTTCACTCATAGAGCACAGTGCTTTCTTTGATGTGGGCATGCCATGTTGGGCAGTCCTTTGCCAGTGTCTCCTATGTGTTACAGTCGATTCTACAGGTCTTCAGAGAGACCCTAAGAGTGTCCATTTATCAATTCTTCTGGCCTTCATGTGAAAACTTGCCTTGTGTGAGTTCTCTGTAAAACAGTATTTGAGGCAAACATGTTTGGCATTTGAACAACATGTCCAGCCCATCACAGTTGTGCTCTCTGCAGTAGAGTTTGAATGCTTGGCAGTTTGCCTCATGAAAGGACCTCAGTACCTTAACTTGTCAGGTGAGCTTTAGAATCTTCCTAAGACAATTCAAATGGAAGTGATTGTTTCCTGGCATGGCACTGGTATACTGTCCAGATTTCACAGGCACACAACATGAAGTCAGCACAATGGCTATGTAGACCTTCAGTTAGGTAGGCAGTCTAATTCCTCTTCTCTCAAACCCTTTTCTTAGGAGCCTCTCAAATACTGAGGTAACTCTAGCAACGAGTGCATCTATGTGTACGTCCCTGGAAAGTATACTGTTAAGGTAAATGAACTTATCGACAGCATTCGATATTTCTCCATTTGCTATAATTGATGGTTCCATATACGGATGGTGAAGGATCTATGTATCTTGGCCAAGATTAGCACAAGCAGCAGTGAACGTTTACCCATATTTTATTGCATCTCAGCTTCAGAGGCTGTACTGAGTACACAATTATCTGTAAACAAAAAAAATTATGCAGCAATTCTCCCTCCACTTTAGTCTTGGCTTGTAGACTTTTCAAGTTAAATAATTTCCTGTCATTGCAATAGCTAACTTTGATGCTGTCTTCATCCTCACTGAAGGTGTCTGACAACATTGATGAAAACATCATGCTAAAAAGCATGAGAGCGAGCACATCCTTGCTTTACTCCACTGGTGTCTGGAAAAGTGCAAGAGCATCATCCATTATCCAGAAGTCATGCAAGCATGCCATCATGGTGTTGGCATACAAAACTGATGAACTTCTCTGGGCAACCAAATTTTGTCATAATTTTCCACAAGTCCTCATGACTGACAGTATCAAAGGCCTTGATCAGATCGATGAATGTTGTGTACAAATCTCTATTCTGCTCCTGGCATTTCTCTTGAAGTTATCTGGCAGCAAACATCATATGGACCATTCCAGGGACCTTTATGAAATCACACTGGCTCTCAGGTAGATGACCATCTTCTAGGTAAAAGATTAGCCTCTGGGGTGGCTAGGTGGTACAGGCCTTGGAGTCAGGAGGACCTGAATTCAAATAAGGCCTCAGACACTTAACACTTACTAAACCTGTAACCTTGGGCCAGTTATTTAACTCCAATTGCCCTGCCTTTCACCCTCCAAAAAGCCAAAAAAAAAAAAAAAAAGATTAGCCTCTTAAGGAAGACTTGGCAAGAATCTTGCCAACAATGACTAAGAGAGAAACCCTCCCCAACCCACCCCACCCCACCCCACCCCACCTCCATGATTATCAAAGACTAGAAGAATGAGGATATTGAAGGTTACCAGAATTAATGACTAGTAGTAAAAGAATGGGAAAACATAAAGGGAGTGAAAGATTCAAGGGTGGAGGTAAGTCTATCATTAAAATGGATGATTTGGGAAGTAAAGACCAGCTAATGTGATTTGTCAGTTGTGTCAACCATTGGGTAACTACTAAGACTGTAGAATTAAGTGATTTTTAAAAATTTCTGTACTGTCAATGATAATCTTTGATTTATTAAGCACAAATTGGCATCTATAGACTTAAGAGAACATTAAAATTGGAAGATATTTAGGAATCACCTATTTTAGTGTCTCCTAATCATCAATCCATGAACCAGCAGTTTTCTGTAACTAATTTTTATTGGTCACAAAACTTATATTACCAAAGGTCTTAAAAACTTTTTTTTTAATGACTACTAATTTCTGCATCTTAGGCCTCCTACTGCCAGTTCCCTCTTTCTTCTCACCTAAAGGTTCTCAGACACTGAGCTAATGAGAGGGTCTACAGTGGAAGCTGCAAATGATGGAACAGTCAATGGAAAAGAGTTTATATTTTTTTCTGGTCCTCAGTAGAGGAGGGGCATTGATCTAGTGCAATCTATCTATCTACACCAGCCAGTCAGTTCAGTGTTAAATGCCTTCAAAATCAAAATAAGAACAAGAAGCTTCACAGCCATATCTCTGTATGCTGCTTGAAAGAGTACACCAGCTGAAAGTATCCATGGAAACAGTAAGGGAATAGGAGGTGGCCCTGAGACTCAATATTCCACATGGCTATAAGTACCACATAACAGTAAAAAAATAATGCATCTGATACTGAGAGGATTAAAATGACCCAGGAATTAAGATGTTATTCCTAGCAAAGGGAAAAAAAAATAGCACAAACAACTTTTGTCCAAAATGTTAGGAAAAAATGTGTAACAGATGATCATATAAGAAAGTGGAAGAGTTCCATGAACAGAAAGACTAAGATCACACCAAAGGCCATCTTCAGATCTGGAGAGTATTGATGAAGCAATAATATCCACTTCCACAGTCCACAACATCCATTTCCTCACAGAGGTCAAAGGGATCCAGAGAAAATGGCAATAGCACCCTCAAGATTCCTTTAGTCTACCTTCCAATAAAAGTAAGCAAAGGAGTTGCCAAAAGGTGATGTTATAAAGTTTATAACAACCTGAAGTATGGATTACAGTTAGAGACAGAAAAGAACAGCAAGGCCTAAGCCTAACATGCATGTCAATACTTTTACAGTGAAACGGAAACTGCTGCTCAGACCTGCTGCCCTGGCTTTTCCTCAGCATGCCAAGTGTTAAAGGAATGCCACAAACTTTTCAAAAAGTGGCTTTGCCAATGAGACAATGGGAGAATTTCAAATTTTCTGAGTTGCATGAGAAAAACACTCAAGGCATCAAAAACATTAGTGTGAACCAATTTATTCATCTAGTCAACAGAGACAGAATGACAGGAAGACTGAGGCTCAAATGCCACTTTGGAAACTTTCTAGCTATGTGGCCATAAGCAAGTCATTTAACTTTTCTGAACTTCAGTTTCTTCACTTATAAAATGAACATAATAGTATCTATAGTCCATACTTTACAAGATTATGAAGCTAAATTAGAGATCTATGAATTGTATTTTACATGTTTTGTGAGTGAGGACCAGATTCCTAAAACTTTGCTAGCTTGGACAAGAAAACAGAGATTTTTATAGTTGAAAAGGACTTCTCCAGAATCTAAAATATAAAACCTTGCCAAAGTAAAGAAATGATAAAGTAAATCCAAGACTTATTTACCAAAGTGTGTGTTTGGGGATAGAGAGGAAAGGGTATAGGGAGAAGTTGGGGATTTTAGATGGAGAACCAGAAATAAGAAGAAAAATGATACAAGGCTGCCCTACCGGAAAGTCGGAGGGGTGAGGGGTAGGACATAGGAGAGAGCAGATTGGAGGAGGAGTTATAGAGTGGGATGGCTGTTTTGAGGTGTTGGGTAGGGGAGAGACGGGGAGAAAATGTCTAACTCAAAATCTCGTGGAAATGAATACTGTAAATAAGAAAATAAATTAATTTATAAAAAAAAATTAAAAAATTAAAAAAAAAGAAAAATGATACAAGGTTTAAAGAAAATCAAAGATAAAAATTCCCCTAGGAAGGTTTCCTTTTGTTAGAAATAAAAATAGATATGATACATTCCCCAAACAGAGGCAAAATCTTAAGTCAGAACACTGCGGGTGAATTGTGGGTGAAATGTGAATATGAAACAACCTATACAAGCTAATCTGAGCCAGATGGCAACCAACTTTAGGGAGAAGAATAAACAAGACCTTCAAAGTCAAATGAATGCTTCATGAACAATAAACAGCTACCATCTCCATCTCAAAATCTGGAAATCAGTTTGTTGCTGCTGTTGTTGCTGTTGTTTTTTTTTTTTATGGGCAAATGACTAGCTGAGGAAATCAATGGAATTTCACATTTATCTGATCCATTGTTATTCATTAAGAGAGCCAACAGCTCCAAAATCTGCCCCTACTTGCCTCCAACTAAAAGTCTCTAGTCCAATCAGTTCAAAGTCTGTGTTTTTCATCTGGAGACAAAAGATAGAGTGTAGGAACAAAGGCCAGCAAAAGCCAGATCTCTATCATTCTTGATGCCTTCCCCAAAAATAGCTTTCTTGGAAAAGAAGCTTCAGAATGACCTCAGTGCCAGCAAAGAGAACATGTTCAATTCACCCTTTTCCATGGAGAAGGAAAAGAAGCTCTCCTCATCGAACTTCAGAGAAGCTTTTCAACAAAAGTGGAAATACTGATAATACAGCTGTGCTCTAAGCTGGAACTGATTTGGAGTTTCTTTCGACCTAGTCCCTAAAGGAAATAGTTGCTTCTGCTTGCTTCTAGTAGGCAAGTAGGTCAGTTGTCTCTGAATGACAAGGCACTCTTTAACTTCCAACTGCATTTTGATAGCACTAAGACTGAGTCTGAATACACCAAACACTTTCTAAGGACAGGACTTTTGTCTAAAACACTCAAAGTGACAACTGTAAGACTCCACTACTGTGCTATGCCAGTACTTCAGAGGTCTCTCTGCGCACATGAGGGCTAGGCCAGGGGAGCACATGCTCTGGCAGTTCCTACCAAGTTGGCAAGGATGCAAGTACAGGCTCAGCAACCATCTAACTGTTGCATAAGGACCACTGTGCTTGAGTTCAGTAAGCCAACCACCATTCTAGCCAGAAGAAAATGCATTTTCCACCAACAGCCACTCACAAAAACTACAGTCAACAACTAAAGAGGATACCATATTGCCAGGATGGGAAGGAATATCTTCACCACTGAAAAATTTGAGTTACTTAAACTCAAAAACATCGCCCCTTTTTGAAATATGTCTTTTCCATACATGTGGCTTTGGTTGTTACTGACGCACAAAAAGCCAACATTGTCACACCATGAGGGTAGCAGCTGATTATCTGCTTTACCTTCTCACTGCTCTTTTACTCTCACTGTTCCCCATTTGTAGATTATGGGTAAGTATGAACAAATAGGAAGGGATTAAGAGCGCATTCTGAGGTGCATTATCAACGATAAATCAGTCCCTCCTCAAACTTACCAAGAAATTACTAGCTTAAACATCGACCACAGTAACACAAGGGTAAACTTCCTGCTCTCCAATCAGACAGGGGAAAAAAGGGGTTAGATCTCCTTATGTAGATGTCTTTGGAGCCCCCTAGTGACTATTTATTGCAACTACATTTACAATGTTACAGGAAAAGATCATATCTGAAATAGGCCCTAAATCTCCACTTCATACTACATGAGATCCGTGGTTATGTAGTCTAAGGGAAATATTGGGGAAAAGTCGAGAATAGGACTCCCTCCCAGATCTCCAGATCTTCTTCCAGCACCCCTGAGTAGTCTGATCAGAAATATCTTACCTAAATAACAGCCCTGTTCGACATGCTTGACAAGTGCAAAATATTTCCAGAGATAACAAAAACGGGTTTGACACCTGTCTCCCTCCCTTTTATGGTGACACAGGTTTTCATGCAGCAAGGTAGCAAGAAAACTTCATAAGGAAATTTATGCTGAACTTTCACACCCCTAAAAACATAATACCTCCCTTTAAAATTTTGGGAAGCACATTTCCAATTTGAAATACAGCATTTTAAAGAAGTGAGCTACAGTACTAAAGTAGCTGTATTCTAAAGTCTGACCTTTAAAAAATGATATCCATTCAAAGAAGAGAAAAACAGCCCACTATCCCTATCATAGCATGTCATCAATTTTAAAAACTTAACTCTAGTATATATATACTTTAAAATATTAATCAACATCAACTCATACTACAATTTTTAAAACCCAACAGTTTCTATTTCAGTACATTTTTATATTTATATCACATGTTCATTATAAAGACTTTAGAGAGACAGCACATTCCAGGGGATAGTAGCTTGTAGTCAGGAAGACCTGGGTTTAAGCTCTGTGTTTAACCACTAAGAGTATAACCATGGGCAAATCACTCTGGCCCAGGTAACTCCCTCAGATTTATAGCTGCATAAGAATTGTGCGTTGTAGAAGTTATTGATACACCAACAATGGAGGCAGTTTCTCAACTAGAATTTTCACTCGAACAAAGTCACATATCTAGGACCTTATTGGTTCCTAAAAGGTCAGAGTTGTATGTGTTTGTTTTGCAAACTATAACCATGAAGAGAGGAGAGACATTTTAAAATACCATATAGTTATAAAATGTGTATACTTTATAGATACTCTCCAATATTTCTGTGTATAAATATATGTTTATCCTTTAAAATAGCTAGGAACTTTAAAATTTAAATTAAAAACCCTTACACAAGTTGTGCCATCTCATTTCAAATAATTTTGAAATATAAAGATGACTTTGGTATCAAGACTTAGAGTAGTATATAACTGTTCTTCATAAGAATACACAGAAAAAACAACACACCTGATCTTTCTCATAAAGCAACAAAGCAATTTTTTGTTTGCTTTGGTTTTTCCCAGTTCCTGCTGTGATCAAATCTCACCCAGGAGCTTTCTGCAACGATCTGGAGCCTGCTCTACGTAATCATGCTGACCTCTGGACACTGGAGAAGGGGAGGGAAGAGGAGAGAAGAGTGAGGGGAGAGAGCAAAGGAGAGGGGGGAGTAAAGGGGGAGAAAAAGGAGAGAGAAAAAAGGGAAAAGAGAGGAAAGAGAGAGGGGAGAAGGAGGTAAAAGAGAGGGAAGAGGGGGAAAATGGAAGGTAAAAGAACTAACTAAATTGACATAGTATAGCACTTCTACAAGGAAAAGTGAATACGTTTATGCTATTCCAGCACCTTGCTGGTCTCACCATCAAAGGCAAGAAAACAGAAGGTGAACGATTACATTCTTGCTTACCTCTTGTGGCTGCCCCCTCACTTTACCCGTGTGGAGCTCTGAGAGGGACAGGGAGAGCTTCTCCTGCTGTTCCGAAAGGTATTTCTGATAAAGACTCAGAAGTTCCTGGCACTCTCTATACTGTTGCTGCAGGGGTAAGATAGCAAGTTAAGGAAAAAAAAAAAATTTTCCAATCTCACCTTCAGATTATTCTGCCTTTTCCAGAAGAGCCTCTACCAACAGAGTACAGATGGATGAATATGTGCATGAAAAAGTTTAAAATAAAAAATCAGTATATCCAATAAATTATTGGCAATGAATTGAGCAATGATATTCCATTCAAAGAGACTTCCCCCGCCCTCAATTTTCAAATGCACAAAACCAAAGGCAAATAGAATTAATGGACTAAAAGTGGTTATAATTACTTCCTAAGTTACAAACTATAAAAACTTCAATTTAACAAGTATTTATTAATCAACTTGAAACATATGCCAGGAACTATGCTAGGCATTGTAGATTTTAAAAATAATAATAAAACAGTCCCTACTCTTAAGGAGTTTAAATTTTACCATGAGAAAACAGAAACCAAAAAAAGGGGGCGGGGAGGACTTATGATTTAATTATAAAAACCAGTCAAGTCAACATTTCATTTTTAAACTTCAGGGCACAGAGTTGCTTGTCTAGGTACCCACTCAGATAATTACATTCAGTTCTTAACCAAAAAAATAAAAAATAAAAAACATTGCCTCCACACACAACTCTTGTGGCCCCTCCAAACTTGGAAGATGTTCAATAAATAGAGCCGCAAGAGTACCTGGCCATCAAGGTTATATCTGTAGAAGGCACGTGTTTGTGACCAGGAAAGAAATCAGTTCTTCACCTGTCATTGCAGTAATTTCTCCCCTAGTCCCTTGTTTTACAGCACATCATTCCTGAATCTCCCCTCTATATTTAATTATGCATACTGTGAGTACAAGACTCATTGTCCAAAGGTATTATTCTGTATAAATACCTTAAAAACAAGTTGTCATGATTAAGGGTTGGAATAGTATTTCTTAAATGTCAAATATAGTGCCTAGTTTCAGTATTCCTTAACATTTTCATGACCTAATCATTGCTTCTGGGCAGGTTCGTGTTCTAATCACTTTTGCCAATCATGACTGCATAAATAACTGACTGCTTCATTATTCCCATTGTCAACCTTTAAAAAAAAAAGCCAGAAATGGCTTATAGAAGAGAAGCTGCTTTTGGTAAGGGGTCAGGTTACTAAGCTTGGAGACTAAATTAATAAGGAGAGCTTGTGGAATACTTTACTCAGCATCTTACAAAAAATAATGGTATAAACAATGGTCTAAATAAGCTAATAGGTTTTCAGAGTCAATCCATCTTAGACCAGCCTGGTTTTACATTTTTGTGCATTTTGTCAGCAAGCTCCAAAAGACTGGAATGATTTGTGGTGGTCTCAGGAGCCTCTGCCAGCTATGATGTATATAAAAGGAATTTTTTATTCCAGCTGTAACCATAGGCAGTAATGTTTATAGAAGGTGAACATATTAGCCTGGACACAGGGTATGAATTTTACTCTCGAAAAAGCCGGTTCAATTATACAGCCTAAGAGTTAAATGTCAGTATTTGAAGACAAATTATAGGCAAATTCATTTAAACCCATGTTATGTGGCAGAATATAAAAACAGACAGTCCTATCTTTATCAATTTTTTATGGCCTTCTTAATTCACCAGATTTCCAAATTCCCCCTTCCACTCCCTCCACCCCCATGGCATAATAAGATTTCAACTCTTCATATAGACAGTATGATTCATGTTTTTAAAAATATGGGCGAAATGCCTGCATCATTGATTTTAGGGGTACACTGAAAAAGCAAACAGATCTTTCTTTATTGTGATCCAATGAAAGAAAATGATGCAATAGACACAGTTAAGTCAAAACCAAGTGCAAGTTTTGCACACCCAAAACAAAACACACTAGCATCTAACTCAAGTAAGCAATGCAGCAATCACTGCAAACTCATTCTAGGAAGTAAAGGAAGCTTTTCTCTGAAGCGTCCATGGGGAAGTAGGGCAAATCCGATTTAGAGCCACAAAGACCCAGCTTCAAGTCTAACCACTTATACCTACAGACTGGGGTGGGGGGGGAGGACCTCAAACAAGGCACTTGACTTTACAGTGTCTTAAACAAGTCTCCAAGAAGAAAAACTGCACAAAACGTCCCAATCTGCATTGGTAGAGAAATTTTCTTCATCCATGCATAAATGAGAATACATTTATTAAGTAATATGTGCCAAGCAATATGCTAAGTGCTAAGAAAACAAATCCAAAGGCAATTGTAGACCCTGTACACACGGAACTTTTATGTGAGGCAATCAAAAATATACAGGACTGTGGACCAGGGGTGGATATTTTCATTTGGAAAGGTCTGGATGGCAAGTAAGGTGAGAAAAGAGTAGACTGACATGCTTTTTCGAAGATAAATGACAAAGTTGACTAGACTATATTTCCACACTGGAAAGAGGACAATGACTCAAGTCACATGGCAGTTGATGAAGAAAAGTAGGCAAGCGGAGATCTTTATATCAAGAAAATCACAGGTCTAGCCCCTATTCCTATAAATAGGAAACTATATATAATATATAGATATCATATATATGCATATATATGCGCAATTTGTTATTAAATAAATACACCCAAGTCTAAACATTTCATTAATTAACTGATAAGAGCTGATGAGGAAAGTCCACTTTATACATAGCTGCTCCTGAAAGCTCAAAAATTAAAATGCCTTCTGGAAAATGCACAAATAAAGGAAAGAATAAAGAAAGATCTGCACATTCCTCCTTTATAATAAATGTATAAAAAAGGATTTATTTATTAGGCACTAAGTGCCAGGCACTGTTTTAAGCAATGCCAGAGAACAGATATCTGGTCTGGGGAGTCATAGCAATGGTGATGTGATTCGCAGGGGAGGGAGAGAGGGAAACTTTAAAATTATAGAAATGTAACCTATTATTATGTGGAGGAAAGGAAGACTAAAGGTATGGGGGACATGAAAGAAGAAAAATTGAAGAACAAATTTGGGGTGGGAAGCAATTGAGTATTTCAAGCTAGTGCGGTAATCTGGAACAATATAAGCCATACCACGACCTCTGAACATACTTGTGTCAGCTCTTAGTTACTAGGATAAATAAGTAACTCAAAGAGGAGGAAAAGATAAAAGACAACAGTTTTGTCTTATTTTGTTTCAAATTTATCATTTTTCCCCTTATTCTTTAGGCTCTTCTTTTTCTCCAACTTTTACCAAAGATTTGGTGGCAGAAATGAAAATAAAGCACCAGTTTGAACCCCACTGAAGAGCTTCCTCTAGCCCCTACCTAAAGTGGGAGTTGTGGAAGACTTATTTAAGGCAATATGAGACAGAACTGACCATGCCTTGACCTCTTGCCACAAAAGCAAGCTAAAAAAGGCAAAAAAGGCAGTACTCCAACCCTTTTCATACTTTTAAACTTAATTTAACATTTATTAAGCACAGTCGGTATGCAGAGCGCTATGCCAGGAGTCAGGAGGGGAGACTTATTTAGGTAAGTGTGATATGATGTCAATAGTAATATACAAATAGCATAGGGTGAGTGAAAAACGGAAAAAACCAAATGCCCTGGGGAAGCAAGTGCAGGAAGGGCATTACTAAAGGGGCAATAGGCCATTCAGAAGGGCGTCATGGAGGAGGTAGCATCTGAATTGAACTTCAAAGGATACAGTAGAGATGTGACAGTGAAAGAAGAGAAGGGCATCTTGGGCATTGTGAACAGTACGAGCAATGTCATTTAAGCAGGAAAACACTGAGATGTTTAGGAGATTTTTGGACACCAATATGACAGGAGATATCCTCTCACTGATCCCTTACTGCCCCCATATTAAGTGATTGAAAAGTTATGTAAATTCCCACTTCAGAGACAGAAGTTTTGGCAAAAAAAAGAGAACTGTTTACCATGATCTACCCTGCTGGGCTTCGAAGAGGATAGCTATCTTGCTCTAATCCTTGTGAAAGCACCCCAAAAGAATCATAGCCAAAATTAGGACCCCCAAACACAAATCAAGTCAAAGGCTAAGTAAACAGAGGAGTTGCTGAGGATCTCTCTATTCTATAACTGACAAAATATAAGGAAATCTTTGTTGAAATTCATGCTCTAGGTTCACAAACTGAAATTTTAACTTTTAATTAAAGAATAATGATTTTTAACCAAGCCAGAAAATCTCCCACAAAAATAACAGCATTTATCTATCAATCTAGTTGTTGTTCAGCTGTTTCAGTCATGTCCGACTCTTTGTGACCCTATTTGGGGGTTTTCTTGGAAAGATACTGGAGTTTGCCATTTCCTTCCCCAGCTCATTTTATAGATGAAGAAACTGAAGCAAATACAGTCGATCACAGGGCTAGTAAGTATTTGTGGCTAAACTGGAACCAAGCAAGGTGAGTCTTCCTGACTCCAGGTCAGGTTTCTATCCACTGTGCCACCAATACACACATACACATACACACACCCACAATCTATATATACACAAATATACATCTATACACACCAAACACAACTATGTACATGTGAACATATGTAGATCTCATTGACTCTTCTGGTCAACAATATATTTAAATTCTTGAATTACATCACCTTTGAATGTCTTTGTATCCATTTAATTGGAATACAGGTTTGGTTTGGGTTTTTTTTCAAACACAGTAATGAGTTAAAAGTTTCAAAGGCATATACAACTTTTCTCCAACATTACCGGAATATAGGAATATGTTCCTACCTCCTACTGCTCTCTCTTTTCCCTCTTCCCACCAAAAAAAAAAATTACTATGCACATTCTCTGAGAATCATAAAAACCTGTATATGAGGCCTAAATTATATAACCCAGCTTGGTGCTCACTGATGATATATGTAACACAAAATGGATTTCTGGTAATAATAAGAAAGATTGATTCCAAGATGAATTGGTTACCAGGGCTAGACAAGAACTCCACATGAATGTTCACGCCCTTTTATCAAGTCGTGGTCTGTGCTTAGAGTGCAACCTGCTGATCTGACTTTGAAATTTTCCATTTAATTAAAAGAGAAGTTTATGGGAAATGTACAGCAGTAATACAGGAAGGCAGCACTTTTAAATCTCTATTCTTAATCTTAAGACTCAAGGAGCTTATTTTGAATGTCACAAACATTTCCAAACAGGCACAGGACAATTAAAATATTCTTTGAAACTTAAAAAGAAAAGGCAGGCTCTACCTCAGTTCTACCCTTTTTCGATGTTCATTATCTATGATCAAGGTATACAAAAGACGAGGCAAAGAAATCTATGTAGTTAACAAGTTTTACATGTGGCAGCTTGACATTATGGATAGATGGAGAACTGGCTTAGCCATAAGAAAAAAAAACAAACAAACCTGGATTCAAGTCCCACCTTTGAAATAAGCTGGTTGTTGGGGTGGCAAGGTGGAGCAGTGAATAGAGCACCGGCCTTGGAGTCAGGCGGACCTGAGTTCAAATCCGACCTCAGACACTTAATACTTAGTAGCTGTGTGACCTTGGGCAAGTCACTTAACCCCAACTGCCCTGCCTTCCCCCTTCCAAAAAGCAAAAAAAAAAAAAAAGAAAGAAAGAAAGAAAGAAGCTGGTTTTGTGAATCTAGACAAATTACTTAACCTCTCTGTGCTCTCAAGCAACAAAGACTGACATAAAAAAAATCTTCCATCTTCTATCCAACGAAACCAGAGGTTTGAACTAAAAGGGAAAAAATGCCTTCTAGAACATTTTGCATTACAAATACTTTATACATGTAAATTGCTATACGTAAATGTTATAATCATTGTTGATGGGGCTCAGACATACAGTTAAAAGAAAAGCCACTATACTGCTATTATTCTTGCATATTTATGTTCCATAAATTACTGTATGTAGATAAAATATTTTTTTGCAATTGAATAAGAGTACTGAGATATAAATTCATCTCTTTCCTACTCAGTTTTAATTCCACTAGGTCTCTATATTTTGAAAGTTTTTATTCCAAGTAGTTCAGAGATAAGTACTTAGCAAGGAAAATCTATTAAAAATGTTCTTAAATTTATATGGATCAAAGTTATAATGAAGTGGCTATGGGTAACAAACAATTCAGTCTGTTTTGATGCTCCAATTCTGGTACAGTTTATGTGTTGACTTTTCAAGGATATTTTGGGGTTTATATTTGTAGTACAAGGATCTGTCATCTTAATTTATGAAGGGACAGCAAATTTCTGTTTAGAAGTCTAGCCATCTGAATATATACATATATATATATATATATTTTTTTTCTCCAAGTATCCAATGAGTGCTGATTTTTTGCACTCTGCAATGAAATGTCACTTAATTACATAATATGCACTGATCAATAAAAATCTTTCCAGAGAACGTTCCTATAATCTCTGGTTTTGAGAATCTGATTCTGAATCACCCTAATCAACACATTTATATAAATCAATCCAACTAACTCAGTTGTTTGACAACTCTTTGTTGGGTGATTTCATGTAGACATACCTTTGATTCTATTCTTGGACCTTAACTTCTTCATAGCCTCTCTCTATAGATGAATGAATGAATGAATGTAGCATTTAACGTGCTTACTATGTGCAAAGCACTGGAGATACAAATATAAAAGTAAGATAGTCCTTTATTTCATGGAGATCACTTTCTTATGGGGGAAATAACCTATAAGGAAGGTTTCTGCTACAACTCAGATGGAAAACTGAGACAAACCACTTCTGGTAAACATTTAACAAATCCAATAGTACTTACTTATTGTCAGTTATAACTACTGCTTTGTGTTCCAAAAGTATTTCTATACATTTTAAATATACTGCACATTTTCAGAATTTCAATCAATACCCTTCCTCCCTATTTCTAAGTATTCATCTTTCTACTGTTGCCTTGGGGCAATAAGACCTGTATTTCCTTAACACTGTGTAGTTTGGGGGATACAGCTTCTAAATCCATTGTCATAGACAGAATATAGTAAGAGTGTTATTACATAGATAGGTATTAATTGCTCTAAATATATTTTTTTTCTATTGATCTTTGACTTAAAGATGCCATTTAGTCTCTTAACATCAGCTTTCCTCCTTGATAGCCTTATGCTTTATGTGCCTTGCCTAGAGAAGGCCTGGAGAAAGGAATTTGCAAATGTGTCCTTTCACTTATTGATTTAATTTGATTTGCAGGATTAACACTCAAAGTCTTAAGTCTGTATTCTTTCTTGATAAACATAAAGAATCCTACACTTATTGAGTAGAAATGATATTTTTATATTTATGAAGAAAATTCCCATGAGATGAAATAGCAGTTTCTTAAGCTTTTCAGTGGAGTCATATAGCTTGCTATTCATATACATTCAGTGATTAATACAATGTTTTCACATAACTCCTTTGTCTTGAAAGCCATGACCAGTTTTCTTCAGAACATATGAATATATGTTAATAAGTTTAAAACTAGATGGAATTACACTGAGCTTAAACATTTTCCCTGAAAGATACCATATTTTATAACAATTGTTCTTTATGTGATGTTGGTGACGTTTTTTGAAGACCAGTGTTTTTCCATGTGAACATCAAATATTCCAACGTTCTCAATATATCTGTATCTATTTTACATATTTGTAGGACATGACTAAGCGATGAGTAAGAAGCTGAGTCAAAGATTTTGTAACATTCAATAATGGCAGTATAAGTGTCACATACAGCTCTTATAAGTGGCTTATTGAATAATTTCTCAATAGACAATGAGCTGCTCTTTACTCCTTTGGGAAGTTCTGGCACATCCTTTTTACTCCTCAACCAACATACTGTTTGCCTATAAGTGTTTATAGATCTTCTGAGTGATACAAGAAGTTAAGTACTTTCATTAAAGTAAATAAACATGTAATTGACCTATATTTGAAATGGTCACTGGTATTCTCATCTTTTGGCAACAAATATGTGACACCTTTTTAAGAAAGATAGATTCAGCCTTCCACCAGAGAGAAAACTGGTCAAATTCTCTGTTAACGGAATTCTGGCAGACATCCAAACCAGTAACTACGGATCGTGACTTTCTAGTTTTGCAGAGAAGCTGGTTTGTCACTTCCCTAGACGTAATCATTAGGCTGTTCGTTACACTGAGAGCACACAGGCCGTCTGCAGAGTTATTTGATCCAATTTTTGCTTTAATCATGTTGGACTTTTTTAAGCCATAGAGATAAATAGAAATTTTCCACATTCTCATTCTTCAAGAATTCTCCCTCTAAACTAATTTCTTTGCTAAAATCTTAAGCATGATTTTGAAAAAAATTGTCTAATTTTTTACTTTGTTTTTTACAATTCATTTTTACATCATTCTTTACAAAAGGTGCATTGACTCATATCACTCTAACCCTTCAGCTTTTACCTGCAAGAATTTACTAAGGTCACCAAGAATTTCTGATATACTTTTGTTTTTAGGATTCTATTCTACATTCTTCGTTGTCTTTAGCGAGTGACAGTGTTGAAGTTTTCTACTGTGCATATTCTGAGTAGATATTGAGTAGTATGAAATCTTCTAATTTCTTTCAACAGGTTTTCAATAGTCATCTAAAATGACTTTTGCTAGGGCAATGGTGATTCCATATATTCCTATGTCATTACTCTAACAATGATCCTAGCATACACTACTGTATATAAGTTATGAAATTATTTTATATTGATTTATATTTATATTACATATAAAGAATTTTATATTTTCTGACGGTGTACATTCATGCACAATGGTTATAGCCTTTACCAAATTTTAAAATTAGCTTTTACATAATTAGCCTATTTGTTGGATTTGTGGCATCAAACTATAAAAAGGCTTTTTGAAATTCCATTCTAAATCTACCTCTTTTTCACATTCATTCAAGATCTTGTTATTATCTTCGCCATCCATGTCATTACCAAGTAGTACTTCTGGGAGCTTGTATTAAGTGTAGATTTATGATGCCTTCAGATTCTTCAGCTTTTCACAAGAGATATATGTAATTTCTCAATCTGCATTCTCATCTCATCTAATCTGGGTTTAAGAATCAAGGTTTTTACAAAGGTTACTCTGCTCTGAACTGCAATCCAGTACCATGTAACTTGGAGCTGAGGATGTCATTGACAAAACGCAATATGGAGTCTTTGCCCGTAACTGCTAAGATGTTGCCAATTTTATTACTACATACTATGGATGCAAAATAAACACATTCTTTAGTTCGTTTCATGTAGATTCATGGTTTACCCACTTATGTTGGCAGAACCATCCACACTGAAGCATTCTCCATAGGTGGAATATTTGTATTTCCAATTTGTTCTGATGCATCTTGCCTTCTTGTGATATCAAAACACAAAGGAGCCTCCCCCTCTGCTTTCCTCTGCATCAAACTGACCATGATGATGGTTTTTAAGTAGAGACATCTTTAGAGGAAGCTTAGTGTAGCAGAGCAATGGACTTGGAGTTAGTAAGAACTGTGTTTGAATTCTGCCTCAATCATCTTACTAACTGTGTGACTCTGGGCAAGTCATCTAATCTCTCTGGGCCCCCTTTCCAAAAACTATAAAATGAGGGCATTGGGCTTAATGACTCCTAAGGTTCTTTCCAAGTATCTGTTGATTAAATTCTTAGGAGCAATTTCATCATCCTACCTGGGACATTAATATAATCACTGGCATTGCCAGCTCTCAAAAGGCCTTCTCTCCTACTACTAAGTCCTCCGGGCACACAGAGTGTTGACTATACATCACCCTGGCTGGCATCTTTCACTGCTTTACCACCTCCACTTTCAACAAGGAGTGGGCTTTGAGGAAATAATAATAATAATAATACTATTACTACTAACAAATCATGTAATAATTTAAGGAGTAATTCATGTTCTTCCTCAGAGAAGCTGGCATTCCCACACCTGCTGAGATTAAATACCACATGAATGGATGGAGCAGAGGTACGCTTAAAATTGAGATATTGTCCTCTACTTAGACCACTTGACCATATCATTTCCTTAAGACTACACCTAAGCAGGGTGGCTAGGTGGCACAGTGAATAGAGAACTGGCCCTGAAATAAGAAGGACCTGAGTTCAAATCCAGCCTCAGACACGTAACACTTACTAGCCCTGTGACCTTGGGCAAGTCACTTAACCCCATTTGCCCTACCTTCCCCCCTCCAAAAATAAAAAATAAAAAAAAAGACTACACCTAAGCCTGAATTTTGATTATCAACATTAGGTATTTTGCAAATTTCACTTAAAAAGAAATCTTTTAAAGTCAAAGAACTGCACAAAGAACTGGAAGGGATCTTAGAGACATTTTGTTCAATCTTATTTTACAGGTGAGAAATTTAACACCCAGTTTGGTGAAGGGACTCGCTCAATAACACACAATTAGTTAGTTTTTGGCAAACTGTTATTCTTAGGAACCAGGTCTAAATGTTAGTAAAATGTTAAGTCAGTCAGAAATTCAGTGTCTTCTTTATAGATTCCTTTTCACACAATGCCCTGAGATGATATATATTTTATGGCATTCACGGCAGAAGTTAGAGCCAGAACTGCAAAAGCATTTCCATTATAAACCCCCCATTTTTACTTGCTTCCAAACTACTAAAAAATTCACCTTTTGTCTGAAAGTTTCCATGTTTCAGCTAGAGCCAAAGGAGATTTTTTTTTTAATTTGGGAAGTTTGATTTAAATCAGTCCAGCCTTTTTTTGAGTTATAGAAACTAGAAAAAACACACTACCCATTTTTCGCCTCTCCACCTGAAGGGATTTTATTAGATGAACTGTGTAACAATGGTTAAACACTGAAAACCTCAAATTTCAGAGGGGTTGCAATTCTTGGCGATGCTGAGCTGCTGAAACTAAAACACAAGAAGTCAGAAAGCTAAACGACCTACATAGAAAGACTGACATGAAGATGTATGAAGACATAGACTGTCCTGGAAAAAAAAAATCAAGCATATTGTACTCTACAGAGCTACAACATATGATGTATATTAAAGAATATATTATATACAGAATATTATGCTAGGCAGTGATATATCAAAAAAGTTTTAAAAAGACTGGTCACCACCCCCTAGTGGCGTTTATAGTCTACAATAGTAATAAGATACAAAAATAGATAATTATAAAACAATACTGAGTTGAAAAAAAAAGGGTCATATTTTGTCCTATGTAAATAATAAAAGTCGTAGACTCACAGTCAGCAGATCTGAGTTCAAAACTAACTTTGTGACTTTATACAGGTCACTTATATTCTGTGGGCCTCAGTTCCCTCATCTGTAAAAGGGCTGGACAGTGATCTATCTCTAAATTCCTTCCCAGTTCTAAGGGGGGGGGAAGGGAAGATCACTACTGATAGAGGGACAAGGAAAAGCTAAGGTAGCACTTGAGTTAAGCTTTAAAAGACAGGCATAAATTCAACAGGCAAAGGAGGAGGTTCTTCCAAGCACAGTTAATATCATAAGCAAAGTCATGGAGGTCAAAAAGTAAAGGGTGTGTCTGCGAAACGGTGAATAATTCAGTTTGTTTTGAGGGAGCAATATGAAATGAGAGTGAAAAGTTAAGCAGGCACAAGATTATGGAAGGACTTAAATGCCAAGCAATAGTTTGAATTTTATACTGCAGGCAATAGGAAACTACTATTGGTTTATGGATCAGAGAAGTGTTATGACGACGAGATCCTTCCATAAGAAGTGTGGAGTGGTAAGGAAGTGGAAGCAAGAAGATCTGTTAAGAGTCCACAGTCCAAATATAAATTAATGATAGTAATTACTCAAGAGGTAGTATTGGGAAGTGGGCAAGCTGTGGATTACAAAAATATTGTGGAGGTAATTAGCAGGACTTGGTGACTCATTGGATATGAAAGATGAGAAGGAAGAAAAAAAATGTAACCCCAAGATCTTGAATATCAGTAAATGGTTGTACCTTAGACCAAAACAGTCAAGTCAGAAGGAAGAGTAGGGCAAGAGGGAAAGACAATAATCTGTTTTAGAAATAATGAGTTTAAAGTTTAGTGACACATCCAAGCTAGAAATGTCATACAAACAGCTATTGATGTGGTTCTAGAGAAAATAAATCTGGGAGGCACTTGCATAAAGGTGGTAGTTGAAGCCATGGAGGTAAATGAAATTTGCAGTGACAGTACAGAAAGCTACTAATTCTAGCTATTTTTTAGGTTTAGAGCATCCTAATACCTACTTCTCCCAGATTATTGCTTTCAAACCAAAGCATGCTAAAATCCACCTTTTTTCAAGGACTACACAATCTCCCTTGGTTCATCCGCAGTTCAACACACTCACTCAGAGCATTCATTCTTCCCAGTGGTTAACTAAATGTATAATGCTGCTAAGTAAATCCATTCCTCAGTTAAGACAAAAAGAGGTTAAAAGCTTTTAAGAGGGTCTTTGGACTCCCTTGCAAACTCTCAATCTGGTTGTTTTCTGCTGTCCTGACAGGACACATTTCTCATTCTTTTAACTCCCATGTTTTTTTAATTTGTCACAAAGACTACTCAGGTTGCCCCTGCTGGTCATCTCATCCATGTGGTCATCTCATCATGGATGCCTAAACAAGATTATATATGGACATGGCGCAATATAATCTCAACATATCAGAATGGAAAAATTAATCAAAGCGATGATTGCTCTGAAACATCATCACATATGAAGGGCACCATTGGGACATGGTTTTGTTTGTTTTTTTCTCCCTTTTTTCTTTTCTTCATTTCCAAATTTTCATTTTTAAAGATGTATATTAGAAACAATATAAGACAATCTAAAATAATCCATTTTCCTTTTTGGGGGACGAGCTGGAGTTTTTTGTTGCGATGTAACCTAATTGTACTGTGGCTGATTAGTGAAGCAAAGCTACTTGGTGACTTCATTAACCATGGTGCTTGGGTATTAACACTGAAAAAAAGTTACTGAAATGAGTTAGAATCGATAAGTGTCCAATTTCCTAATTTTTACTTTCAGATGCACACCCACCATCTAGCTTGTAGTAGGTACAGGCTATTAAACCTAATTTTTCACAGTATTTCTGAAATCAGTTTAGCCTTTCTAGACCATGAGCTGTGGCCTTGGGGAATAGCACCCCCACTAGTTCTGCAAAGAAATTTTTAACATAGACTGAAACTATGACCCAGTATGAATACACTTCTAGGGATAAATTTTTTAAAGAATCCTCCAAAATAAAAACAGAACTTAAAACAGATTGAAAGGGAAAGCTCCTATAGGATGGGATCACTTCTAACATTTTAAGGCAAAAACTGAAAAAGTGGTTTAAAAAAAAATCTAATTTCCTGTGCCTTTGAAGAAAAGTGAACACTACTGCTATCCACATGTAAATTACTGCTCAGAGAAAAGTATAGCTAAGTAACTTCCATGTGGAGGTTTATTATCTAAACTCAGAAGATGCTGCAAAGGCTGAAGGTAATAAAACATTTTATGAACAACTCCACTTCACTGGTTCTAATAGAACTGAGCTCCTGTGGACGTTTAGTAGAATTATAGTGAAGAAACTGGTCAGGAACTAGATCCTCACTTGAAACATCTCCAAGGGTTATGGGATAGTAGAAGAGCCTAATATACTCAAAAAAATAAAAAAAAACACTAAAGTTTAAAAGTATCATTAAAATCAAGAAATGAGGCTTTTGCCTTAATATTTTAATGCTATTGACTAGTAAATAAATGGATCCAAGGGGCAGCATTAAAGGGAACAACCCCTGAGGCCCAGTTCTTTACCCAGACATGCTTAACAATAGAGAACTGAGCTTATTATAAAATCTACCAGACAAGAATAGAATTGTTAAAGATGTCGGATGATTTCTGTTATAACTATTTTTCTTCAAGTGCTCTTAATGTTCTAAGCAATTGTGCCTAGGGGCTGAAACTTCCTACACAGAGTCTCTGTAGCATGGTGATTTTTCTTGAGGGAAAAGGTCTGAACCAAATCAATTTACCTGTTTTATTAAGAAGGAGGCCAGGTACTGTGAGTGTCCTATAGACATATTTTGTTAATCTCAAGGTAAATATCTTAAAACGACAAGGCAAAATAAAAAGGTAAGTCAACGTCAGTTACAAAGGAAATCCCGTGGGGTAAGGGAAAGGGAGTATAAAATTAGCTAAAGTAATCTGCATCTAGAAAGCAAACAATTTACTCATTAATCAAAATGAATCCACAATGCCAGGGTAGATGGTTTAATGTGTATAACTTTCTTCTGTGTCTCAAGATTTCTGGGTTCTATTTTAACATCTGAAATGACCTGTATGACTTGACCACGCTAACTTGTCCTTCCTATGTTCTAGCTTCTGTTTTCATGAAAAACCAATACTAACATAATACGAATGTTGCTAGAATTTATAAGACTGTGTTTCAGAGTTCAGTGAATTTCAATAAGTTTTTCATGGACTAGTTATAGGTACAGTTTACTGAAAACTGAGAAACAAAAAAAGTTTTTTCTTTCCAAGTTTTATCCTAACACTAAAATTATATTTAAAATAAACTGAAACTAAAAATTTCTAAAAATTAAAATTGTAGACATTAAAAAGAAAGAAGATTATTGTTAATAATATTGGTCTATAAATTTGTGGATTTGTGTTTTTGTAGGATCAATCCCCATATCTGCCTTTACCATTATGACTTGTTGTGCCTACTATATGTTTGTGCTCACATAACATGTATAGTTCTAATTAAAGATTTATAAAATATTTATGTTATCTTGTAATTAACTTCATGTTCCTTCTGAACTATAATCTTCAAGGTAGATGTCTTATTTATCTTATTTGTTAAGCTAACCACTGAGAATAATAGCTCATATTTCTTTATAATATTAAATTTTTAAAAATGCTTTCTTTAAAAGAATCCTGTGAGGTAAACAAGGCAAGCATTATTCCTATTTCACAGATGAAGAAACTCAGAACAGCTGCAGCAAGCAATGAAGACAATAAATGTTTTTCAGTGATGAAATTTCTAGTCCACTAATACTGAAGACAAGATCACTTTTTAGGTTGGGCTTTAACATGCACTCTGGACCAAAAAATATGTGAATTATGGGTAGAAATTGCTTCATAAAGCATACCTTGACTTCCTCAGATTATTTTCACTGGTTTAAACTCACAATCTTATAAAAGACTTGGCATTTAATATAGAAAAGTTACAATGCCCAAATAAAGTTTTAAAATCTCACTACTGTTTAGAGCATTATCATGATGTTGAATCTTTCTCATAAAGAAACTATGAATACATTCATATTCTGTTAGAAAGGAAATTAAATTTACATTCTTTGGGAATATGGTATCATAATTAGTTCATGACTTGATTACACTCTGAAGTCAGTCAAGACTACATATGGTGAATACAAATTAATTGGGTTATTGTTACCCGACATAAAGCAAAAACTATGTTACTCTCCTTTGGCCACCATTCTTTTGTAAGTGTTGTCTTCCTGTGGTAACTAGTATTTAAGCTCCTTGAGGGCAGTGATTATCTTTCTTTTGTGTTTATATTTCCAGGCTTAGCACATGGCAAAATGGTTAATAAATGTTTTTCTTTAATTCATCATTAGAATAAAAGCATCTCCCTTCCTTCTTTGCAAATGACAGCTTCTGAATTCTGCATATCATGTCTAACTTGTTTGATGACTTGATGAGTTTTACTGAAATAATTTTTTTCTTTTTTTCTTCTTTATTGTGGGTGACGGCTCTTTGGAAAATAAAAAAGGAGTTTATTGTAAGATATATGTGATATAAAAGTAAAATGCATGAATTTTTTTAAATATTAAAGTTAGGAACTGGGCTAAGATAGTCTTTTTTAGCTTTTAGTTGATACATATAATATATCAAATTCAAATTTCCTCTGTTCCCCATCTGGTATCAATAAGACTATAGAAAGATAACCTACAGATTCACTCTTGTCATCCGCACAATGAGCTGCTCAAGAAATAACCTTTCTATCTCCACCTGTAACACCTAGGCAATTGTTAGAACTGACTTGAAAAGCACTAAATAACTGCTTACGTTGGTAAAAATGACTGAAATGGTTTATTTCTATGCACAGGGTAAAAATTACACTTGCTGCATGAGATTTAAATGATTAACATTTTCAATGGTCACAAAGCATTTTCCTGTTATTATGTTTGTGATTCTGTGATATACATCTTGGAGGTGGCAAAGTGACTCCGTGGGATACAGCACCGGACCTGGAGTCAAGAAGGCCTCGTTCAGATCTGCCATCAGCCATTTACTAATTCTAGGACCCTGGGCAAGGCAGTTAACCTCTGTTTGCCTTAATCCACAAGAGAAAGAAAGGGCAAACTGCTCCAATCTCTTTGTCAAGAAAACCCCACCAACAGTATGGTCCACAGCGTCCCGAAGAATTCGACAAAACTGAATGACTGAACAACATCTTTCACAGAGCAATAGAAAAGAATTCGAGATTCACTACATAACAACCTAGTAGAGTGTACCAATAGAGGCTGAGCAGGCAAAGAGACATACTAAGAGGATATTTAAAGAGGACAAGCCTTATTCTAAACATAACCAAAACTTTGGTTGTTTTTTTAACCTCAAGGTACATAGTAAAGAATTTGAATCGTCTCCCATATAATAATCAAGTATCATGAAGCTAGCCTCATTATGAGCAATGATAGATAAAGTTCCAAACTTGTATTTACACAGGAAATCTTTACAGCTTCTATCAGGGAATATCATTAAGTTTCTCATCTCTAAGCGATGAAGGGTTTTTTTCACATTTCATTTTTAAACAGTGATAGGAGATAATACATACATTTTAGCAGTGAAATGCTGAACCTGAGATAACTGTCAGTCAATAAAAAACATTTATGAATCACCTACTATGTGCCAGGCACTGTGCAAAGCAATGGAGACACAAAGAAAGGTAAATGTGCAGCTAAAGGGTAAATGGATTTTAGACATTTATAAATGTCCTTTAGCATGAGCTTTCCTGCTGTTTCCCTGCCTTGCTCTCTGATCAGGAGACTCATTACTTCTGTGTTAGTCCATCTAACTCACAATTACATCTCCATTCTAATTGACAGTGGGAACTCTAATTCTTCAACAAACATTCTCACCCTCCCCGAAGAAATATAGCCAGGCTCTTTTGGAGATGTACCCATTTTCTAGCACGTATAGGACAATGATTAAAAAGTGAAATGTGAGATTTGTTGTGTTGGCACAAGACAATGCCAGAGAATAGGCTACTTCCCACCACTAAAAATGTTCAGTTTTGTTTTTTCATTATTTTTATATATTTCGAATACAAAATTAAAACAAATAAAAGGAACACTGCATAATTTAGCTGTCATATTCTATCAAAATTGCTCATAATTGTAACCATAAAATGGTAATATTCTACCATATGTGCTTCTGCAAAAGGAAAGAAAAGAGCTGGGCATTTCCAGAGAAATATGAACCTATCACCCCCCCTAGTGTCCAATTGAGTAAATTGCAAGAAAATAAAGGTCCAACTCTAGGAGGAAATTAAAACAAAAACTATTAAAATGTTAAAACTACATAACCGTTTATAGAAGTATTCTCTAATGTTATGAACGAACCCCAAATTCTTTGCATGAATGCCAAACTCTCTGCGAATATACTTAATTGATATACTCCTGCAAAAGGAACCCTAGACACTCACGTTCGTCTCTAAAATGGCTCCCCTCAGGTGTCGGTCTTTGTCAATATTCAGAGAAAACCTCTTCTATAGTAGCAACTGTTACTGTTTCCATTCAAGCTATTAGTCATACCAATAGTTCCTGACACTCCAGCAGCTGTGTTCTCCGCTCTAACTTGACAACCAAGCTCTCTGTCCGTGTCAGAGGAGAGAGCAGGTACATTTTGCCTGGGGAGGAATGAGGTACCTCCAAAAAGAGTCAGGAGTTTCTGGTGTTTAAGTCTGAAAAACAATTGAAATTAGCTTACTAGATGCAAGAGAACAGGCGTCAGTAGGCAAGGTTTAGGGCAAAATCTAAGCAATCTGAGGAGGAAATTCCTGGCTGCAGTCTGCAATACTCTCTCCTTGAAAAGGTTCTACGTAGCTAAGTAGACGGTCAGTCATTAGCCAAGCCAGAGGCAGACCCCTGAAAACGGACACCACCCACCCCTTAGCGCGCCAGCGTGCGCTTCTATGACGCGGATTGGAGACAACAGGCTTTGCGGGTTGTGCGTGTTTTGTCACAACGTACTTCAAGCCTGGCGGTTTGCTTATTTGTATTTTAGCCTTTCCCCGTTACCGAACTCTGTACTGTGCAGTGAGAAAACACGCTGTCAGTAAGTCTGGTACGTCGGGGCGACGTCCCCACGCCACTTCTGTCCGTGCCGCAGGGCTGTAAGGAAAAAAAGCTTCCCAGCCAAATATGTTAACCAGCATGTTTAAAGATTTTATTTTTTAAAAATGACTGCTATTTTGGCAACCTTCTTAACCTTGTTACAACACAATCTGTTTGCAACAAAGTTAATGAGAAGCGACCAATGATTTATTATTTGAAAGGGGATAAAGATCAAATTGATAAAAATCTGTCCAAGTATTAATTCTAATTTAAAAGGGTAGGAATTCTTTTTATTCTATTAGAAAAGATGCAGTTTGTGGCATGAAAACCTGAGAGATTTACTCTTTTGGTCGTATGCCCTGAACAAATCTCTTTAATTAGATAAGGATTTCTGATGAATATCAAAGAAATCACAAAGTTAGGGCTTTCTTCTCCAAACTGTGAATAAATACACCAAACCAAGTGTCCTGGTTACAATGAATGAAAGCCAGTGAAGAAAAGATTTAATAACAGCCTCATTATAAGGTTCATTGTTGTAGGACTATTTAATATACAAGATTAACACATCTTATCTCAGAGTTTCACTGAAACCTGTTATACCCCTCATTAATACATGCATATTGCCACATCATTTACGATGCCAACTTCCCAAGAAGTATCTCATGAAAAAGGCCCTATTTTTACAACTTTTACCCCTGGGCTTAGCTCTCTGACTTAAACCTGCTTTGAATGATGATGAACATCATGTGATCAGAAAAGAATTGGATCCTACTTTTAAAAGAAGTTATTTAAATCTGACTTTTCAGAGGTAGCAATTTCCAGCAGAGTGCATACCTCCCTGGATCACCAGTTTCCGTGGGCTCACTGAACTAAAAGCAAGATTCCCATAAGGATCATACATTCCCAACACCACTTGAAAAGCCTCAAGATCTTCCAGGCACCAAATTATCTCACTAGGTCAGTTTAAACAATTTCTTTTGTTTTTGTTTTTGTTTTTTTTTTTTAGCAAGAGAAAAGGAAATTTCCAAGATGTAAGCAAAACAGACTATATAAAATAATATAAACACTCCTTACTTTTGTTTATCAAGTGACCACTAGCAATGAGGAAGTCAAAGAGAAAGAAAATGAAAAAAAGACAGAAAGATAAAGGGAAGAATATATGAAGGAAAAAATATGTGACTAGAATATTATAGATGAAGAGACAGATCAATCAGTTCAAATAAATAAAATGTTTTTCTTGGTTCAAATAAGAAAAAAAAAACACAAAGACCATGCTTCTTTGTTTTTATCTTAAAAGGAAGAGAATGTTGGGTCCTACCTGTTCCACTGAGAAAAGCAAATTCTTGGTATGAAGTGGTTCAAGAAACTCTCAAGGAGGGGGGCGGATTCCCTGTGAGCCAGACTGAAGAATCTGGCTGTAATGTTTCTCAGATAATGATTTCTTTTTTAATTTAATATTTTATTTCTTCCCCAATTACATGTAAAAACAATTTTAACATTCATTTTTAACAATTTTTGAGTTCCAAATTCTCTCCTTCCCTCCTTTCCCTCAACACCTCCACTGAGAAGGCAAGCAATTTGAAAAAGGTTATATATGTGCAATCATGTAAAACATACTTCCATGTTAGTTGTATTGTAAAAAAAAATTAAAAGGACAAAAATAAAGAAAGTAAAGAAAAAGTACACTTTAATATGCATTCAGACTCCATCACGTCCTTCTCTGAGATGGATTTGATAGTGATTTCTAAAAAAAAAGGTGTTCTCTGAGAACACTGGGGAATACTAACCCCTTGAGAAATAACCAAATAAGGACTTAATTTAAATAAAATACATGTTTATCACACAGACTATATTAAGTAAGTACCCATGGCATATAATTTTCTTTTCTCTAATTTCCCTTCCACCTAACACTTCAGCTTTTACTGACTTATGAGGTTCAACTGGAGTTTTCCTCCAAAGAATACTAGGTATTATTACTAAGCTCTGAATGTGGAATACCAAGAATTTTTAAAGAGAGATGCAGAAGAAAGAATAGGAATAGAAAGAGGGAAAAGGAAGGACAAAACTAAAAGGAATAAGTAATAGAATAATCAAGGAAATGTAGAATCTGGGTTCTCCCTAGTCACTTACCAAATGTTGCCAAGCCTCCCATGGAAAAGTTAAGGGTCACATGTGCTAGAAACTCCTGATAAGGCAATTTTAAGTTGAGTTTTCTCCCCCTTGCAAAAGTCTCTGTCTCTTCTAATCACATATTTAACTTTATTCTTTTAAATACTAAACTCTGATTTTCTTTCAGCTTTCTCAACAGTTAATCTTCTTCTGAGTTAAACTCAGGGGTTCTGACTTTTTTTTGCCCAATGATCCCTTTGGCAATATAGTGAAGCCAATGAACCCCTTCTCAGAATGCTGTTTTTTTTTAAGTGCACAAAATAAAATACACGGGATGGCAATTTAAATGAGTTATATTGAAATACTGTAATTACAAAAAAAAAAAGTTTACATACCTCAGGTTAAGAACCCCTGGCTGTAACACTTCTTTTTTTATACTCCCAAATCAGACATACAGCTAGTGGCACTTAGAAAATCAGAGCCTAATCTTGTGCCCAGCCCATCCTGCTTCCTTCTTTCTGTGGCTAGATACTCTATTTCTTAATTACATAAGAACACTTTTGTATGCTATTATCTCCAGTGCACTTTGTTATATCAATAAGTAATGGGATGTTTGAATTTGCTGCAGGTCACAATAGAAGTGGAGACCTGTTATATTCAAAGACCAAGAATATCTCTTCTGAACTGCCCTCAGGTGTGAAAAATGTGGCAAAATAATTCTATTTGCAACGGTACTATTATATTACAAATGAGGAAACCAAAGGAAATGAATGAGAAACTTAGAGGGCACAATCAGGTACCCACACGTTTAGCCCATTTGTTCTGTAATGGCCATGTCCACTAACTGAATAATCTCTGATGTCCAAACAGATAGGGCCAGAGAAATAAGTAGTATACATTACAGGGGAAAGGGGGCAGGAGTGTGGAGGAGGTAATAGAAATCAGTTACAATTCCGCATACTGTTTCTCCCTTCTAAAAAAAATCTCTATAAACTGATCAGCAGTTATTTCCTCAAAAAGAAGATTTTTAAAAAAACTGTATTATTCCTCTCTCCCCTTTTGCTTCACTTGTGTAGAAGTGAACCTCTAATCTGGCACCAGTAGTTGGGCAAATATATAAATCCATAAATAAGGCTCCATTTCTCTGGGTACCAAACTTAAATATGTATGTAGCAATTGACCAGCAAAAGGTGCAAAGTACTTTTTAAATGTAACATGGCATTAAAGGTTAACTATAGAAAACCTTTTTAAAAAAATAACTTCTGAATAATGAGGAGTGTTTCTATTTGGGACCAGCGTTCCTGAGAACATTGTTATGTAAATGGGCACAACCTGACCCCCCCATTAGAATTAGATAAAAATAGGTGCCAGAGCTGAGACCTCTTTTCTAAAGCTCCTTCAGTTACTAGTGGGATGGCGATTTATACAGTGCGAGGTATCTTCACTAACAAAGTCCAAACTGCGGTCAGGAAAAAAAAAAGCCTAAAAAAACCCATGCTCAATAGAAACAATATAAATCCATTTTCTAGGTAAAGGAACTAGTATTTGTACCTAAATTAAGGTACACTGAAACAAAGTACCTAGAATCAAAGAATTATACTTTACTGGCTTGAAATTAATACTTCAAGGAAACTCAAATTGTAATTTTTATCACTTTCCTAAGTAGTTCCCTTTTATATCACTATCCCAAGAACTATGCTGTTCTCTGAATAAACCCAATGTTTTCCCAACTCACTACCACTTCAAAACAGAGAAAGTTCAAATGTGATTTGATCAAAACAATAAAATAATGCATTGAATAGAAATGCCAAAACACCACACCAGCAACTCCACAGGGAAGAATTTCACTAGGGAAAAAATACGACTTTTCAGGTAAGTTAAAAATAGGTTAACTGAAAAGGCTACAGGAAACAAATAAACAGATGTCATAGGTCTAAAGAACTAGAAATGGATAGCTGGATGTCACCATCCTCTGGTAAATCAATACACCCTCAACTTTACACAAAGGAAATACAGAAGTCCCAGCCAAGGTTAGACCCTTCCCTTGTCCTGTATTGTGCCAGGACCAGAGAACTCAAGGTCACTGCAGAACCTTCAGAAGGTTCTCTGACTCCCTAGCAAGGTCCAGAGCAAACCAAAGGTAACCAAACATTTTTATTTTATACTCCTAGATCGAGGAGGTGAAGGAAAGGCATTCCTTTGCTATGTACAGGAAGTTATAAAACTTCATGGTCTAAAATGTCCTTGTGCACATACTAAGCCCAAATGCCAAACAAAAGGAGTCACAGTTAATGGGGCCATTTGACTTCAAAATAAGAGTTGCCGTGACTATCTAGCTTTCACTTCCTCACACTCCCAGCATTTCCCACAGATGGATAAAAGCTCTCAAGATTGTTGTGGGGGAGGTGTTTTGTGGAGGCAGAAAGAAGAGGAATTCTGGAAGAAAACAATTGCGAATTTTGTCAAAATCTGTGACATTCTGATTTTATCTTAAATGACATTCTCTGAAACATTTTCTTTAGCAAAACAGTACTAATGATCAAGAAAACAATACCCAAGTATGTTCCCTTTTTTCTCTCAATCTGCTAAAAAACATAGAGCATGTCTGTCTATGTCTGCAAGTCTGTAAAATGCAGTTTCCCATTACTCAAAAGCTTGAAGCAGTAATATAAGGTAGTTTGAGATGCTACATTATCATGACTGTAGCATGGAGAACATAAGATGAAAGATGAAATCTACAATTTAGGGCTCCATCTAATAGTGATGGGGGATATAAGGATAGCAACTAGACCTAGGATTCACTGGTATAAGAAACATATAGACAAGGAAACTGACAATACAGGTTGGTACTTTCTCCACAACTTACAGTTGGAGTTGCCTGGAGCACTGAGAGGTTAAGTATCTTGCCCAGAATCACAGAAACATCATGCAAGAGAGGCAAGATTAGAATTCAGGTGTCCTTCACTGCAAGGCTGATTCTCTACCCCCTATATCAGTGGTTCTCAACCTTCCTAAAGCCACAACCCTTTAATACTCGCATGTGGGTGTATCTACATGTGGATGGACCCGCCTGGATAGAGGAGCTGTGTCTTGGTTCCTAAGACCATGGGAAATATGTGTTTTCCGATGGTCTTAGGTGACCCCTGTGAAAGGGTCGTTCGACCCCTAAAGGGGTCACGGCCCACAGATTGAGAACTGCTGCTCTGTATCATCCTGCCTCTCCTCTGTTATGAATGGGTAAATACAGATAACTGGAAACCAGTGAACCCTTGAAAGGGAACAGGAATTGGACCTATGATTTCCCTGGTATAGGTAGAGGATACTCCCTCTGCTGCAAGTCAACAACCTTTCTGCAGCTTGTCTTATAGAGATGCCTAGAGCACTAAGAGGTTAAGTGACTTATTACAGGTAACACAGCCAGCATGTCTCAAGACCTGAACCCAGATCTCCCTGGGTTTGAGACTAGCTCTCTATCCACAACAGCAGAGTAACTCTCAATATTTTTTTTGCAACTTATCAAGGAAAATTTGCCAAGTGGAAAAAAACCACTTTCAACTTGAAAAAATTAGAAATAATAAGCTATAAGAAATGATGCAATTTTTCATCTCAATGATAAACTGAAACATTTACAATACGTGGTCAATTATTATGCAACATAGAAATGCAGTAAACTTGAGCAAATATAACTAACTTCTGTGCATGTCATATTTAATATTTTGAAGTAAGAGGGTTATATTCAAAAAAAAGATCATAGTAATTTTCAAAGTCGCTGCCTCTGAAATACTAAGTTTATTCAAATGAAACTTCTAGAAGAAGCTACCATGGTATAAACATTCCATGTCAAAATAATTCATTTCAGATTGGGCATAGCAAGTAAAATGATGATATAATGCATCCACAAATACTTCACACACTTTGCCTCTTTCAGTATTAGTACAGCCCCCACCTCCTCTCTTCCAAAATGCTTCAGTTTTTAACTTAAAACCATTACAGATAGCCAATCACCAGGCATGGGAATTTAGGAAACAAAAATAGTGCTGAGACTACTAATGTTCGAAATCAAGGTTTTTATATTAGAATATGCATTATTATAAGACATACTGAAAGCATTACACTAAAGTCTTATAGGTTAAGTCCTAAAGAAGATAAATCTCAACTGTTAGCCTAACTCAGTCACTAGATAAATCCATTTTCTCTTCTCTGTTCCCTTGCCTGGCAACCTTCATTAGAAAGGAGGGGGAAAAGGAAGTTAAGAGAAATAATGGAATTTTTGATATTTTATATTTCTACTTCTATATACTGTACCTTTCAGCACAATAACTATAGCATTATACAATGCAAAATACTTTATGGCACCTCTGGTTCTGGGAAAAGAGAAAAAAAATGAAGCATGAAATAAGAAATGTACTAGCACAACAGTCTTCATTGACACTGATAAACCAAATTTTCTATATGTCCCGCTGCAAGGGGAAAAGGGAGATTCTGGTGCTTTTCACATCTTCTGTCTAAGCCACATTTGGTTTTTCTGTGCCTCAGTTTTCTCTCACCCACAGAACAGACTTGAGAACATCCTCCTCCCTACCTTGTAGAGCAAGACAAATAATAAAAGATCTGAAAACATCTGCAACACGAAGTGGCACATAAATGGTTCTTTGAACTACTACAAAACCAGGCTACGCGTATCAGCTGAGGTTTCTAATATAAACAGCTGATTAGATTGTGGAAGGATCCCCATGGGGAAATGGTGGAAGCCCCATTGTTCTGAGTCATTTAACCTAAGTCTAAACAAAGCAATGAAGAATATACTCTAGAAAACAATAATGGATTGGCAGGGAGATGGATTTTGAACATTTGAGAGTTTGGGGGGCTCCCTGTAGGAGCTAAACGATCAGAGCTGTTAGATTTATTAGTGTGCTTCTATCTGATTTTTGGAAGCAGATATGAAGAATGACCCTTTATTTGTGGACAGGTGCTATTGAAAACCAGTGGCAGAGGAGGATAATGGTAGAACTCTAATCATGGTCATGTCAAACACAAATGATTGAGACAGGCTGAGGAGATGTAGGCAATACTGTAGAGAAAGAAAACTCATTTCTCCCCAGCCCTTAACTCCACCCTGGAAAGCAAAAGGGACTGGTAAAGCTAAAGAAATCCCTTTCCGTTTCTCTTAGTATGGCTCTCCAATTTCATTGTGAACTATAGTTATTCCCCTGAGGGAAGTACTGATGCTCAGGTTTATTCTGAAATAGAAAACGCACCATGAAACCTATGAAAACTACCTTAGCAGATACACACACACACTCCCAAAAAAGTGTTGGTGACATCTACAGAAAAGGGGTATTTTGCTGCATCCTTCTGGACACTGAGTAATAATTTGGAATTTATAGTCTTAATAACACAACAATTTTCTATTATTCACCAATCCTGTGATTATTGAAGGGCACATGCTAGAACAGCATAGTAACTGTTTTACCTTGGTGGACACTCTTCTGATTAAACTGTGGAACCACCAACTCAACTAGTTTTATTTCTCTTTTGGTAGACTACGCAATGCAATGACAGCTTAAGAAATATTTACATTAAAAACCTCAACTTTGCTTAAATAAATCCCAATGAATTGATTATTTGGGCATATTTGAGGTCAGTAAGCTATTTAATAAGTTCTTAGCAATAAAAACCTAATAACCTTATTTTCCATTACTAACTTACCCCTTTCAGGAAGCCTACTCATACTTTTTCTCCCTCTCCCCCTTGTAAATAGGAAGAGAACTGAAGGAATAGGTTGTACTTCGGATAGAAGGCTGGGAAAGGGCCATTATAGTTAACCGCATATGGTTTAAATCTTTTATTACTGATTTTCTTGAATAATACATCACACTTTCTATGTAATGTAAAATGCAACGTAGAATTCTGATGTACCAAGAACATTCTTATTGAGAATAAGTATAAAGAATAAGTAAATTGCTGAATGTTAAAATCAAATAGAGCTAAAGTTTTAAAGATAAAATAGCTAAGCTCAGTAATTTTTAGAAATTCATTATCCCAGGATTTATTCTCCAAAGTGAAACGTTGCTAAAACACTAGAAAATAGTAAACACCATAAAATTACTGTCCACCTCTTGCTTAGTTTAAAATGAAAGCCTGAAAAATGCACTTAATATTTTACAACATAAGGCCATGATAGAAATTAAAGAGAAAGTCACTAGAGAAGCAACAGGGTTGAGGTCCCTCTAGAACACAGACAGACAGAATTCTAAAGAAAGCCCCCCTTCCATGTCCGGGAGGAGGCTGAGAGCGTAATGGTGTCGTCGTTAGCCACAACATAAATACAATTGCAAATCATAACTCCAGACAGAAAGGTTTGTTCGTGTTTGCCGCTGTTCTGGCCTTAATGGTGCTGAGGCCACACTGGGGGAAGGGCGAGAGGTGTGTCTCATTTTATTTCTTTATTCTGTGACACTCGACTCCGATTAGTTGAAGCCAAGCGAGGAAATCTACGATTCTCCAATTGATGATTATCACTTATCACCACCAGGGAACTAAGGCCAGGCGTGGGGCGACACGACTTCCTGGGTCGCCACTTCTCCGGGACGGTCTGCCAACAATCATGCAAGATTATTATGCAAAGGTTAAAAATATAACCCCTGAATCTCACATATTCCGAAAGTTCTCTGATTTGGGGTAGTAAAAAGAAGTTTTAAAACACAGCTTATTTTAACACTCGTACCTTAAAATGTTATAATTAAGGCTGACATGCTGTGAAAAGCACAAAGATAATTCTGTATTATAACATCCATATTCATTCTGAATGGCTCGCTCATCATTTCTATTTTATATCAAATAGCACTGAAATTAGGGTAATAAAGAATGGGTCATCGTTTTTACCTAATTTAATCTTAGAGTACACATTATCATTGTTGTATTTAATTCAACAAACACTTATTAAGTGCCTACTATGTACTGGAATAAAAAGACCAAAACAAAAACAGATTATAAACAACTGAGGAGAGGAAAAAGTTGGAAAAACCTTCCAAGTAGTCTAGTTTGACCAGAAAGGAGGGTATGTGGAAGACAATAACGAAAGCTAAGGCTAGAAAGGTCCATTAATGCCAGATGGTAGAAAGCTTTCAATTCCAGAATGAAGAATACAGATATTACCTTAGAGACAAAGGGGAGCCATTTTTTAACAAGGAGTGACATAATCAAACCTGGGCCATAAGATTACTCTGTTAAAGGAGAATGGAAACACAGAAAAAAATAAGAAGCTATATTACAATTATCTAAATAAGAGGCAATGAGGACCTGAACTAGGCTAGGGTTGGTGGTTGCATGAGAAGACAGAAGGGAACCAATGCAAAAGACATTATAGCATACAAAGTGGATGCTTTATTTAGTGTACCTGAACATGGTATTAGAAGGCTCTCTCTTTTATAGAATTTTCACATCTTGACTCCAAATTAACCTTGTTATAGCCATACATTTGATAATGTCTTTTTTTTTATGGTACTCAAAATGTTTAACTACAGTAACAATCAAATTTTGGGAGAATTTGCTCCTTCCCTTTCAATTAACTTATTACTACTGAAAAAAAAAAGTACATAACTAATTCCAGAGTCACAATCCCTACAGGTAATGTCACAGCACTTGAACATTTTTTGTGATACCCTTTCTAGGAACTCCATTTAATCCAAGAACTAGAGCCATTTCACATTTCTGAGTCTCCAATAGATCCAAATATTACTCCTCCCTCTCCTCCCTGTAGTTCCCAAGGATTCTAAAATAAAATATCACCATCCCTTCTGTATTTTGCCTCCTCCTTCCTCTTCCAAAGAGTACCCTCAAATAATGAAAAAACTGAAAAAAACACTCAATGGAAACTTTCTACACCATCATGAGGCTGGCACTGAATATAAGCACATAATACTGTTCTATCAAAATTAGATGAACTTCTTTGCAGTAGGAAAACTGGTATTTTAACCATACGATATGTATTTTATTTATTTTTTCACTGATTGCACCTACTTGTTCTTTCAAGGGCACTCCCATTAGGAACATACTTCTCTATCCTTTCTCTCCCTTAAAGCACAGTGAAAATAATCACATCAAGAGAAACTTATTACTGCTTCCAAATTGTCTCTAGCTCTCAGCAGGCACACTCTCCAGGCAACACTTTTGCCGCTACATCATGACTAATTTTTTTTCAGCTGACATTGTGTACTGTAGGTAGAAGGAAAGGACTGATGATACTTGTGATTTTAGCTGAGATTTTGCCCTCTCGAACAAAGCAGAATAACATGCTCTCCCTTTCAGCCCAACCTTCTTGTAAAGAAACAAATTTAAAGTGTCACCTTAGAGAAAACAATTTCACCCAGCGCATCCATATAAAATTAACTTTGGGAAGGAAGGGTGAAAATACAAGGTCTTTCCTTTATTGGGGGAGGGGGAGAAACAGAATAGCATTTGATCTTTCCGTTAGTGTGCTAGACAAGTCACCCACACACAAAAGCTACTCAAGGTAGCAGGAGGAGAAAGGAGGAAAAAAGGTAAAGAGAGTAAAGGTGAAATTGGTGCTTTCATTTCTTATTTGAAAATACAAAAGCACACACTAGCCAATGCTGCCATCTGCTGTCAAAAACAAAATCTCTCGAAGCCAAGGAAAGTTTGATAGCAAGGGAACAGAAAAACACAATTTCAAAGTATGATTTAGATTAGCTATGAAGACTTTCTAATTTCCTCAGGTCATTTATTAAAAAAGATACAGTAATGTCCTCAATTAATCAGCATTCATGCATGGAATGGCCTACCTGTGGAGGTAGTAAGGTGCCCCCTTCCCACTACAAGTCTTCAAATTGAGAAATGAATAAGCACTTGATAGAGATCCTGAAGAGGTCATTCTTGTTTGGGTACAAGGTAAATTAGATGATCTACAAGTTCTCCTTTAACCCTCAGATTCTCTATGTGAAACAAAGTACAGAGAACCTGAGTCCAACATATCATAATGAAGCACATTTTCCAATTGTCACAGAGAGACTAAACATGAAGAATCTTCCTATATTGGAATTCTTCAGGAGCTGCCCTTATGGGGCTCACTGTTCTCATTTCCATGGATATACTGCACTTTGCCCTTCTCAAAGATGTTCAACATGAGTCAACAATACGACAAGGTGGCCAAAAGAATTTAATATGATCTTAGAATGAACTAATAAAGGCATAGTGTCAAGAATAAGGGATATGATAATCTTGTATTCTGCCCTGATCTTTTCACAGCTGAAGATCTGTCTTTAGTATGAGATGCCATGTTTTGGGACATTGATAAAACAGAAACAAGTAAAGAAAAGTAACAGCAGAAAAAAAAAAGCGATGGCATTTTACCCATTGAAATTAATTTAATTATAGCTGGCTATAAATTTAGGTGGTTGAATTAATCTTCAATTTGCAATTTTCAATAAAAAAAATTGTCTATAAATTGTAACTAGGATGGCTAAAAAAAAAAGACTGATGTATATGCCAAATAAAGCTCTGTTGAAAGAAATGGAGATGGCAAGCCAGAACAACAGTCTTGTGGAGCATGTAATAGCTGTCCTCAAGAACATGAAGAATTGCCATGTGAAAAAAGAACCAGCTAGGGCTGTTTGGCCCCATAAGGCAAAACTATGAACAGTGGGCAGAAGTTGGAGAGAAGCAGATTCTTATAATCTAAGTAAAAAAAAAAAACAAAACTTCTTAATACTGTTATCCAAAATTGAATGAATGGTCTTGAGAGAGAGTTGGTGTTACAAGTTTCCCAAGCAGAAACTAGATAACCACAGATGAGGGATTTTGTAGAATGGATTACTGTTCAAGTGCAGGCTGGACTAAATAATATTTTATATGCCCTTGCAACTCTGGAATTCGTTGAATGAAAACATTCAAGCAACCAGCATCAACTTTGGCATCACAGGTGGAAACCAAGAACAGCCTACAGTCAGATATTCCCAAGCCCTAAACTGCAAAGCTATACTTCTGAACTCTTCAGGCTGAAAAAACAAACAAAAAAAACCCTAGCACAATATCTTCCACTTCCCTGTCTCTTTTCCAGGGATATTCCTCACTTCCCTGAGGCAGCTGGTGGTACAATGGACAGGGCTCCAGGCCAGGAGTTAGGAAGACCAGAACTGAAATCCAGCCGCAGGTGCCTCCTAGTTGTATGACCCTGAACCAGTCACTTCACTTCTACTTCATTTTTTTATCTGAAAAATGAGGATAACAATAGCACCTATCTCCCAAGGGTGTTGTGAAGATAAAAATGAGATAATTGTTTGTAAACATTAAAGTGTTATATAAAAGCTGGCTCTTTTTATTATTATTTTTAAAAATCTTGGAAAACTTGCTAAATTTTTAATCATACAGACATTGAGCACCAAAATAGGTGTGAACCTATTATAAACAGGTAATACAATGTGTATCTGATAGCATATGGGGAGAGACAATTGGTTACAAACTAAATAGCTGGCTCCAAGTCCCCTACTTTTTCTGTTATAATGTGAGGGCTCCGAGTTATTTCTTGATTCAGTCACATGGTTTGGGGATTTAGCCCTCCCTTCCTGTATTGGTAATAGAATTTGGAGATGCCCCTGTATTGGCTTGGTTTTTGGGTTGAGTGTTAAAACCCACAGCTTGTGAATCCCACCTGTGGGATGGACTTGTTGACATGAAGAGAGAGGGCCGAACTGGGAGGAGCCGTGAATTGGGAGAGAAGCCCAAGCCTAGAAAAGGCCAGAAGGACTTTGGGAGAGCAGTATCCAGTATCATGGTGCCTGAGTTGCTGAAAGACTGCTAAGAGCCCGTTGGAACTGCCCAGGACTTTTGAGAACTGCCACCCGGAACTGCCAAGGACTGAGGAGGCATGGCTGTGATGCCGGTATTTTGTCTGTCTGTTTTGATGTTGTTTTGCCAGATTCACCTGATGGTGAAGGACAGTGCTGCTGTTGTAGAGGTCCTGGAACCTGGCTATTGGTTCAGAAGCCCTGAAGGAGGATTTTCTTATGGTCCATGCACAGAACTCCTGGAAGGGGGCCTTGCTGATGTTTTCAGGGGTTCTGGGACTGCTCTACAGGCAGAGAGTGACTTGATGAGGACATTGGCTATGGCTTTGTTGAGCCTAGTCTCCCCAGGAACTGAGATTGCTGAGGGCTTGCCTCGAGTGAAGATGAAAGAAGGCCCTTTCCTTGGATATTCAATGCTGAGATTATATCTTAACCTTGCTATAACTTAAGGGTGGATGGCCTTTTGTGTTCTCCTGCCCCTTTTGAGATTCAGGGGTGGGAAGCCTTTGAGGTTTTTTGTGTGTGTGTGTGCTCTGTGATTGACCAAATGAATGTACTTTGTTTAAGACTGGAGACCAATCTCCATTTGAGAAGAGACTTTGACTAAATAAATGTACTGTCTAGGGGTAGAGTAGTACCTGGATTAAATTGAGAATGTATTTTGACATTCTCTGTTCTGTGAATGTTTGCTGAATAAATGGGGTTTGCTATGCTGGTAATTCAAACCTTGGAAGTTGCCTTTGCTTGGCATTACACTTCCAAAAGCCCACAATCTCTCCGGCATTCCTACTCTCACATTAAGTGAAAGTCACACACTTATAGTAGCCTCCTTGAATTATGAAAACAACTATTTTTCTTTATACAATGATAAGATGTTCTAACTAGTTCTAAGTTGGGCAGTCAGAGGTACATAGTCTATTTACCAAGAGTTGCCCCTTTGAGGCAATGCTTATTTGCTCTTGATATAGATAAATGTGAATAATGACTGTTAATCCAGTGTGATTTTCCTGGGCTAGGCACAAAATTTATGTCTTTCCACTATGTTCCAGTCTGAGTGTTTACTCTATTCTAGATGCCTAAGAAATCCATTTCCTCTTAGTCAAAATCTTCTTCAGTAAACTCCTCTCAATTTCCCTAATCTCACTCCCTTACAGCCCAAGATGCCGTGTTTCTTTTTTGTTCATTTTTTTTTCCTCTTGGAGCAAAGCCTCATCTGATGTAGAGAGAGGATTTCACATTCATTCATAACCAGTTACCTGCTACAAATCCACAGTGATATCTTAGTTAATACGGCATAAACTTATCTACACATTCCAGTCTTACAAAGAATGGAAGTAATTAAGGGCAGCTTCAGTAAACTAAGTTACATCTAACCCACAGATCTATAACGTCCCCAGGAAATTCTGTGTTTTGAAGTACAATAAATGGTCTCTTCAAGGTGAGGAGAGAAAAAAATTGCTCAGCAGTTAGTCTAAGTTCATTCCGTTAATTACAACATTAAGAGGCAGCGTAAGATTTACAATTTTATCACCCTTTTCAAATCTGATAACTTCAGCAAGTTGTTTTCACTTAAATCATAGAAACAGAGTCCTTAGCTGACACCTAATCCACCTCTCTCATTTTGCAGATGAGGCATTAGGTAGGTTTTGCAGGGGATAGTACATGGAGCTTAGAGTGAAGAAGATCTGAACCCAAGTTCTGCCTGAGACACTAATTGTGTGACCTGACCATAGGCAAGTCACTTAACTCTCTGAGTCTCAATTTCATCATCTATAATACAATAGAAAGAATCAGGATTCAAGAGTCTCTAAGTATCTTTTACAATCTAAGTCAAAAGTTTCATTATTTGTCCAAAGTCAGTGAGCTGTCACTGGCAGACTGAAATCATCTGCTCGACTCTTATTCATCAGGATCATCTCTGGATCCTTACATTCTCAATCAAATTTAAAAAGAAAATAAGATAAAATACACCAGGCACTTCTCATTAAGTTCAGGAGTCTTCTGCCTAGTGAAGTCAAGGAGTAAGCTTTTATTTTCACCTATTATGCTTACTAGTACTAGTTAACATCATCAGTAATACTAAATAGTTGATTAGGAAGACCTACTGGGTCTTTCAAAGATAAACCATTTTTTATGAACTAGTTATAAAATTAAATGTTTATGGAGGGTAAAATATTGTATTTCTAAAAATATATAACTGAAAATCATCTAACACAATTGAACACTAGAGTTCTGGAGGCAAGTTCTTATACTCTATGCAGAGAATATTCTTGCCCAAAGGAGTTTCACTATATAAATAGATTAAAATCCATTTACAAAACCTCAGCAGCCTTAAGCCTTAGAGGTCATCTAGTCCAAACCCTACCCTCACTGGCTGAATTTCCCATCTGATTACCTAAACATATCCATTGACTCAAAGCACTACAGTATCTGGATTTTAATTAAAAATAGATCCTAATCCATTTTCAGAATTTCAAAAATATATAATTTCTGACTTGATTTAAAAACAAGGTCAAGAAAGAAAATTAAACAACTTGGGGGTCAAGAAAGGGGAAAAAAACTTATCACTCTTAGCTTATACTCAATAATACACATATTTAGTGAGTATTAATAAAAGCATGTGGAATAAGAAATTCCTCTTAAATTACTAAAAATATAAATATAAGAATATTTCAGCTAATTTAAACTACCCTAATAAAGTAAATCATTTCCCATTAAATATCCTATAATTTAATTTAGCATTCTCAATTTCTTTCTGCTAGAGTCTTAGGATGCCTAATTATGGCATGAAGGTGACCTTGGGTTCTGAAAAGCTATGTCAGGAGTGCAATATCTAGTAGGTCTGAATAAACTGGAAGAGCTTTTAGTGAGGGTAGGGTGTCTATTAGATAAAAACCATTATATTTAAGAATAAATGCTAGTTATTATTATGAGTACAAAAAAAGCTTATCATCAGGTTGACCACAAGGTAATGAGTCTTTCAGACATGGTAACTAAAATAAAGAAGTTTTGATGCGATCAACAGATAAAAAAAGATAATAAAAGTATTTATTAAGGACACAGCATAATTTAGGCACTGTGCTAAGTCTTGGGAAAGCAAAGATAAGCAAGCGAAAAGAAAGACAGTTCCTACTCACCATTGAAAGACAATACATAAAAGGGAGTTGAAAAGTGTGAGTGGGGTAGAGAACAGGATAAAATCACCTATCAGAAAAGAGAGGATTCATACCAATGATATCATGGATATATTCAAGTATTTGCTATATTAATACTGTATACTGCAGTCTAGAATGCAAAGATTTAATTCATCACAGGCTATGAACTGATAAAGAACTTTAACTCAGAACCTATACAACCTATACTATACTACAAATAGCAAAGTCTATTTTTTTAATCAAATGTACTTATTACAAAAAATCACACTTATTCAATACCACCAATATTCATAATTTTAAAAGAAATTTTAAAATCAGCTTTGATAAATAATATGTATGTTTCACATTTCTTAATAACTACGAAACCATTCATGTTAACCTTACTCTAATTTCACACTAATAACAGATCAACCTAAAATTAAGCAGTAAGCAATCCATTATTTTAGTAATGTCTTATAAGCAGAGTAACACAAATTAATAGATCAGAAAAAATATTAATTTTCTCAAACCATAGTTACAAAAACCCAACAGTACAAATTACTCTGAAATTCCAAATATCTTCCTTTCTTTTGCCTCTTTTATCCCTTCGTCAAACATACTTTTAACTTTTTAATTTTGTATTTCAGCACTAAAAACAGCATTTATACATATATAGCAGAGTATAAGAGGGCTATATATGAAATGGCGAATCTCCATTTTACACTACTTGCTTTAAAAAAAAACAATACATAAATTCCACACAATACTTTCAAAACTGTAAATCCTGTGTTTCCTTCTCCCCCCTTCAGTGCATTTTAAAAAACATTTCAATTATCTCCCTTTTTTTATCACTATTACCAACCCTACTATTCCTTTTCACCTCCCCTTAAAAGCCTTAAAAAGGGAAAGAGAGAAAGGAAAAGAAAAGGAAAAAAAGAAAATCCTTACAAAAAATAAACACGGTCAACCAAAGCAAATCACACCCAATGGCTATGCCCAAAATCAGTGCATCTTTCTCCACCTTAGAGCTGGGTGGTGAGTGACGCGCTTTATCGCGGGCCCACAGAACACACGGCTGTTACAGCGCTGACAAGAGGGTCAGTGTTTTTCACAGGTGTTTGTCTTGACGTTGCTGTTGTCCCTATATAAATTGTACTTCTCTATCTGCTCACCTTAGTCTGCAACAATTCACGACCCAAGATTATCTGAAATCATCAGTTTTGCAGTTTCTTACATAATATTCCATTATATTCATATGCTACAATTTCTTCAGATATTCACCATTTGATAAGCATTTCCTGAGATTCTAGGTCTTTGATTTCCTTTTTTTGCTTTTTAATTTCCATTTTAAGAGAAGGATTTTTTTTCACTTGCAACTAACTACTCCCCCTTAACCTTGTCTCCCTATGTCCTTGACTGTTCCCTTCTTAGAGTGATATATTTTTACATCAAATTCAAGGTGGAAGAGGGAGGAGAGAAGCAGGGCTGCCTGTCTGCGTGTGCACAGTCCTCCTTTGTATAGGATGAAAGTGAGGTCCGTCTGATACCTGTTCTCTCACACTGCTTTCTCCTTACCTGAGTAATTTCCTTCTTATGCACTGCAACTATAGAAACAAGTTCTACTCTCTTTTTCCTCCTTTCTACGTGTCATGGGAATCTGAAGATCTTCCCTGCCCCTAGGCCCTTTGCTAAAGTGGCTACGTGACTCTGAGGACCCTCGGATATTTGAAAGTATACTCTGTTCCCTAATAGGCTGAATGTGGTCACATGGAGCC
>CM053580.1:266701262-266716948 GCA_028627135.1 Pseudochirops cupreus | reverse complement strand
TGGCTTGTAGAAAGTCTTCATATTTCTTGGAAGCTTTTGGTACAGGAGTTCTGACTGTGCTGTCTTCCTTCTGTTCCATGTTTTGATCTTTTTTGTCCCCCAAGAAGGAATCTAGAGGTCGAGTGCTGTTCTTACTTTGCTTCCTTTGCTTGCTCATGTTGCCAGTAAATTACTTGATTTTTTAGCTCTGTGGAACTCTGCTTCCAGAGGGGAAAGCTCTGTCCCAAATTTCTGGGGTTTTTGTAGCTGCCGGAGCTTTTAGGAGGTTGCTGTTTTTTGGTTTTTTTTTTGTAGCCCCCACCAGCTTTGACTCACTGAAAACGCACCCCAGGACCACCACCCAAGACCATGATCTGGATCCAGGTTGCTCAACACCAGAGCATTTAGCTTGGCCCCCCTGCAGTCTGCAGGCCAAGAGCTCTGAAGCAGCCACATGGAGGCCGCTGCAGGGCTGCCACTTCTGCCGTTTCCTTGCCCTGGAGACAGTTTGGCTGGACTGCTTTTCTCTCCCAAATTTAGCTTAGTTCCACTGACCTTCCACTTAGTCCTTGTTTCTTATGGCTTAATAATTCTGGAAACTGCCACAGCTGCTGCTGATCCACTCTCCTGAAGGCTCCATCTGTGGCTTGTCCTGGCTGCCCCCAGGGCCAAGCTGGGGTTTCAGGCTATGCTGGTTTTAGCTTGTAGCACGCTGCAATGAGCCCTTCCTGTCGAGCTGCCTTCAGTAGTAGGTGTATTTTTGTGAGTTTTGAAGCCCTAAAATTTGTTTAGAGTCATATTTTATGGGTATTTGAGGTGGCTATGTGGGAGCTGCGGAAGCTTGTTGCTTCTACACCAACATCTTGGCTCCACCTGTTTGGTAGAATTTTCTTTGATATCTACCTGCTTCTAGGGCAGCAGTTCTCAACCTGTGGGTCGTGACCCCTTTTGGGGTCGAACGACCCTTTCACAGGGGTCACCTAAGACCATCGCAAAATATATTTCCGATGGTCTTAGGAACCGAGACACCACTCCTCTATCTGTCTCCAGAGGGGTCTGCCCACATGTAGATACTCCCACATACGAGTATTAAAGTGTTGCAGCATTAGGAAGGTTGAGATCCACTGTTCTAGGGCTTTTTCCCTCTTTTAAGAGTTTATTTATGGTTTATTCAGTTTTGTTTTCTAAGGGGGAAGTATTTAAGTCTGTTTATTTCTATCTATTTATCTTCTATCTAGGTCCATCTAATATATTTCTAATCTATTAACCTCAGCAGTTTATAGTTTTGTAAATATTCATCCATTTCATTTAGATTGTTAGGTTTACTGGCATATAGTTGAGGGAAGAAGCACCTAATAATTGCTTTCATGTCTTCTTCATTGTTTATGAATTCATGTTTTTATTTTTGATACTGGTAATTATGTTTGTTCTTTTGGTTTAAATCATAGCACCTAGTAGCTTATCTGTTTTATTTATCTTTCATAAAAACAGTTCCAATAAGCAGGTATTACAATATTTCAGTTGTGAGGTGATTTAATCCTGCACCAGTATGTTAGCAATCTCAGATGAGATATTTGAATATTGTTTGTAAGAGAGTGTGAGGAGTCCAGAATGAGGAGTCCTAGGTTGCAAGCCTGGGTGTCTAGGAGGATGGTGGTATCTTTGCCAGGAATAAGGATGTTTGGAAGAGGGGGAAAGGAAGATAATGAGATCACTTTTGGACATACTGAGTTTATTATATTTCTGAAATATCTATTTGAAAATGTCAATAAGCTTTTGTAAACGTGAGACTGAAGGTCAAGAGAGAGATTATGGATGAATAAGTAGATTTGAGAATCATCATTGAAACCATCGGAGTTGATGAGATCATCAAGTGAAATAGTATAGAAGGAGAAAAGATTAGGTCACATTAAAGAGTCCTGAGGATCCAACCATTAACAAGTTTGGCATCATTGAAGATCCTGTAAAGGAGATTGAGAAGAAATGGTCAGGTCCGTAGGAGGGGAACCAGGATAGAGTAGTATCGGAGAAATGGAGAAGAGATTATCAAACACAAGACAATGTCAAAGGCTTCTGAGTATTGACAAATGACTATGGATTTGGCAATTAAAAAGTCAGTGGTAACTTTGGAGAAAATGTCTATTTTGTGTATAGTTTCTGAAATGTTTTTATACTTTCACATGTTGTGGAATAATGTGTTTGTTCAATATGGTTACAGAAAATGTCAGTTATATTACTTTTCTCTGTATTTGGTATAATTGTTTTTTAGTTGGATATGTAGCATTAGATCTCAAAAATGGCTTTTGGAATTCCTGTCTAATTTTGTCCATCACATCTTTTAAATCATTTGAGACATAGGTATCAAGTTTTGTCATCTGTTTTGTTATCAGATAGAGTTTCATAAGATTTTCAATGACCATAGGTTTTTATCTTTTTATTCTTCAGATTTTAATAGATCTTTGATTTCAATTCATTTTTTAATCTAATCTGAGCTTAGTGATGAATTTACTTTATACACTTTCCAAGTATTGGTTTGTTCTGCTGTTATATAATGTGAAGATGGGCAGTATCACTGACAACATTCAGTATTAATCCCTTGAATGTAATGAGGAAGATCTGTTTCCATTTGGCTTTAAAAAAAAAGTCATAATTTTGGCCCATGGTGAAAACATTCATAATATCTTTAAGTCATTTTATATACGGTTTTCTTTCATTTACTTTATCATATCCATGCAGTCTGTACTGATACATTTTTGATAGGTTGGATGTTTATAGTTCTTTTTTCCAGTGTCCCTTTTCCTTGTTGTGCCAGAACACAGAAGATTGATACTCCCTCCTTTCTTCTGTGTAGTCCTGATTTTTACTACAGTTCCAAACAGGGCAACGGTTCTCAACCTGTGGATCATGACCCCTTTGGGATCGAATGACCCTTTCACAGGGATGACAGGGGTCACCTAAGACCATCAGAAAACACATATTTCCCATGGTCTTAGGAACCTCCTCTATCCATCTCCAGTTGGGTCCTCCCACATGCAGACACGCCCACATACAACTATTAAAGGGTTGCAGCATTAGGAAGGTTGAGAACCACTGAAATAGGGTCTTCTGGCAACCACATGGTGCCCTCTTTATTTCTTTGACTCTTAAAACAATTTGTATCATGCTGAGCAATGTGCTAACTAACTCTATTAGCTCTTTCAATAGAACCTAATTTGCCAAAGTTTCAAGTTTTTTGCTCGGCCTTCCCTCTTTTCTTTCCCCCACCCCAAGTAGTGGTCTCATGGTATGTAGAGGCACATGGTTGTGTTTGCCCCTCTTCTATTTCATTTTATCTTTTCTCCCCATCTCTACCCCTCAAGTAGCTTGAGCTTTGAGGGGATTATAGTTTAGTTGTTGTTGCTACTGCTTTTATTGTATATTATGCTATGCAGTATTTATTCATCTTTTTAGCAAGATCTCTGATATGGATGACTATAATCTTTTTAAAGTTTTCAAGTCCATAAAATGGGCATGATTTAAACAGTATAGTAAAGAGATATTTTGAATGAATGTCAGATGTTGAGTTAGGAGATGTGAGTAGAAAATTTGTCATCATTGTTTACTAGTTTTGTGATCTTGGGCAAGTCATTTGAAATCTCACCTTCATTTTCCTCATTTGTGCAATAGGGAAATACTCACTGGGTTGTGATGATGATGAAATGAAATAATGTATTTAAAGTCTTTTGCAAAGCTTAAATCATGGTATAAGTGTCAGTTATTACTAACATTATTACAAAAATGCTCATTTTTTCATAAGGCTTTGACATAAAAAGCATAGAGTTATAGTATAATCCTCACCATTAATATTCATCAAGAAATTCTTCAAGGTGTATGTCTGTATGATTTGTGACGTGTCAGATGTGAATAAGAGGAATATGGTTGGGAAAAAATGATAAGCACTTGATATTTTCTCACACTAGTTTTTTGCTCTTTTCCCACACACAGACACACACCCTCCCATTATTGTAAATATTTCTTCTCTTTGGAGAAATGTCTGCTGTTGCATATTTTTAACTATTAGCCTCTTTAAATTCTTTTTAAGAATAGATAATAAAAATAAAAGAGAAATGACTAAATATTTCATCATAAATAGTGTCAGTTTGTAAAGAGATACCTCATCTTCTTGGCACTCAATTCTTATCAACTGTTCTAACATTGCATTGGTTATGTGGGAAACCAGAGCTTGATTAATTGAGTAAGATACAAGTTTCTCTCTTCAAAGTTCAGATAAAATTTAGAGAATCAACAGATTGGGGTGAAGGCATGCTGGCAGTGATAGTTTTGTTTTGAAAATTATTGTTAATCCTTAATGTTTGTATGTCCCATCTGCTGGTGAAGTTGTTTGTATAATACTGATTTTCCTCATTAAATTTAAAATTTTCAAGAACCATAATAACTCTTTCCACTAATCCCCAAATCCAGGCAATTCCCTAAGACTATAAGTTGCAGATCTATGTTGATGATCCTCCAAGTTGCAGATCAATATTGGTATCTGACTATAGGTGCCAATCTGTATTAGAAAAAGGATTTCCTTGCTGAGAACACCAGTGAAATTTTATGTTCAATGTTTTTTAAAAATCTAAAAGGTACTTAAAGTGTTTGATTTTTCTGGGTAGAATAAACTGTGTGTTTCCTTATACTCAGGATAATCTTCCTCTGTGTTATGATAAATTATATCCTTAGATCAACTATATCCTAGTTCCTATTCAGGGTTTCAAGGAGATCTCAAAGCTGTTGCTGTCAGAACACTTGAACCAAGGGTTGGTTTCCTCAAGAAGGTTAATACTGAATGAATAGCAGATGAATCTCTTAATAGAGGCCAAGTTGAATGCCTCACAGTAGTGCGAACCAGGCTTATTTACAGATTTTGTCAGACTTATGTTTTACTTGCTAACATTGTTTTCTTTTTCTGCCCAATTTTACACCTACCCTATTTTCCTTTTTACTCCGAACATCTTACATTCCTTAAAATTTATTTTGTTTTTAATTTATGGAATAAAACAAGCATTTCTGTAGCATAGTATATTACACATGAAACTGCAAATCTAGTATCTACAACTTGCTGTTCCTTTTAAGTATATAACAAAGTTATCATGTACGTTTCTTTTTCTTTTTTTCCCCTTTTTTTCTTCTCTTCCTTGCCTTAGAAGTGACCACCATTAGACACAAATAGGTATATATGTATAAAATTATTCTCTACAAAATTATCTTTATGCTTTCTTTGGATACAGACCACATTTTTTTTCACATTTCTTTTATAGTTAATTTGGGCATTTATTGGGGTGGGGGTTAATTTTTATTAAATTATTTGTTTTTAGTTTTCAACATTCACTTCCTTAAATTTTAAATTTTCTCCCTCTTCTTCCCTTTTCCCTCCCCAAGATGACTTGCAATCTGATATGGACTCTACACATATATTCCTATGAAACACATTTTTCACATTAGTCATGTTGCATAGAAGAATTATAACTAATGGGAAACACCATAAGAAAGGGAAAAAAAAAACCAAAATAAAACAAAAAAGAAAATAGTCTGCTACATTCTATATTCCAACTCCATAGTTCTTTCTCTGGATGTGATTGGCATTTTACATCATGTGTCCTTTAGAATTGTTTTCGGTCTTCTCATTGCTGAGAAGGGCTGAGTCTATCAAAATCAGTCCTAACTGTGACTGTTACTTTGTACAATGTTCTCCTGGTTCTGCTCCCCTCATTCATCATCAGTTCATTTAAATCTTTCCAGCCTTTTCTGAAGTCTGCCTTCTTGTCTTTTCTTATAGCACAATAGTATTCCATTATATTCATATACCACAACTTGTTCAGCCATTCCCCAGTTGATGGATATCCCCTCAATTTCCAGTTCTTTGCTACCTCAAAAAGAGCTGCTCTACAGAACCAGGAGAACTTTGTACACAATTACAGACACATCGTATCTGTAATGACTGAGTTTGATGGACTGGGCTCATCTCAGCAATGCCAGGCTATGAGACAACTCCAAAGGACTCATGATGGAAAAGGCTATCCACATCCAGAGAAAGAACTACAGAACTCAATTTGAAGCAAACTACTTGCTCTCTGTCTTTTTTGTTTTGTTTTGTTCCTTCTTTTTCATTCTTCATTCCATAGATTATAATCCTTCTTTACAACGTGACTAATGTTTAATGTGAAGGTATTTGTAGAACCTATATCAGATTGCATGCCACCATGGCGGAGAGGGGGAAGGAGAAGGAGTAGGAGAAAATTTGGAACTCAAAAGCTTGTGGAACTGAATGTTATAAACTAAAAGTAGATTAATAAATATTTTTTTAAAAAAGAAGCTGCTATAATTTTTTTTTCCCTAAATGTGAGTTCTTTTCCCATTTGTATGATTTTGAGATACAGCCCTAGAGGTAGTATTGCAGGGTGAAAGGGTATGCACATTTTTTATTAGTTTATTTTTAGTTTTCAGCATTCACTTTCACAGGATTCTGAGTTCCAAATTTTCTGCCCATCTCTTCCCTCTCCCCACTCCAAGACGTTGTGCTTTCTGATTATTCCTTTCCCCAATCTGCCCTCCCTTCTAAACCCTTCCCTTCTTTTATCTCTTTCCATTCTGTTTTCCTGTAGGGCAAGATAGATTTCTATACACCGTTATCTGTATAGCTTATTTCCCAGTTCCATTTAAAAATGATTTTTAACATTTGTTTTTAAAATTGAGTTCTACATTCTCTCCTTTCTTTCCTCCCCACCCACTCTCATTGAGAAGGCAAGCAATTCAATATAGGTCATACATGTGCAGTCATGTAAAATACCTCTATAATAGTCATGCTGTGAAAGACTAACTATATTTCCCTCCATCCTATCCCATTCCCCATTTATTCTATTCTGTCCTTTGACCCTGTCCCTCCTAAAAAGTGTTTGCTTCTGATACCCACTCCCCCCATTTGCCCTCCCTTCCATCATCCTCTTCTCTCTTATCACTTTCCTTCCTATTTTCCTATAGGGTAAGATAGATTTCCATACCCAATTGAGTGTGTATATTATTCACTTCTCAAGCCAAATCCGATGAGAGTAAGGTTCACTCATTCCTTCTGACCCCTCCTCTCTTCCACTTCACTGTAAAAGGGTTTGTTTTTGCCTCTCCCTTTCTCCTTCTCCCAATGTATTCCTCTCTCACCCTTAATTTTACTTTTTAGATATCATCCCTTCATATTCAACTTACCCTCTGTGCCCTCTGTACATATGTGTGTGTGTGTGTATGTATTCCCAACTACTCTAATACTGATAAAGGTCTCATATCTTACAAATATAATCTTTCCATGTAGGAATATAAACAGTTCAACTTTAATAAGTAACTTATGATTTATCTTTCCATTTTATGTGTTCATGTTTCTCTTGAGTCTTGTATTTGAAAGTCAAATTTTCTATTCAGCTCTGTTCTTTGCATCAACAGTGCTTGAAAGTCCTTTATTTCATTGAATATTCAGTTTTTTCCCCTAAAGGATTATACTCAGTTTTTCTGGGTGGGTGATTCTTGATTTTAATCCTAGTTCCGTTGACCTCTGGAATATCATATTCCAAGCTGTCAGATCCTGTAATGTAGAAGGTGCTAAACCTTGTGTTGTCCTGATTACATTTACATAATACTTGAATTGTTTCTTTCTTGCTGCTTGCAATATTTTCTCCTTGACCTGGGTACTCTAGAATTTGGCTACAATATTCTTACGAGTTTTCTTTTAGAGATCTCTTTTAGGAGGTGATCAGTGGATTCTTTCAGTTTTCATTTTACCCTCTGGTTCTAGAATATCAGGGCAATTTTCCTTGATAATTTCTGGAAAGATAATGTCTAGGCTCTTTTTTTGATCCTGGCTTTCAGGTAGTCCAATAATTTTTAAATTTACTCTCCTGGATCTGTTTTCCAGGTAATTTTTCCCCCAGTGAAATATTTCACATTGTTTTCTATTTTTTCATTCTTTTGGTTTTGTTTTATAATTTCTTGATTTTTTAATAGAGTCATTAGCTTCTATTTGCTCCATTCCAATTTTTTAGGAATTATTTTCATCAGTGACTTTTTGGGCATCCTTTTCCATTTGGCCAGTTCTGCTTTTTAAGGTATTCTTTTCCTCATTGGCTTTTTGGACCTCGTTTGCTATTTGCTTTAGTCTATTTTTTTAACATGTTTTTGTTTTTCAGTATTTTGGGGGGGTTTCTTTTAGCAAGCTGTTGACTCATTATTCATGATTTTCTTGTGTCACTTTCATTTCTCTTCCCAGTTTTTCCTCTACTTTTCTTGATTTTCAAAATCCTTTTTTGAGCTCTTCCATGGTCTGTGATCGTCATTTTTTTTCTTGGAGACTTTGAATGTAGGGGCTTTGCCTTTGTTGTCTTTTTCTGGTTGTATGTTTTGATCTTCTTTGTCACCAAAGTAAGATTCTATAGTCTGAGGTTTTTGTTTTTGTTTTTTCTAAATGATGTTTGCCCGTTTTTCCAGCCAGTTACTTAATTTTTTAACTCTTTGTCAAGGTGCAATTCTGCTTCCATTGTGAAGGGAGTGTTGGGCTGGAAATTTGTTTCACCCTGTCATTTTATGGGTTATGATGCTCTAGAATTTGTTTAGAGTCATTTTTTTTACAGGAGGGTTTGAGGGAGAGCTCAAGCAAGTCCCTGCTTTTACTCCATCTTTTCTCTGACAGGTATGCCCATTTTTATAGCCCTTTGGGCATATTCCTTATTCTTTAGGAAGTTAACAACAACAGTTTTTCTTCATATCTTGAATATGGGTAAATTAGGACTTAGATTTCTTTGTTTTTTAAATTAAGACCTATAATTTTATGAAAAAAATTTCATTGGCCTCAGACTTAATGACATTTATTTGTAGCCCAGCTTCAGAGAGATATGTAATCTATCAAATCATGTTCTTAGGAAGTTTTATGGTGGGTTTCATGGGGATCAAAATGCCCAAATCATTTTTTGATTTTGGTCTATTTTCCAACTTCTTTTTTCTCTTATTTTGAGTGTTGTCACTTGGTGGAAGGTGTTTTCTCCTATGAGCCATTGTTGTTATTGCAGTACCAGTAACTGACATTTATGTGCTTTAAGGTTTATAAAATACTTTTCTCACAACAACCCTGTCAAGTGACTGGAGTGATGAAGTGAATTATCAGAGCCTAGAACAAGTAGACAGCTGATCCCAGATTGGGATGGGTCATTACATTCTTTGAATTGTGCAACAAATAGCATTCAGTTCTCTATATAACTTAGTAGTCTGATATTCTAATTTAATGCATACAATAAGTGATGCATTATTATTTGTGGAGAGTAGTGATGATGGTGAGCACAAAAAGATCATTCTACTGAGCCCATACTACTTCACCATTCACAGAATCACAGAATTTGAGATCAGGTGCCATCTAGATTTCATAAAAGTAATCTCTGCTATAGCATACCTGACAACAGGTCATTTAGCTTCTTATTGAAGACCTCCAAGCATCACATTTCAGGGCAATCTGTTTCACTTTTGGATAACTCTGTTAGGATTTTTTTATGATATCGAGTCAAAATTTGTCTCTTTTTAACTTTTACCCATTGCTTCAGGATCTGCCCTTTGGGACCAAACAGAATTAGTGCAATGTATAGAGTGCTGGGGCTGGAGTCAGAAGACCCAAGTTTAAATCTGGCCTCAGACTTCTGTTAGCTGTGACTCTGGACAAGTCACTTAAACTCTGAAAATGGAAATAATAATAATACCTACCTCCCAGCATTTTTGTGAGGATCAAATCAGATAATATTTGTAAAGCAAATAATGATGATGATAATGATGATTGTTAACATTGATATATACTATGTGCCAGATACTGTTCTTTCAAGTTCTATTTTGCCCTCTGGTTCTAAAATATCAGGGCAATTTTCCTTGAGAATTTCTTGGAGGATGCTTTCTAAGTTCTTTTTTTGATCACGGCTTTCAAGTAGTCCAATAATTTTTAAATTGTCTCTCCTGGATCTGTTTTCCAGGTCAGTGGTTTTTTCAAGGTTTTTCACATTGCCTTCTATTTTTTCATTTGTTTGGATCTGTTTAATAGTATCTTGATTTCTCATAAAGTCTTTTGCTTCCATTTGCTCCACTCTAATTCTGAAGGAATTATTCTCTTCAGAAAGCTTTTGAGATTCTTTTTCCATCTGGGAAATTCGACTTTTTAAGGCATTCTTCTCCTTGTTGGCTTTTTGTGCCTTTTTTGCTATTTGAGTTAATCTATTTTTTAAGGTGCTATTTTCTTCAGTCAGGTCGACTCTCTTTTCATGATTTTCTTGCATCATTCTTATTTCTCTTCCCAATTTTTCCTTCATTTCTCTTATTTGGTTTTCAAAATCCTTCTTAAGCTGATCTATGGGTTTTAGGCAGTCTTCATGTTTCTTGGAAGCGGGAGTTCTGACTGTGTTGTCTTCTTCCCATTCGATGCTTTGATCCTTCTTGTCCCCAAAGAAGGAATCTAGAGCTGCCTTCAGCAGGAGATGTGTTTCTCTATATTTTTATGTGAGTTTTGGAGCCCTAAAATTTGTTTAGAGTCATATTTTATATGTATTTGAGGTGGCTATGTGGGAGCTGCAGTACCTTGCTGCTCCTACGCTGCCATCTTGGCTCCACCTCCCAGATACTGTTCTAAGTGCTTTATAAATACTATTTCATTTGATCCTATCAATAGCCCTGGGAGGTAGATGCTCTTATTATCCCCATTTTACCGATAAGTAAACCAAGGAGTCACTCTAGTGTCTGAGGCCAAATTTGCACTCAGGTCTTACTGACTCCAGTTCTTAGCGTGCTCTCCACTATGCCACCTAGTTGCCAGTGTCTGGCACCTGTTAGGTTCTTAATAAATCCTCCTTTCCTCCCTCCCCTCCTTTCTTTTCTCTTCCCTCCTTTCCTCTCTCCTTTTAATACTTAGATATGGCTACTCTGTCATTCTCCCTGCCCAGCTACCCCTTTTTCACCACCCCTACCGCCATAGACCTTTTCCTCTTTTTCAGTTTAAGCTAACCTAATTCCTTCATCCAAACCTCACATGACTTGGACTCAAGGCCTCCTATTTTTCCTCGTTGCCCTCATTTGGATACTCTCCACCTTGTTAATATCCTTTTAAAATTATGGTTTACAGAACTGAACTGATGAGATCTGACAAGGGCAGAATACAGAGGGACTCTTCCTGGAAGCTCTTCCTTTCTTGATGCAACTCTCAATTTCCTTATTTTCTTTTGCTGCCACATCCCACCACTGACTCATATTGAGTTTGCAGTCCAGCAGAACCCTCAGGTCTTCTTCAGACTGCTTTCTAATCATATCTCTCCATTATAAACTTATAAAGTTGATTTTTTTTTGACCAAAGCATAAGATTTTACATTTATCCTTAGAGAATTTCATTTCATTAGTTTTATTTTGATGCTTTAGTCCAGCAGTTCTCAACCTTTCTAATGACGCGACCCTTTAATACTTGTATGTGAGCATATCTGCATGTGGGCAAACCCTCCTGGAGATGTATAGGGGAGTGGTGTCTCGGTTTCTAAGACCATCGGATTGATGGTCCACAAGTTGAGAACTGCTGCTTTAGTCTGTCAAGATCTTTTTGGGATTGAAGTTGTCATTAGTGTATAAACCATCCTTCTCAGCTTTGTGTTAACTGCAAATTTTATGAGCATGACATTTACACCTTTATCATAGTCTTTGAGTACACAAAACAAAACAAAATAAATCATTAAATTGTAGAACCAAGTGCAGATCTTTGGGGTAGTACCTTGAGGACATCCTGCCACATTGATATTGTAACCATTTATAGATACTCTTTGAGTCCTGCATTCCCTCAAGTGCTCAATCCACCTAACTGTATTATCATTTGTTCTAATTTTTATTGTCTCCTAGTCCACATCTCTTCATCTTTTCAGCAAGAACGTTATGAGATATTTTATTAAAATTTTTTTCTAAAATCTACATGAGCTACATGTCATTCTCCTCATCTGTTAATATATCAAGCTTCTTAAAAAGTGAAATGAGGCTAGTCTGGCATGGCATGATTTGATGAAACTATACTGTTCCTTGATAATCACCTTTTTCTTTCTAGAACTGCACCAGACATGTCTTTAGTAATCTGTTCTATAATTTTCCCAGCAGGTAAAGTCATGTACATTGGCCTAGAGTTTGCAACTCTACTCGTATCTTTTTTGAAATGAACCCATTTGTCCTTTTCCAGTCTTGTAATCCCTGTTCTGTTTAATATTATCTTGAAAATATTACATACACTGTAGCTTTGCAGGCATAGTTGCCATTTCTTTGAGTATTCAAGAATATCACTCATCTGGGACACTTAGTTTTGAATTCATTAAGGGCAGCTTAGTACTTTTGTTTTCTTTGTCCATCATAGGCATTGATTTCTTGTCCTCCTTCCCCTCTCTGGTTCTTAGATTTTCTCACAAGTATACTTTTTTAATGTAAGTCCTATCTTGACCTGTCTCTACTTCCCACTCTTCACTTACTTTGTTTCTTTTGAATAAGGTATACCAGTTCAGGTATGAGCTTCATTCCATGGAGTCTCAGTGATATCTGTTGGATCAAATTTGCTTCCTTATGTAAGGACCTTTAGTTACCCTTTTTTGTTGCCTAACCTTTTGGCATTCATGTAAGTCATTTGAGGCATTGGACTTTCTTACTCTCTTATGTCTTATATTTTATCTCTCGTGAAATTCTGAGTGCTTCAGCTACTATTTTTCTTCCTTCACTGTAGCTACTCTCTGTAGGTTCTAGTTTTCAGGGTAAATATTTGCTGAATACATTTTTACCAACTTTTGTTATATGTTCTCTGTCTCTGGCCAGTTCTCTATCTCTGTCCTTGTATTTTAAGCCAAAGACCAGAGATCTAAATTCCATTCCCAGAAACCACCTTTTAGCCACCTATCTGTTTATTTTCCAAATTGATTTTTCTTTTATATCCCCTACTTTCAATAGTAACCTTGAGGAAAATGTAATTAGTGTTCTAAGACTTGCCCAAGACTTCATATTCATTATTGATACTTCTTAGGTTCCTCCCATAAATAAATAATATTTGTGCCCACATCAGACACTAAAAGTAGATAGTTGTCATCATTTTTAATAAATCTTGAGGAAATTCTTTCTTGTCTTACATTTGCCACAGGAAGACAAGACCTTTCTTTTGTTATCAGGACAGCAAATAGGTGCCTGAATATTCCCCCAAACAAGGAATCACCAACTACTACTGCTCTTCAATTTTCCTTCTACTTTTGTTATATGTTCTTTTACTTGTTAGTTTCTGTGATATCAACTTATTTCTTCTCAGAGTATCTAGCACCTTCCCCTAAGAACCTCCAAAAAAAAAACAACTAGTTGTATGATGTTTCTCCTCTTTATTATACTTTTTTGCTCACTGACACTTTGACAATTGTAAAATCTTTTCTGCACTTCAAGTCTTTCTCCTCACAACGCCTATTTGAAACCTCAATTCTGTTTCCTTTGGGAATACCTCTTTATTCCTAACAACCTGGAGTAGAGAAGCATTCTTCTATATGAAGGAGGTCATTATACATGAAGCACAGATTACAGTCTCTGTTCTAGTAGAAATATAGATGTCTGATATTCAGTAAGTTAATGAATAATTTTTTCTGTCCTTTATACTGGTTGATATTTTCAGTCTTGTTTTTTTAAACTACTTGTAGATGCTTATAGCTCAGCCTTAAGCAACTGAACAAATCACCCCTTCTTAGTTATTTGACAAACCCACTTAATTTCCTTTTAGTTGGAACAATGTTTCCAGTTACATCTGCTTCCCCTTCAGCCTTACACTAGCTTCCTAACTTTTCATCAATTTGTCCTATGTACCAATCCACTCTACCAATTTGCTTTACTCTCTGATTGTTCCACTTATCTTTTCATAGTTACCTTTCCATGTCTTGCAATATATATCCTTTTTTCTTCTTGAATTTTCCTTTATAAGTTCTATTCCCTAATACTTAATTCTTTTATATCCTCCTTGACCCTACTCTTTCAGTGAAATAAGTCTAATTTGGACTAATATCATGGCCGGAAGATTGTTTTCCTGTTTCTCCCACTTTTTTCCTCTTCATATTGCTACTTTACAAGTACAAACCCCGTTAAATGAACTGCACTATTTCTTTTTCCCTTTTTGTTTCTAATTATCCCAGAGAATATGAAAGCAAGAACTCAAAGGGGGGAAAACCAGTGAATTTTCCAAAGAGACTTTATGAATACCTAGATAAAATGAAGCAAGAGATTTTTTTTAAAGTGACATAAAAACTCTAGTGGAAAGAATTGAAAAGAGAATAGTTAGACAAGAAAGTGGTAGAACTTATCCAAGTAGCAGACTTCCTGAAAACTAGAAGAGACCAAACAGAAATCCATAATTCTGTGATATAGCTTGAAATATTAGAACAAAATCAGTAGTTTTGAAAAATAGAAGAAAATGTAGACTGTCTTATTTATTTATTTTATTTTTTAAAATTTTTAAATTTAATTTTAGTTTATATCATTCATTTCCACGAAATTTTGAGTTACACATTTTTCTCCCCATCTTTCCCCTACCCACCTCCCCAAAACAGCCATCCCATTGTATAACCCCTCCTCCAATCTGTTCTCTTCTATGTCCTTCCCCCCTCACCCCTCTGACTTTCCGGTAGGACAGGATGGATCTCCCTACCACAGTGCCTGTTAGACTATCTTATTTAAAAAACAATTGACTTCACATAAAGGTCAAGGAAAAATAATTTAAGAATCATTGCAATCCCTGAAAACTATGATTTAAAAAAAAGCCCAGGACTATATTTCAAAAATATAATAATTGAAAATTAATACTTGAACACAAAGAGAAGATAGAATGAATCCACAGAACACCTCCTGAAAGAAACCTCAAAAGGAAATGCTCTGGGAACATCATAGCCAAAATCCTGTATCCGGAAAGTGGGGAAGGGAACAAGTATTTATCAAATACCTTCTCTGTTCTAGACATTGTACAAAATACTTTACAGTTATTGTCTCATTTCATTGAAGAAAATAATACTATAAATGTCTGGAAAGAAGTAGTTCAGGTACCAAGGAATGTACAAGATGTGATTTTTTAAAATGAGAGGAGACCTTATAATATTTTTAAAGGCAAAGATAGAGGCTTACAGCCAAGAATAACTTGCTTTGCAAAGATGAACATAATCCTGGGCGGGAGGTGGGGGGGGGGGGGGCAGTAGAAATGGACCTTTATTGGAAGAAAGTACTTTGAGGGATTTCTGATGAAAAGATTAGAACTGAGTAGGAACTTTTGGGAAAACACAAAAATACAGAGAAACCTAAAAAAGGTGAATTTATTCAAGCTTTGCGTTTGAGGTAGTTAAATAAGAAAAACAGGACCTGGGAATAGATTGATTTGTTTCTGAGCATTGAATAGGGGAAAGGGAAGGGAAAGTAAAAAAAAAATACACTAGCGTAGTGTATCAGCAAGCACCTCAACACACTCAGGGTGGCTGCTAGCACAGGTTCTTAGATCTGCTTTTCTAAAGGAAAGCAACTCAAAATGGGTTAACAATCTTACTTTAATCAATCAAATATCATTTACCTAGTTCAGGGGGAAAAGTCGGCACCCTGAACTTCAGAGAATACAAACAGAAGTTACAAACAAACAGAAAAAC
>CM053580.1:266661283-266700762 GCA_028627135.1 Pseudochirops cupreus | reverse complement strand
GGTGGGTGGGGGAAAGACAGGGAGAAAATATGTAACTCAAAATCTTGTGGAAATGAATGATGCAAACTAAAATAAAATTTAAAAAATAATTAAAAAAAAACAAAAAAAACAAAAAAAAGAAGAAAAAGATATGGAAGAGTAACCACCCAGAAGAATAATCTGGAAATCCAAAGACCAATTGAGTAAATGAGTAAGACCATGAGTAAATGACCAGTTGAGAAACTGTGAGAAATGGATAGGCTGGCAGCTCTGTCATTCTGACCCTCTTCAGAATAGAGTTGTAGATCAAGGTTGGACATGTAGGTCTACCACTATCACCTGAGAGCATGATCTCAGATTCAACCTGCGAATGAAGATGAGAAGTGTGTTAGTTTTGTCACTTTGTCAGACCTGATCCTGTGCCCTCAAAATTTCTCAGCTAGCTGAAAGAGGCTAGGGAGCAAGAGATTTCTCCTGAAGATCTATACCCTGAGCCAAGATTGTAATTGAATTAGCCAGAAACAAACTGAGATTTAGAATAAACAAAGCTCAGATAAGGAGGGGAGTAATTATATCAAGCATTAGATCTGGGATTATGACCTTCAGGGCAAGGAAAAGAATTCAGGTATCTATGAATAGATACAACACAAAGGAAAATGAATCAATACCTGATGAAGCAGAGGACTCTTTATTTCCAAGACAGTATGGACCCATAACAGGATATCCCTGAATTACTGAAAAGAGAACAGCAACTGTAGAAACAGAATTTATGGCTGAACAGTAGAAATAATTGGCAAAATAGGAAAACCTGAATCGAGAGCACCAAGTCTCACCAAAAGAAAAACTGAGAGAATTATTGATTAGGAATGAAAATATTCAAAAGAAAAGGAAAATAAAGAAGAATAGAAGCAAAAAGCAGCAACATTAAAAGACAATAGGATCAATTTTGATTACATTAAATTGAAAAGTTTCTGTACAAATAAAGCCAATGTAACCAAGATTACGAGGGAAGCGGAACATTGGGAAAGAATTTTTACAACACGTGTCTCTGATAAAGGCCTCATTTCTAAAATATACACAGAACTGAGTCAAATCTATAAGAATACAAGTCATTCCCCAATTGATAAGTGGTCAGAGGATATGAACAGGCAGTTTTCAGAGGAAGAAATTAAAGATATTTATAAGCATATGAAAAAACGCTCTAAAGCACTATTGATTAGAGAAATACAAATGAAAATAACTCTGAGGTACCACATCTCACCGGTCAGACTGCCTAAGATGACAAAACAGGACAATGATAATTCCTGGAGAAGATGTGGAAAAATTGAAACACTAATGCATTGTTGGTGGTGTTGTGAACTGACTAAACCATTCTGGAGAACAATCTGGAACTATGCCCAAAGGGCCACAAAAAAGTGACCCAGCAATACCACTTCTAGGATTGTATCCCAAAGAGATCACAGAAATGGGAAAAGGACCCGTATGTACAAAAATATTTATAGCAGCTCTTTTTGTGGTGGCAAAGACCTGGAAATCAAGGGGATGCCCATCAATTGGAGAATGGCTAAACAAGTTGTGGTATATAAATGTAATGGAATACTACTGTGCTATAAGAAATGAGGAGTAGATGGATTTCATAATAACCTGGAGAGACTTATATAAACTGATGCTGAGTGAGGAGAGCAGAACCAGGAGAACTTTGTAAACTATTATAGACACATCGTATGTGTGACAACTAACTTTGATAGACTGGACTCCTCTCAGCAACACAAGATTAGAAGACAACTCCAAAGGACTCATGATGGAAAGGGATATCCACATCCAGAAAAAGAACTACAGAGTCTGAATGCAGTGTAAGGTCCAAGAAACTTTGTGGTAAAATTTAAGAATTTCATTGAAAAACAAGAAACCTTGCAAATGACCAGGAGAAAGACCTTCAAATATAAAGGAAAGGAAGTCTAGACAACACAAAACTATTCTGTACTCACTAAAACTGCTAAAGGAAATGGAATAATGTGTTTTTAAGACTGAAGGAGCTCAAAGTGTAATCCAAAATTATATACCTTGCGAATCTGAGCCTAACCATCAACGAGAAGCTTGGATGTTTAATTTTTAAAATGTCCTTGAAACATTCTTTGAAAGAAAACTAGACTTGAAGAAAGTATTTTCCCCTAAAGCAGCACAAACAGAAATCCAGGAAATGAAAAATAAATAAAGCAAGCAAGAACAACTACAAAATAACATAGACTATTAGGAGATTTCTTTCTGAATATAAAGGAGATAAGAGGGAAAAGCAGAAGCCAAATTGAAGAGATAGTAGAAAAATGGGCCTGAGGTGTCATGGATTAAACCTCCCAACATTCTGCTTATAGGCATATCAATGTCTTTGTTTCTTTTTTGGGGGATTTTAGGGTTGGGGAGGGGACAGATTAAAAAAAAGACCGAGGGGGACTATGTGATTACCTTAATCAAGTCAAAAGGCAGTGAAGCAAAATAACTTAAGTAGCCTCTCAGGAAAAAAAAGGGTGCACAGGACAATGGGCAAGGAGGCAAATGAAGGCAGTATAAAATAAGAAAAGAAATAGGGAAATCTTGTTTCAGTGGTGTGAGGGGTATCACTGATGAATTCCAACAAGAAAAAAAATATTCTATAAAGGGATTTGGGGGATTTTATAATGGGTATAATCTGCAGGGATTTACTGTTTAGAAAGATTGCTCATTCCACCTCAGGAGAAGAGAAATCAGAGTTTCTAGGGACAATTGACACCCATAAGAGTAAGAGAACATAGATTCAGGAAGGGTATTTTAAGAAAAATGGGAAAGAATAATAACATTGGGGAGCGCAAAGATCAATAGTGAACTATACAATCAAGGATATTAGAAGACTGCAACTATGGGTTATCTATTATCATCTATAAGAATTAGCATTTAAAAGAGTGAAACACAATAGTAAACAGATTTTGGGGCAAGATCTTCAAGGTAAGAACAGAAACTATTTTGATTAGGATTGTCTTAAAAATATATTATTCTAAAACAAGACATGTTACTGTTTTTACAGAGAAAGTAGGGGAAAATTCTAATTTTGAAAATAAAATATTAAGGACAAATATTAAGGAAAACATAAACTGAACCCTCATAACATTAAGTATGAATGGACTAAACAATCTAATAAAATGAAAGAGTACCAGATTAGATTAAAAGCACATACATACATTTTTTTAATTACAAAAAAAACATTTAAAAATCAAAGCCATACAGAGAAGAAAAATGAGGGACTTGAAAAAAAAATTTACTATGTATCAGGTGAATGCAAAAAAATGAGAGCTACAATCATGTAATCAGATAAAGCAAAATAAATAAAAAGGGAAAAAGTAAAAATGGATAACAAAGAAACTACATTATGCTAAAAGAACTACACATCACAAATCAATATCTGTACTAAATGTACATGCATGAAATGACTTAGCATCTAAATTCATAAAGGACAAAGAACTATAAGAAGACAGTCAGTAGCATAATAGTGGCAGGAGATTTTGATCTCTCTTTCTCAATTTTGGGTAAGTTTAACAGAAAGATTTTTTTTGAGGGGGAAGACATAAAAATGAACATATTCCTAGATAAACTAGAACTAAAAGACTTACATTCTTTTCTACATGGGACTACAAAAACATAAGCACTTCTCAGCACCACATGAAACTTTTACAAAAATTAATCATGTATCCAGGAAGAGAGATGTTTCAAACAAATGTAGGAAGGCAGAAATAGTAAGCAAATCCTTTAGAGACTGTAATACACTAAAAAAGAGTAGGGAGGAGAACAAACAAAAAACACAAATCCAAATAAACACTTAATGATTAAATCTTAAATAAGTGGGTCAAAGAAAAAATCATAGAAACGATATACAATTATGTGAAAAACAATGATAGTAATGAAACAACATAAGAAAATAGAGAAATCCTCAAGGAGAAAATTACATCCCTATAAATACACATTAACAAAACAGGAAAAGGGGGAATTGATGAGAATGCATTTGAATGAATTAGAAAGCTAACAAATAAGTCTGAAATAACTTATTATTTGAATGAGGAAAAATTAGAAATTAGAGGAAAAATTGATAAGCTGGAAACAAAAGAATAGAAAAGTTGGTTCTTTGAAAAGATTAATAAAAATCAATTAATTTTCATCCATCCTGATTAAAAAGGAGGGCCAAAAATCAACAAAACAGCAAAAATAAGAAGAAATCACAAGAAGCCAAAAGAAATAAAAAGAATTATCAGAACTTAATATGCAGTTTTATGCAAAAACAAAACAAAAACCAAAAAAAAAAAAACCAGAACAAGACACAGAGGAATACTTTCAAAAATATAAAAATACCCAGAATATTAGATAAAATGGAGTGTTTAAATAATCCAATCTCAAAAGAGGAAATAGGACTAGCTGTAAAAAATAAACCAAAGAAAGAAATCTCTAGTCTTTAAGGATTCACAGAAGAAAGGGGAACAAGAGAACCAAGTGAAAACTGAAAGAATCTATTGATTACCTGCTTAAAACAGCAACCAACCCTCAGCATTTGCACATTTAACTTTTGTGATCTCAAGCACTGGTGTAATTTTATTAGTAACCTAATTTTCACTGTCATGTTGGCAACCATGCTGTCACATCACAGCTATGCACAATGGAGAAAAAAGTAAGAAGCACAATGTACTCAAGTTTATGGAATGGCTGGCATCCTACAAGGTGCTTCACTGATTTTGTTCACCCTTCTGATGTAAACAGCTCTCTGTGCACTGGAAGTGTTGAAGATGATGATAAGACCTTGCCAGTCTTGGCATCTTCCAACAGCAGCAACCAAAGTCTACCAACCTCTACCTTGGTTTACAGAAGACAGCTAAGCTGGAGGGGTTTAAAGCAGTATTGTATCATCTGAAATCAATGTGTTGTTGGGTTTTTTAAACTGAAATATTAGTATGAAAGACTATAGAATTCTAGGGAATTACTAGCAAGAAAAAATGTTTTTTAAGTTACCAATTTTATTTTGTGTACTGCATTTGTATACTGTTTTGTTATTAAGAACTGTATGCAGGGGGAGGGGTAGGTGGTGCAATGAATAGAGTACCAGCCCTGGAGTCAGGAGGACCTGAATTCAAATGTGACCTCAGACATTAACACTTACTAGTGGTGTGACCTTGGCCAAGTTACTTAACCCCAATTCCCCTGCCTTCCCCCCTCCAAAAAGAAAAAAAAAAGAACTGTATGCAGAAAAGTGTATTTTCAGCAATTTCTAATGAAAGATTGCAGTTTTGGTTGGTTACAGGAACCTAATTTCCTGTTTCCCATAGGCTCAATGTATCAATTTTCATGTTTTTTTATACTATCGCATCATTTTCTAGGAACATTACCCCTGCAAAAGTTGAGGAATGACTGCAAATGCAAAATGAAAATGCACAATAGTGTACATAATGCAGAGGTTAAAGAGCCATGAAAAAATATGAGAAACAGCCAGAAAGTGAAGGAGTTACAGTCAGTATTACACAAGATTTGGCAGCCACCATTATAAAAAAAGAGAGTTCGAAACACAACATTCCAAAAGGCAAAAGGTAAAGGCTTACAATGAATAATAACTTGAGAAAAATTCTGGGGGGTAAAAAAGGAAGGAATATAAATTTTTGATAGAGGACTTATAAATATTCTTGATAAAAATACATGCACTAAGAAGGACTGTGAAATAAGAACACAAGAGTCAAGAGAAATATGATAAAGTAAGAAAACAAATATCTACAAAGATGATGGGTTTACATTTTAATAGGGGAAGATCAGTTAAGTACCCCTTAGAACCCTATTACTATCAGAGGTCAAAGAAGTAGCTAAAATAAGACACTGGATGTGGGAGTGGTACTGTTATATTTGGAGACCATAAAATATGACTGGAAAAACAAAACAGAGAGCTAAGAAAGAAGGAAGGGGGAACACAGGGCAGAAATTGCTCTCACATAATCTGGGTTTTTAAGGAGGAGAGTATGCAAACAAGGAGGAAGGAATAATTAAAGTGAACATCACTTGAAGCTCACTCTCATATGAATCAGCTGAAGTAAGAAAGTAAGGCAGAACACATTCACACGCTACAGATTTCAGTGTAGGAATACATTCAACTGAACAGGAGCAAAGGATGGAATGGGGAGAGAGGAGAGTGAAAAAAAAGGGAGGGAGAGTAGATTCAAGGAAGGATTAATCACAAGCAAAAGAAACACTAATCTGAGAGGATGGATTGTAAAGGGAGGTTTTACATGGGAAAATAAAAAATTACAGATAAGGATTGGAAAGCCTAATTCAGTTATATATTGTTTATGAGAAACACATTCAATGTAATGGAATACTATTGTGCTATAAGAAATGGGGAGGAGACGGGCTTCATATCTACCTGGAGAGGCTTATACAAATTGATGCTAAGTGAGAAGAGCAGAACCAGGAAAAACTTGTACACAATCACAGATACATCATATGTGTGATGACCAACCCTGATAAACTAGATTCTTCTCAGCAACGCACAGCTATAAGACAACTCTACAAGTCTCAGGATGGAAGGAGAGATCTAGAGAGATCTAGAAAGAACAGAGTTTAAATGGAGACTGAACCAATCTACATGCTATCGCTCTTTTCCATGTTTGATGTTGTTTCCTTTTTCCTATTGTCTACTCCATTGGTTACAACCCTTCTATACAACCAGACTAACGCCCAATATAAAAGTACTTGCAGATTCTATACTTGACTGCATGCCACCATGGCGGGGGCGGGGGGAGGGAGAGAAGGGAGAAAATTTGAAACTCAAGGGAATCTGCAACTGAATCTTGTAAACCAAAAGTAAACAAACAAATCAATTAATTTTTTTTTTAAAAAAGAGAAACATTCAAAATGAAAATATATCCAATGATTTTTTTAAAAAGGGAGCTGAAGTAAAATTATTTTTCAGATACACTTTTTAAAAAAGCAAGCATAGGGGGCAGAGCCAAGACTGCAGCATAGAAGCAAGAAAACTCCGTGGCTCCCCCCATGACCGCCTCAAATATCTATAAATTATGACTCTAAACAAATTTTAGAGCTATAGAACCCACAAAGTTACAGAGAGAAAGCTCCCACAGAAGGCAGCCTTGCAGGCAGACAGGAAGGGTTCATCGCAGCCTGCTGGGAGCTGGGGTATCCATGGTTTTAGTCCGAGGATGGCCCGATCAGCCATGGCTGGAGGGACTTCCAGAGAGTGGATCACTAGTAGCTGTGGACATTTACAGAATTATCAATCCATAAATGCTGAAAAGAAAAAGTAAGAAGTCAGTGTGGACTTTAGGAACAGGGGGACCAAGAGTGAGGTCCAGCGTCTGCCCCTAAAAGGGAGAAGCAGCTCAGGCACAGTGGTCGTGCAGCCTCCTCCACATGGCAGCTTCAGAGCTCCTGGCCTGCAGATTGTAGGGGGACCAGGCAACCATTCTGAGGGGTAATTGCTCTTGCTTTAATCTGCTTTGATCTGGATTACTGTCTTGGTCCTGGGGTATGTGACCAGGTGCCAGAGCCGTGGAAGCTTCACCCAACTAATAGCTCCAGCAGCTGCAAAAACCCCAGCGATTTGGGACAAAGCCCTCCTCTCTGGAAGCAGAGTTCTAATGTGGCAAAAAGCTCATAAGTCAAGTAACTGAGTAGCAACATAAGCAGGCAAATGAAGCAAAGCAAGCATTGCCATCTAACTTTAGATTCCTTTTTGGGGACAAAAAAGATCAAAGCATGGAATGGCAGGAGGACAACACAGTCAGAACTACAGCACCAAAAGCTTCCAAGAAAAAGATGAACAGGTTATAGGCCACAGAGGAGCTTAAAAAGGATTTTTAAAAACAAACAAGAGAAGTGGAGGAAAAATTGGGAAGAGAAATGAGAACGACGCAGGAAAATCATGAAAAGAGAGTCAACAACCTGACTGAAGAAAATAACACCTTAAAAAATAGACTAACTCAAATGGCAAAAGAGGTCCAAAAAGCCAATGAGGAGAAGAATGCTTTAAACAGTCAAATTTGCCAGACGGAAAAAGAATCTCAAAAGCTCACTAAAGAGAATAATTCCTTCAGAATTAGTTTGGAGCAAATGGAAGCTAATGACTTTATGAGAAATCAAGATACTATTAAACAGATACAAACAAATGATAAAATAGAAGGCAATGTGAACTATCTCACTAGAAAAACCACTAACCTGGAAAACAGATCCAGGAGAGACAATTTAAAAATTATTGGACTACCTGAAAGCCATGATCAGAAAAAGAACCTAGAAATCATTCTTTAAGAAATTCTCAAGGAAAACTGCCCTGATGTTTTAGAACCAGAGGGCAAAATAGAGGTTGAAAGAATTCACCAATCACCTCTTGAAAAGGATCCCAAAAAGAAAAAAACTAGGAATATTACAGGCAGGTTCCAAAGTTCCCAGATCAAAAAGAAAGTATTACAAGCAGTCAAGAAGAAACAATTCAAATATGGTGGAAACACAATCAGGATAACACAGGTTCTGGCACCTTCTACATTAAGGGATCAAAGGGCTTGGAATATGATATTCTGGAGATCAAAGGAGCTGGGATTAAAACCAAGAATCACATACCCAGCAAAACTGAGTATAATGTTTCAGGAGAAAATATGGTCATTCAATGGAGGACTTTCAAGCTTTCTTGATGAAAAAACCAGAGTTGAATAGAAAATATGACATCCAGATACAAAAAAGCAAGAGAAGCATGAGAGGGTAAACAGGGAAAAGAAATCATTAGGAACTTATCAAAGGTGAACTATTTACATTCTTACATGGAAAAAAATGATAATTATAACTTATGAAACTTTTCTCAATATGTGGATAGGTGAAGGGAATATAAATATACATATATGCATACATACATATATGTCTATACAGGATGGTATATATGGGAGTATGAATACATATGTTTGTGTGTATGTGTATAGGTACACATAGACAGAGGGCACAGGATCAACTGGATAGGAAGGGATGATACTTAAAACGTGAAATTGAGAGATGAGAGAGGAATAAAATGAGAGGAGATGGGGACAGACAGAATGGGGTAAATTATCTCATATAGAAGAGGCAAGGGGAAACCATTGCAATGAAGGGCAAGAACAGGAAGGCAAAATGGCATGGGTCAACCTTACTCTCATTGAATTTGGCTTAGGGAGGGAATGACATACACACTAAATAGGGTATCTTGTCCTACAGGAGAGTAGGGGGGAAGGCGATAAGAGGAGGGATGATGGATGGGAGGGCAGCTTGGGGGGGAGGGTAATTAGAAGCACACACTCTTGAAAAGGAACAGGGTCAAAGTAGAAAACAGAACAATTGGGGAGCAGGAAAGGATGGAGGGAAATATAGTAAGTCTTTCACAACATACCCACTATAGAAATGTTTTGCGTAGCTACACACATACAACCTATATTGAATTGCTTATATTCCTAGTAACGGTGGGTGATGAGGGAGGAAGGGAAAGAATCTGGAATCCAAAGTTTTAAAATCAAATGTTAAAAAAAATATATTATTATTATTATTACATGCTAGTGGGAAATAAGATATACAGGCAGTGGGGTAAGGAGATTCATACTGCCCTACCTGAAAGTGGGAGGAGGGATGGAGGAGGATATGGGAGAGAGAAGATTGGGGGAGGGGGTATACAGTGGAATCACTGTTTTGGAGTAGTGGGTAGGGTAAAGACAGGGAGAAAATTTGTAACTCAAAAACTTGTTGAAATGAATGAAGTAAACTAAAAATAAACATAAAATTTAATTTAAAAAAAAGCAAGCATAGCAGTCATGATCTCAGATAAGTAGGCAAACAGTATAAAGAAACTGATTAAAAGAGATAATCTGAAAAACTACATGAAGTGGAAGGATACCATAAGCAATTAATATCAATATTTAACAAATATGTGCCAAAAGGTAGATAGCATCTACTTACATAAATGAAAAGCAAAATAATTTATATATGGAAGAAACAGCAGCAAAAAACCACAATAAGTGGAGACCTCAATATATCCCTTTCAGCCATAGACCAATTCATTTTGTTAGAATTAAGCTAGTTTCCAATTAAGTTTATATCTTTTCTTCAAAGTATCTTTATTGATTAATCATTAAGCAATGTGTTTAATATTTCTGCTTTGTCTTTTCATGAAGCTTTTAGAGCCATAATATGTAAGTCTGTTGTTAAATGTGCCACATAGATCTGATAAATATATGTTTCTGTCTATTCCCCTTCAACAAATACCAGAGGTCTTTCATAGCTAACTTTTCTGCAATTCTATTCAGTTTATTTGTTTGTATGTGTATGCGTTTGTGTACGTATATCTATGCATGTGTGTGCAAAATGAAGGTTTAAAGAACAAATCATGAAAAAACTGAGAATTTCATCAAAAAATGACAATGAGAATGATAGCATATAGCCAAAGTAGCCTTTAAGAGAAAATGTATATCTATAAGCAATTTTAAGAACAAAATAGAGAAAGAACAAATCAATGAATTTTGCATGCAACTAAAAAAGAAAAAACAATTCTACATGGTTGCTTCACATCTGTCAGATTAGTAAACATCACCATTTTTTAAGAGAATGATCATTTTTAAACATCTTGGGGGAAAAAGCACCTTAATACACTGCTGATGGAGCTATAAATTAATAAAAATTAACTAAACTGGTAAAACATTTTGATCCAGAAATACCACTACTAAGCCAAAAACCCAAACAAATCAAAGAAAGAAGTCTCGTTATGTACAAAAATATTTCTAGTACAAAAAAATTGAAAACTAAGGCAAAGCCCATCTAATGGAAAATGGAAAAGTTATGGTATATGAATATAACAGAATATTACTTTATAAGAAATGACTAAATAGATGGGTTAAGAGAAAGTTTGGAAGAATACACAAACTGATGCAGAGTGAACTAAGCAGAATGAAGACAAAAATTTATACAATACCATAAAGAAAAATAACTTTATAAGACTTGAGAACTCTAATAAAGTCAAAAACAAAGCAAGATTGCAGAGAACCGAAGACAAAGCATGCTACCCACTTTCTGTAAGATAGATACTGAATTTAATAAAGAAGGAGATATATATTTTTGGATGCGGTCAATGTCAGAATTTGCTTTGTTTAATTATTAACTTTTGTTACAAGGACATCTTTTTTTCTTTTCTCTCTTCCCCGCGCAAATTCTTTTGTTCAACTGCAGGGAAGGAATTTGGAGGGAGAAAATATTAGTGTTTGTTAGTTGAAATGAATTGTTTTTGAAAGGGGAGGTTGTGCCAGTTTAACCTCAGTTCCTTTTGTGACATGAGATTACTTGACTGAAAGACATGGAAATGCTCTAAATATACTTTATCAATGCCCAAGGAAGAATATATTATAGTGAAAAGAGCAATGTCACAAAATCAGAGGACCTAGGTTCAAATCTCCCTCTGATACCATCAAGGTCAAATATGACCTTGAACAAATTATGTAATCTCTGTTTCTTCATCTCGAAAGTGAGGGAATTCAATTAGACTGACTTCTGAGGTTAATTTCAGTTCTAAATCCATGAAACTATGACTTAGAATTGAACAAAGCAGATGACAAAGTTACTTACAGAGCTATCTTTCTGGAAAAGATGGGGAGATCTGGGCTAAATAATAGTATAGTCAGGTAATCTGGGACTGACAGAAGGGCAAACCCCAAAATCATCATTAATGTGTAATGTCACCTTGGAGAAATTACAAAGTCTTTGGCCTTGTGCTGTTTAACACTTTAGCCATGACTTGGTTAAAAGGCACAGATGACAGTTTTATCAAATTTGCAGATGAGACAAAACTAGGAAGGTTAACTAATACATTAGATAGCAAAAAAGGAGACAAAAAGATCTCCAAAAGGTAGACTATTTGGGTCAAGTATAATAAGTAGAATTATAAAGTCTTACATTCAAGTTCAAAAACAGCAACTTCACAAATTTGAAAGGGAAGAAAGGGAAGAAGACAGCAGTTCATCTGAAAAGGATGTAGGAATATCAGTAGATTGCAAACATACATACATATACACACACATATAATACATACATACATATATATGTAAGTGGTAGGATATAGCAGTGAGAAAAAGATTACTATGGTAATAGTTAGCATTAAGAGGCAGCTACCACTACAAAATCAATCTCCAAAAATCAACAGCATTCTATAAAATAATTTTTAAAAACTACACACATACAAGTAGCAATAACAGAAAGGGAAATCTCATTCCAAATAAGTACAAAATACATAACTATCTGGAACACAACTTCCCAAAGCACAGAAAAGACATCCATATCCAATCACAAAGCAATCCTTAAAGAAATAAAGAGCAATCTAAAGGAGAAGATACTTTACAGATATTGACAAAATAATAACAAAATTCATTTGGAAAAGCAAAAGATCTAGAATATCAAGGGAAATGATGAAAAGAAGAATGAAGGGGAAACAGCACTTGTAGATCTCAGACTATATTATAAAACAACACCAACCAAAATGCTTTAGTATTGCTCGAAGAACAGAAAGATCAATGGAACAAACTAGACAAGGAAAATTTGCACACACAAAAAAACAGAACTCAATAAATCATGGATTGATAAAGTAGAAAACATAAGTAACTTAGAGAAAAACTCTCTATTTGATAAAAATGGCTAGGAAAACTGGAAAGTATTCTGGCAGAAAGTAGGCTTGGAGTTATCTTACACTACATACCACAACACAATCTAAAACTGATATGTGGCCATAATATTATTAATATCCCACAATATTATAATTGGGGAATGGCTAAACAAACAGTGGCACATGAATATAATAAAATACTACTATAAGTGCTATAAGAAACGATGGGTGTAATGAATACAGAGGAAGCATGGAAAAATCTATGTGAACTGACACAGCATGAAGTAAGCAGAGCCAAGAAAATAATAGACACAAGTAACTACAACAATGTAGATAGAATGACATGCCAAAAAAAATCAAAAGTAAATGTAACAAAATTATAAAGATCAAATGAACCTCAAATGAGGTGAAACAAGAAAAAATCCCCAACCTAAGTGAGAGGATCACAGGTATTAAAAACTACATGTTTTTGAACTTTTTCAATGTATTGATTAGTTATACTGTCTTTTTTCCCCTTTCTAAAAAATACTATTTGTTATATGGGATAATTCTCTGGAATGGAGAGAGGGAGGGATACTATGGTGATGTAACAAACAGAAAACATCAATTAAAAAACCAACGTTAATACTATCATATTAGTTCTTGGCGTTACTCAGAATGAATATTGAGAAATATAAGAAATACTCAAGAGATCAACCAGGGTAGTGAAGGGCTTAAAGAAAATGCTACTTGAGTATCAGTTGAAGGAACTGGGTCTATTTTGTCAGGATAAGAAGAGACTTTGAGAAAAGGATGGGAGAGAGGGTATATTAGCACTATATCCAAGTATCTAAAGTGTTGTAATGTGCAAGTGGAATTATTAGTGTTGCTTGGCTTAACACCAGGCAGCAAAACTGGGAGCAAAGAGTAGAAGTTGCAAAGAGGGAGGTTTGGGTTTCATGTCAGGAAAAGCATTTAAAAATGGAGCTTTTCAAAATTGAAAAGCAATACCTTTGAAGGCAGTAGTATGTTACACTAAGTGTTGGTTTTCAAGGAAACACAAGATGCCCAGTCGTCAGTTATATTGAAAAGGTTCTTCAGGTATAAGTTGATCTGATGGCCTCTGATAGCCTGTTTACTCTGTGAAATAAGTTTTCCCAAATAACTGTTACCCTATATTCAAAGCATCAATATTGTAACACAAAGGTACCTCTAATTCATTGTAAACCCAATAATGAATGTGAAACTGTCCATGCTATACAGTCTTATACAGACATAGTAAGTTGATAAATCTGATTTTTATATATATGTGTGTGTGTGTGTGTATGTGTGTGTGTGTGTGTACACACACATATATATCACAAACAAAATTCAATAATCCGTTAAGCATTTGGATAAAAATAAAACACTCAGCAAATTTTTATGGCCTGAGAACCACAATCTACCAAATAGGAAGAATATATGTAACAGACTCCATGCAAGGACTATAAAGAGGTGTTAGCATACTACCTATATACTATAATGGCCTCCATTTAATGTTTCTGAAGAATAAATACCTTTCTTGCCACTGAACCATACCTTTTATTTGTATAAACAACCAGTTTTCTTAGAGATATTTAACTTTTATGGGAATCTTGAGTTTTTGAAATAGGAAATATGCTGCACTTTCAAAACATTGTTTCCTTTATTACTATGTCCTCTTTTGTTCAGTATATTGTTTCTTTTATTATCCTGTCCCTCTCCATTTATTTCTCTAAAACCTACAACCTCCTTCCTGCTCTTTTCTAAACATTAAATTTTTCTATCATTTTTCTCTATCTTAAAATCATATTTTTGAATACAAAAAAATTAATACTTAAGTATTGGGAGTATGCTTATATAACATTTTCTTACTACTTCAAAGCTTAAACTACCTCCTCAGTCTAAAAGCAATAAGAAAGAGAAAGGAAATTTAAATGCACAACTAAAATAATTGTGGAATAAAGTTGAAAACATATATAAGGAAAATTCTAAACTAAGATTTAGTACAATATGACTGCCATGTTGGACTCTAGTCAAACATTCTGATTTGTCTATAGAGTGTTAAATCTGTTCCTTGAAACACACAATGCTTGCAACGTGGCTGATATTTCACTAAATTTGGAATTTCCTAAAACTCCATGAGATTTTAAGCCTTCAACACAACTACACCTGTGAACAGATATTTTCAACCTTCTAAAAAAGTTGGTCCTATCAGCATTACTCTATATTTAAAGGCCTTCAGATGACAAACTTAATTAATTCAGAGCCTAAGTCATCCTCTTCTTTGCTGTTGTGCCTGGGTTTTCCAGCATTCTAGAGCAGTGTCTTTCATTTGACATAGAACACAGGCAGCAGTACTGGCACAAAGGGAGGAGGTGGAGAGCTGCCTCTGCCTTGCCTTCCTTTTTACTCATGCTGGGTTACATCCTAAAAATGTTCCTATAAAAAAGGGAGGGCAATGGTACTATGTTCAAGCCCTAGTGAATTATGGAAGGCAAAATAGTATGATCCAAGATGGGAAGCATGAAGAAAAGCCAAGTAACAGTATTGAAGACTGCGATGTCCTTTCAAATAACATGTTTTAAAAAATGGTGTAAGACAAGTTGATAGACAGGTGAGATGCTTACTTTAAGGAACATTTGTGTATATTACTCAAATAAAGCTCTGTACTATATTAGAAAAAGCAAACAAAAATTCTTAAATGAACATTTTAGCAATACAGTTCACATCTCAGTTGCAAAGAAAGACTCGAGGAGAGACACAATTCCTTCATCAACACAAGTTGCCATGAAGCTAAGGCCTTTGAAAATTTAGGATATTTAAAGAATATCCTAAAATCCCATTTTCCTGAAAACTCAACTCGAGTACCAAGTAACTCTTAGTATTCTGCCTACCGAAATTACTTTGCATTTCTGTTGTACATTTTCTGTCTATATTTATTTAAATGTTGTCTGCCTAGATTAAATGTAAACTTCTTGAGGACAGAGACTCTCATTTTTGTCTTTGCATCCCTAGGCTTAGCCCAATGTCTGGCATAGAGTAGGTCCTAGATGAACCCAAGTAAGTACTTGTTGGTTGGTGACTGATTCATAAAAAGGTTGTCCTCTTCTTCCCTGTTATGTTCTTATGTCCTTCATTTGGTCTTAATATCATTTGAAAGGCAGAAAAGGAAACTCTTACAGAAAGGAAATCTCTGACACAATAAGAGCAAATGTATACCTAAAGAGGTAAAATCTGTGAAAACAAAACAAAGACAAAAACTAAACTCCAGGAGAATTGATACAAAGTTTATTAGATCCAAAGCAAATAGTCTCACAAAAGACCTAAATGCTTACAGATATAAATAAACTGAGTCCTCCCTCAAGCATGTTCTTTAGGGTTCATAGTCACAATAAGTCCTCAGAAAACTCCTTAGATGTGGTTCAAGCCAAACCAGCCTTATACCATGATACCTAACAAATAAGGTCATTGAAAGTTTCCTGTAGTTTCTCTGGGTTACAGGGAAGTGAGGGAAATCAATGAAGGAGGGGTTAATTAAAAGTAATACATCAGGCAAGAAAAGCCAACATCATACAAGGTGAATACTACTGAAACCAGTTAGTGGTGTTGTTTTAAAAAAAAAAAAGAAAGGGACTTATTACAAAAGAGAGGAAAACTAATCCTTCTGAAATGAGCAAACTACTCAAGCATTTCTTTAAAAATAGCTTTCAAAAAGGAAAATACTCATTCCTTCATTTAACAAACCCTTATTAAACAACTACTATATTTAGTAGGCAATATAAACTACTCAAAGATAGATAACTTCCGTACCATCCTAGAAGAATTTATAGTCTAGTAGATGAGATAATACATCTCTATGTATGAAAGAAAAAAATGGGGAAAAAAGTCCTAGGTAATTACATGACAGTATGCTACAGACTTTGTACGCAGGTGCAAAAACAATTCAGGCTAAGGACAAGAACACAATGCAATGGGGTTAATCAATGAAAAGTTCTTTGAGAAAGCTTTTTGAGCTGGTCTGAAAAATCACAGATTAGTAAAAAGACAAAAAGGCCCTGGCGAGAAACACAGACAAAAAGTATTATGTTCAATTTTGGGCACACATTTTACATAAAAGTGATAAAGTAGAAAGAAAGTATCCAGAGAAGAAAGACCAAAACAATGAAGAGCTTCAGGTATACAACATATAAAGATCTATGAAAGAAACTACAGGTGTTTGGCCTGGAATAAAGGAGATTTTGGGAAGGATGTGATGGCTGGCTTCAAAATTTTAAAAGTTGTAACCTGAAAAATTAGATTTGTTCTGTTGGGCTCCAAGGGGCAGAAATATGAACAATGTTTGGAAACTAAGAGGCAGCTTTAGGTTTGACATTAGGAAAAACTTCCTTAAAGTTAGAGTTATCCAAAAGTGTAGTGGGCTTTCCTGGGACACAGTAGATTACTCTTTCTTAGAGGCCTTTACGTAAAGGCCGATTACTAGCCAGTTACTTTGTAAAATAAATGTTTTTTTCCCTGTATGAAATGGACTAGATGGTTATGGAAGTCCTTTTTCACTCTGACAATTCTATGATTCTGTGTCTACTAACCTGGAAAGAGTTAGCAAGAACCTCTCAAGTTCATGTATATTTGCTTATATACAAAGCAACTGTATACACCTTTTTTGGGTTCCTATCAAATAAAGAAAAAAATATATAATTCCAAGTTGTAGCTTTATTTGGGAAGACAGGAAACAAGTTTGGAAAGTTAAGATGTGGCCAATGGATGGAGATCCTTAAATATCCAGATAAAAAATGAAGACCTTGATCAAATAATAAATAGATACAACACGTATTACCCAAATGTAATGAGACTATGTCTCTCAAACAAATGTTGAACACCAGAGAAGGTTCTTTGAAAGAGTTAACAACAGATATAACTTGGTTTGACTGCCTTCTAATTTTTAATGTCAAGTGAAGGATAAAACAGTGAGGTGATTATTTCCCAGAAATATTTGCCATTGTTTTAGAGGAAGGCCAGTGCAGAATCCAAATAGAAGAGAGATTACCTATAAAAGTGAAATACTCAAGATGTGTGGAATAGTGCTGATTGTCTCAAATCTCCAAAAGAGCCAGTTCTTATTGTCCTATCTACAAAGACATGATTAAATCAAACAGATGAATGACCATTGTCCACATTATAGTATACATTTGGGTCATCTATATAGAGAAGGTGCAACATAGAATAGCAATGTTGAAAGTGACCTCAGAGGCCTTTCAGTCTACCTATAACTCTTCCCAAGAAAACCCCAGGAAAATACACACAAATGATCATCCAACTTTTGCTTGAAAACTTCCAATAAGCGGACATCCAGTGCTTCCCAAGGTAGTGTTCTAATTTTGGAGAGCTTGCCTATAAGAAAGTTTCTCCCTCCATCAAGTCTAAATTTACTTTTTTCCACTTCTCCCCATTGTTCCTAAATTTGCTTTCTAGAGTCAAAAAGAAGATTAACCTCTCTACCACATGGTATATTTTCAAATATTTAAAAACAATTATCATGTTCCCTCCAAGCTCCCTTTTCTCCAGAGTAAATCTTCCCAGTTCCTTCAGATTCATACATGGCATGGACTCAAGAGCCTTTACCATTCAGGATACACTAACCTGAACAATCTCCAGTTTTTCCAGGGTTTTCCTAAAATGTAGTCTAAACTAAAAACAATAATTCTGGTATGATTTCATCATGACATAACAGAAAGTGACTCTAGGACATTTATCTTATAAGTAAATTTACAAATCAATAATGAATTGGATCTGGAATTCAACAAATAGGAGAGGAGGCTAGGTTGCCTTTGGGAAATCATCAAGTTATGTTGTTGTTTTTAAATGACCTCAAACTTCTGGATAAAACAAAGACTAAGTGTTTGTTTAGAAAGAAAAAGAAATATGTCAACAAGCAAAGAGTAAAAAATTAAAAGTCAATCAACATTTTTTTTAGTGATTTAATGTTTGCACCAAGTACCTTCTCAAGGAATTGTGGAGCCACTAAAGAAAAAAAGGGATACTGTCCCCATCCTTGTAAGTATTACAATTTGGCTGCGGAAGAAAAATTCACATTTTAGAGATTTTAAAAACAGAAGAAATATCAAGCATGTAAAGTAAATATGCAGAAATAAAAACTTTCTACAGAAACACTAGGAGAAGAGAAAAGAATGTTCTGAATTAAATACTGTTAACATAAAAATCTTTTAATACAAATTAACTGCAAGGTGGAAAGGGTCATAGATTGGGAGAATGACCATTCTATACAGACATAATGGCTACAAATCAAGGGGCAGATTTGAAACAGTGTCTGATACCATGCTAGTATTGATTGCCCTGAAACAGGTTTATTAACCAGGCTGGACAGATGGACTACTTATTTACTAACTATATAGGTTTTAGATACTATGCGTGAAGGTCTAAAATATACATATTTTGTGGAAGAAATATCAAGTTCTTTAGCAAACTGATATCAGTTAGATATAGTGAAAGGTGATGCAGTTGTTTCACTGAAAATGGTGTGGGGTACAGGGGAACCTAGGCTCAAGGAAAGACCCTGATGGATTTTTTAAAGTCATTTTTTTATGCATGAATGTACAAAACAGTGACCTGCTTGGCAAGCCAAATTCTAGAAGTTAAAAGGTTATAGATTTTTTTTAAAAGATACTCATTTTTTCCCACTCATCAAGGGCTTTGAAACAACACAGGTTTTTTCTTAGTCTCAGGAAAGCATCTGCACTGCCTTTCAATGAATCTCTGCTTCCTGACTCATTTCATTAGAGTACTGCTAGATCCCCCACCCAGAAAATAAAGCTATTTAAAAACCGACAAAACCTTTCTACAGTCTCATTATATACATGCCGTAAGTGTTCTGCACTAGTATAGCAGGGTCAAGTTTTGTGTTACTGATCTATCTGGTGAATGAATGGTCATTCTGCTTAATGGAATTTTCTAGTAAAAGTAACTACAAACTTCTTTTGGTTCAGCTCATTATCAGAAATCTAAAGTAGTAATTTTCTTCCTTCAAAAGCTGAGTATTCTAAAGATGATATGACCTTTATTGGATAATTAAGGATCATACCCTTTGAATATAAGTAATATGTTTTCAGTATTGTAGACATAAAAAGCAGAAATATATAGATCCTAGGACATATATTGAAAGTTGTTTTTGTTGTTTGCTTGCTAAAAAAAATCCTAGTTAAACAGCTAATTCTTTTATGATTTCTTTCTCCTAAAGCAGAATTCAGGAAAAAGAAATTTAATTGAGAAGTCTGGTTATTTAGGTTATAGTTAACTGAATATTACCACAGTTGAGGAGACAACCAAAAAAACAATTAAATAAACTCTAAGAACAGAAGGAAAAATCAGAAAGCCTAAGCTTATATTCCAACTCTTTCACTGTTTAACTTGTGTGAAATTTTCTCTTAGTTTTCTCATCTTAAAATGAGGATAATGATATCTTTTTTTATCTGTTTTAAAAAGCTATTATGGGGGCGGCTAGGTGGCACAGTAAATAGAGCACCAGTTCTAGAGTTAGAAGGACCTGAGTTCAAATCCAGCTTCAGACACTTAACATTGACAAGCCATGTGACCTTGGGCAAGTCACTTAACCCCAATTGCCTTGCCTTCCCCCCTCTAAAAAAGGGAAAAAAAGCTATTATGAAAATCAAATAAGATTCTATTAACACTCATGATTTCATCAAATAAGGGACTAAGATTGAGGAACTTTGTCAAACAATGCAGATTGTTACCTTCCATACAATTTTTAATCTTACAGAGTTGCAAAATAATATAATACATAAAAGTATTCTGAAATTAGAATGAACTATGTAAATACAAGGTGAGACTGCTATTTGATTTTTTTTAGTTAAATTTTGCTGCTTTTGGTATCGAGATCTGGAAAAAGTGTCTTTTGGCTATTAAATTTACTAAGAAGCAAAGCTTACTATTATTCTCTTCATTAGGCTGCTGCAGCATACCTGAACAAACCTCAGGAAACCACCAGAAAAAAAAAGTTATCAGGATCTATATCTATATCTTTGAGATTATGTCTCAAACAATATCCTAATGGGACCACTTAGTCAGAACAAGCAAGGGAATAGATATGTTTCACAATGTATTTAGTTCTACCAGAAGAGCTGAAAGCTCATCTCCTCAATTACATTAGAACGGCCTCATTTGATAAACAAGTACCAATTACAATATTGCTCTAAAAAGGCAACATTTTTCTCTTCTCATATCTGGCTTATATGAAACCTGTGTGTGGCCCATAATCATGCTCTTGCTGGCTTTTTTCTACCCTGCACCTAACTTCCTGATGTAAAAGGTGTAAACTACCTCCATCCAAAAGTAAATTTGCTCAAAGTATTTGCTTGGTCCTTCACTGCTTTAAAAAAAAAATGTTGGAATATCTCTTCCCTGGACAGAACAGCACCATACTGGACTCAGTCTCTCACTTTCCTTCTCAATCACTTGAACGCTGAACTTTCACAATAAAAAGTTTTGTTTTCCTTTTAGGGGCAGCTAGGTGACACAGTGAATAGAGCACCACCCCTGGAGTCAGAAAGACCTGAGTTCAAACCTGGCCTCAGACACTTAACCCTTAGTAGCTGTGTCACCATGGGCAAGTCACTTAACCCCAACTACCCTGCCTTTCCCCCTCCAAAAAGCAACCAAAAAAAAAAAGAGCCCTTTATAAAAAAGGCAGATGATCCATATTCAGAGCAACAGACTAATTAATAAACAGCTAGGGAGAAGGGAGGGAACGCTGACAAATTCTACCCCGGGCACCCTGCAATGTTTCCAAAGGCTGAAGTTTGGAGAACATACAACTAACCAGAGACAGTCTCTCTAGATAGCCTGACATATAAACTCTGGTAACTATACATTCAAGCCTTTCACAACTTTGCCTCCAACCTATAACTCTGAAGCATCATTACATACTCTTGCCCTTCTAGACTCTGTGATTCAATAAAATTAGTCTCCTTCTTGTTCCTCATGTGTTACTTCTTTTTCTCCATACCTTTTTACTGTCTTTCCCTCAACACTGGAAAGAACTTCCCGCACCCCACCTCTGGCTCACAGAATGTCTCTTTCTTCAAAAGAGTTTTTGTTTTTTGTTTTTTGGAGGGAAGAAGGTAGGGTAATTGGGGTTAAGTGACTTGCCCAAGGTCACACGGCTAGTTTTGTGTTAAGTGCTTGAGGCTGGATTTGAACTTAGATCCTTCTGACTCCAGGGCCAGTGCTCTATTCACCGTGCCACCTAGCTACCCCCAAAAGAGTTCTTAACCTAGAACAGATTTCAGAGGGTTCGTGAACTTGAATGAGAAAAAAAAAACAAAAAACATTTATTTTTCATTCCCCTATAACTGGATTTAGAATTGTCTTCAATCAATTAATACTTTTTTAAAAAAATTATTCTGTGGGGTGCTAAGTGGTAAGATAAAGCACCACCCCTGGAGCCAGGAGGACCTGAGTTCAAATGAGGCCTCAGATACTAACTAGCTGTGTAAATCTGGGCAAGTCACTTAACTCTGATTGCCTCAAAAAAATTTTTTTTTCTAAGATGGGGCTTTAGGCTTCACAAGATTGCCAGAAAGATTCACAACACAAAGAGGACATTCATGCAAAATGCCTGTTCTATATGAAGCCTTTCTTGATGCCTTCAAATGTTAGTAATCTCCCTCTCAAATTACCTTGCTTAACATGACTTTATATTTATCTGTATTTATTTCATATATACTTATCTAATTCTTTCCATAATATACAACATGGAACAGCAGACAGCAGAAAGAACACCGGGGGTTCAAGTCCTGTCTCTGACTCATATCAGCAGAATGACAGTAGAAGACCACCCAGTCTCTCTATACTCTGGGCAGCCAAGACTAAGTTGATAAGAAAGTGTATTAGTAAATGGAGTTTCCTTAAATAAACTACAAGTCTATTTACTATCCATACCCCTATATACTTACATATTTACTTGCTGTCTCTCCAGTTAGAATGTAAGCTCATTTCAAAAAGGGATTATTTCATTATTTCATACAAGGCTCACAATGGGCACTCATATACACTACATTTCACTGCATAACCACTGTACCATGTATGTGTGTGTGTGTGTTTGTTTTCAGTCCAAAAATTGGTTTATAACCTTTCATTGCTTAATTGTCCCATGGTATAATTCTGTTTGTTTGTCACGTTGCTTAAAAGGTAAACAGAGCAGCAATGTATTCACCAACGGCATATGGATACACATTTATCTCTTACGCGTTACCAGCCCCGAAACTAGGATTTTCAGAGCGCAAGCATTCAGTGTTCAATTTTAACACGAGTATTCTGTGCAGCCTAATCTTGCACCAAAGACAGTTTAATAATAAATGATTTTTTAAGTAATACTGGCACGATGTTTTAAAGCTTCACATAATGGTCACATCCCACTTTATTGCAAAAAAAAATTTTGCATAAAATCTGTGATGATTATGTAATGAAAGACAGTATTTGTTTATTAGTTGATTCTTTAGATAATACAACAGAGGGAAGTACCACTCTCTGAAGACTATATGCTTATTTTTTATATTTCACTGATGGGTTAATTACTAATTAAGAACTTTAAAAATTCTCTACCTTCTCAGCTCCTAACTTCAAAAGTCATCCTCAGTAGCCATCTCCTGGAACTTCCGTCAGTGTCTAGGGCCTCCTAGAATATCCTTGCACCAGGTTCCAGGGTAGACTAAATATCTGGAAACCAAGCGACAGATCTAAATTTCATCAGTTATCAGAAGAAAGCCAGGCTCAAAGGAGAAATGAGATAAGGCAGAAATGGTAGAAAGGTCTTAGTCCTCAAGAAAAGACAAAGGACCAAAACCCAAATATAAGAGCAGAGGTCATCAGAAAGGAGTGACTTGAGGGGCAAAGACCTCCCTGTCCTCTGTTATACTTCTTACTGAGTGGGTATGTGCTTCTCAACTAATACACTGATTAAAAAAGTAACTAGAGGTATCTGGAAAGTTATAGATCCATACCTATACCTTTGCTCTGGTTTTAACTATGGTAACGGTAGAACTAGAGCTAGAGATATTCTTGTACATTTAAGGGGGATTCTCATTATTAGTTTGAAAATAACCACTTGTCCAACAAATGCTCAGTGACTCACTGACATTGCTTAAGTGGACTTCAGCCCTGATAAGAGGGATTATTTTGCATTATGTTTCAGAGAGCCAGGAAGGGGAAGTACACCTCAATCCTTTAGAGAAAAGGATTTTCCTCCTTCCATATGCATGGTCACCACTCTCTAAAAGCCAAAACAGAGAAGGGATGTGAGGGTCATAGGAGCATAGGTTTTACCACATCAATACCTACTGTGTTATGTGAGGAAGGAGTAATGGCATTTAAGAAGATGAAATTTGGGAGAAATAAATTGAATTCAACTATATACATATGGAAGAAATATATACTGGGGTCAACACAATTTTAAAGGTCTTAAGGAGACAGATTCTCAAGTGATTTCAAAAATAGAGAGATTCTAAGAGCTTTAAAAAAAAATAATGGTTCCATTTTTTAAAAAAGCAAATGGGACAAAATTAGCAACAAATGACCTATAACCTCGCTTTCTCATCCTTCATAAAATCATAAAAATATTTATGATTATGAGCTACGTAAACATCAAGGATCTCTTCAATGAAAATATCAAACACAATGGGCAGGATTTTGCTTATGACATTTTATAGCAGTCCACATCTTTACAGTTATACAACTGGACAAAGAATATAAAGATTTTACAAGCCAAACTTCATCTATTACTGATAGTTTAAAACATCTGATTCAGAAGAAAATAAGCCCTTGAAGTTTTCTTCTCAAAATATAACATAAGCCACATGTTAAAAGTGGCTCCATGAAAGATGTCACAAGAGAGATAACTTTATTCAATGATCCTACAAATACTGGCATCAAGTGAGATATAAAACAGAGAGATATACATATTGTCTAAATTGTTCCAATATCATGGAATATGCCCTGTGTAAAGTCATAACAAAGAAAGGATTCCCTGGTGTGAGGTTCTTCAAATACTTCTATTCATAATTGACTCAGTACTAATAACAAAGGTTCAGGAATTCAAACCAAGCCAAGAGATCAGTCTCATAATGAAGAAGCAAAATATATGAAAAATAAAATTATGGTTGAACTGAAAGCCCATCAAATTGCTTTGTTACTATATATACTTTGGTCAGATATTGCAGATGAACAATAAGCCAAGCCCAGAACTGAGTAGAAAGAGATCTAGCTGCAATCAATATATGTGGGAAACTCTACAGTGTCTCCAGGGATCTTAAATATGGTCATTACTGCAAAAGGCTCCCTCTCTGACATCTATATTTTCTTGAGGGACTCTATATTTCTGTGAATCACAGAACACCACAGTTTCAAAAACCGTCATCACAAAGTAATTTGAGATTCTTCAGTGGGCAGTAGAGAGTACTCATAATCAGTGCAGAGTAATTTTCATTTCCATCCACCTATTTGCAGAGAATTTTTTTTAAAGCATATTCATCCTTTGTTAATTGGGAAGGCGGAACGACAGCTTCTGACTAACAATATCTATTCATAAATGTAGGAGTCCGTTAGACTAGGAGGTCCTTCAGAGCAGACAGTTTTCTACCTTTCTTTATATCCCCAGCACTTAGCACAATGTCAGGAACAAAGGAGGCACTAAATAAGTACTCACTGATTGATTCACTAGTAACTAATATCTTTCAGGATAGGTAAAGGGACAGCTTATTTATAATCACTCAAGATTACAAGGATTTCTCAGAGAATATCCAACAGTTCCATTTGTTCCGTGTGGAAGGGCACGTCTAATAGTTTGGGTTTCATCTTTGAGGCTATCCAAACAGATCCATCTCCACGGGTGAAGTAGTACGCATTCTACTTTATGCCCAAAAGAGATGTATCAAAAATGGAGAAAAGGTAACTCTAGTTCTAGTACTTCTGGTTTTCTTACAAACTTCCACTATACTTCTCCACCTGCAATTCTCCAGACTACAAAAGTAGTCTTGCAAAAATCTCACTTGCCTTCTGACCTGTTAAGTCAAACAACATTTGTATCCAAATAGTCTTTTTATGCTATATCGGTTTTATGCTATATCAGTTCTAATATATTTTTAGCAAGCTATTTGGAGCAAGAAGCTTCTTTTAAATTTGCTCCTTTCACCCTAAGTTACTAGACTGCAAAGCATGCATTTTAGAGCTGTGCAGCGTCAGCTCTGATATTGCAGGTCCACTTAGAGAAAATTGCAAATGACCATGCTTGAGCCACCCTGAATTGTAGAAGCAATGGAGGGTGCCTATGGAGATGCAAAATAGAGGATGTAAGCCTTGTAGAGCTTTTTTTAAAAGAGTTAAACTTTCCTTGTATAAATCTTTTTAAAAGGGTCACTCATTAAACCAACCTACCAAAATATCCACTTGCATTTTCAAAAACATCTCAAAACAAATATAAAATAAAAATAAAACATCATATCAGGATCATAAATTTAGAACTTCCAAGTATCTTAGACACCATCTACTTCAAATAGGTCTTTTTATAAGTAAGAAAACTGAGGCCCAAAGAGAGTCAGCAATTTCCTTATTACCATACTAATAATAAATTTGTGAACTAGTACCTCAAACTAAGGTGCAAATCTAGCGCTCTTTCCACTAAATCACAATAAATGTATACATCTTTGAAAAGGGTCTCCAATATCACCAAACTTAGCTGCCAAATTAATTTTTCCAACCAACCTGAGTTGGCCTAGTCTTCCCATACTGCACTATCTCTAAGGATCCACTAGGTGCCAGAGGAAAAAAAAAATTTTTTTAAAGGAACCTAGAAAGCATACAAGACATAAATTTGGAAATCTTGCCCAATGGCCTTACAATCTCAAACAGGGTAATCAACAGGATACAAACATGGAAAATATGTCCAGGAGAGATCATGTCTCAAATATTTAAAAATGCTGGAAAAGTTCCCTCTCTAGACTAAGATTTACATAAATAGATCTGTAAGTTTACATATGCAACTAAATATTTAGGAAGGTTCATCTCTTTCAGGACAATGAAATTAACCCCAGTAAGGTATTCAGGATAGTATATTTTGGAGTAACTACCAGATTACAGTATTTGACCCTGAAAGTTCTATTTCATAAAGCTATTTATATGGAGGCAAAGTCTATATCTAAAAAGTGCAGATATGCTTTTTTATTTCCTTTGCCATTTGGGGGAGGGAAAAGCATTCCTGATTTGTATATTAAAGCACAAGCATCTGTCCTACTGATGATATTCTAGGGAAGCACATTAGCATAAAATTTAACGATGTCAAATAAGTGGATGTGAAATAGGGACTGCGTAAAGACACTATTTCCAAGGCTGACAGAAACATCACTGTTTAGAAATGCAAATGAAACCATTATGTTCAATAATTATATGAAAATATGAACAGTTCAGCATGTTTTCCAGCCCTGATGGCGGTTAATGGGATGTACGCTTATGTAAATAACTACTATTAAAGCTAATGCTGAAAAAAACTAATAAATTCATACTAAAGCAACTGATTTAGTACGCTTTTAAACCCCAGCAGTGCTCACTTATTAGAAAAGAGTGCATTATTATGTTTAGAACTCATTACTGCTACAAGTCACTGCAACTCCATCAATTACCATGCATTAATGAAAATGGGACACATACAAAAAAAAATTATTGCCTCTCAGCAGTTTTCTTTAAAGACAAAATCTAGGGGTATTACCATCATGGGGCCTTGTAGAGAACTTATCAGGAAGATAATCTTTATTACTACAACTGTAGTCCCCATACTACCACCCTAGGGTATTTTGGTCCTAAAAAGGGCTAACCTTTATGCAAAATTACCAACATATTTATAATAAGCCTAGCCATTTAAACATCAATATAAATGTTCAATATTAAAAGTGCATTTTTTTCTTTCTGCTTTTATTAAAATCCTTATTTAGTAGATTTTTTTTTTAAAGAAGGAGATGAAAAACAGAAGGGGAAAAAAATCAGTTTAAAAAGGCAAAAATCCAGAATAGTAATGAAAACAGAATTAACTGTGGAATACAGATAGTAGGATTCCAAACTACTGTCTGATAAGCCCAAATAAATCCCACCCAGTTTTACATTTATGCCTTTAATGACTTCCTGTGGAACCAAGGGATCAAGTTTTTTAGGATGCTGCATATATTTCTGTTTCAGGAACACACCTGACTTTCATACAATAATACAAAGATTTTAGTACAAGACATTAGGCAGTCACCAAATCTTTGTTGTTCAAAGTTGGCATTCAACAGCAAAGTAGTGCTGAAGAAGCAGAAAAATCAAATACAGAAATCTTTTCACTTTCAGCTTCCACTTCTGTCAACTAGGACATTCATTTTCTTTAACATCATATGTATTTTTTCTCTAGTGAAACAGTCACTATTTCATTACTTTCTAAATTAATACAAATTCACTTATTCACTTGATAACTGAGGGGAAAAAAGCTTTCACTCTGAGGACTATATTTTGGTTCTCAAAGAGGTCCATTCATTTCTTTAAAGAAAAAAAAAGGTGGTCTTGCAATTTGGGTGTGCTGCTACCTACAGCCAAGTTGTGCAGTCAGTAAGTCAGTCAACAAACCTTTATTAAAGCACCTATTCAATCAAGAATTATGCTAAACTCGGGCTATAAAAAAAGGTAAAACACAGTTCAGGCTCTTCAGAACTCACAATCTAACAGGGGAGATAACATGCAAACCAGAGACATACAAGACTGGAAATAATCAAGCACTAAGGTTAAGAGGGACTGGGAAAGGTTTCCAAGTTGTGTTTAAGTAACAATTTTCCCTGAATTTCTGAATGTGGATCCTTGATAAAGTATACCAAGTTTAATCTTGAAATTTCTACAACCCTCTCCACACTCCCATTTGAATAATGAATAAATTTCACCTAAACTCAATCAAACATTAAACATTCTACAGTCAACAAGCTTTACAATCCCTTACACTTAGAAAGGGGCAGCTAAGTGGCACAGTAGATAGAGTCTCAGGCCTGGAAGACTCATCTTCCTAAGTTCAAATCTGACCTCAGACACTTCCTAGCTGTGCAATCCTGGACAAGTCACTTAACCCTGTTTGCCTCAGTTCCTCATCTGTAAAATAAAGTGGAGAAAGAAACAACAAACCACTCTACTGCTTTTGCCAAGAAACTCCCAAACAGGATCACAGAGTCTCACAAATCTTAAACAAATGAACGATAACAAACAACAAACAGCAACAACAACCACATTAAGCGACGTACAAATCATATCATTCAACTGCCTTCACCTTATAGAGGAAGGAAAACAGGCCAAGAGAACAGAAACAATGGGCCCGACATTAAAGAATCCTTGAGGAGTAACCTCCTAACCAACTGCAATAGTAACGTCCCTCTCCAATAAAATCCATGAAAAGTGGTCATCTAGCCTCTATTTAAGACTGTAATTAGAAACTGGAAAACTTCCTGATTGGAACACCCCATTCTAGCTAGACGACTCTATTCACAAATTTTCCTTGACACAGAGCATAAATCAATGCTCTCTGAAGCTTTCCGATGTTACTAAGAACACCACACACCTCTCAGACCTCAGCACTGCCTCCAGCCTGGCCCAGCTGTCTCCCAAGGGAGCAGTGCTTGTGGGGAGGAGACCTGGCAATGCACTGTGTGAGCTCCATTCAGCCTCTGACTCTTCAGGAGCCACAGTTTCTAAAGAACTAAAAAATAAAGTTGTCCCTACCAAAGCCCTTAGCAGCATGGAATGACTCAAAATCAGAAAAAAAAACAACAGGTTTTTTAGTGGAAATGACAATAAGGAAGATCTATTATTATGTGCTTTGTCCCTTGTACTCTATGAAATTTTCAATGTTACTTACGGTGGAACCACATCTTGTGTTCCCTTTTTAGAAATTAGCTTCTTGTAAGCAAGGACGTGCTTACTTTTCTGTTTCTATCCACATCATTTAGCTTTACACATTCTAAGTACTTAGTAAGTGCTTTCTCATTCATTCATTCCTAGTTCTACCCTATGCAATCAAACAAATCAAACCTACATAGCAACCCTATAAGTATAACAGAAAGCTCTAATCTCTCTGCCAAGTAAGTTTGTGTGCCAACTAAATAACCATACTCGATTCCTTCAATCTGTCCTCCTAAAGTATGACTTCAAATCATTCCACCATCCTGCTTACTCTCCTCAGCAAGCACACGACCTTTGTCAATTTTCTAAAAAAAAAAAAAAAAAGTAGCATCCAAAATGTTTTAAACTGCTTCAAATTACCAAGTGAATCAGAGCTGGGACTAGAGCCTAGACAGCCGGACCCAGTCCCTAACTCATTTCAATCTACCACCTTTCAAAGGACTCTAAGCTCTGCTGGCAATGTCCTCCTATAACAAACTAAGGAGGTAATAAATTAATTTACAAAGTAATTCTTAAGACTAGTTTGCCCATGTTTTAACTAGGAGAAATCTATCATAAAAGATTTCCAGGGAGGCTGAAGATAATTCTCCAAAACACATTACCGTCACAGACAAACTTGGACCAGGCCATCTAACTCTATGCACTGCTCTGCATAAATCTTCTTGATTGCTGGTGAGTTGTTTTCAGTCACGTCTGAATCTTTACCTTTTTGGTGTTTTCTTTGGCAAAGATGCTTGAATAGTTTGCCATTTCCTTCTCTAGCTCATTTTACAGATGAAGAAACTGAGGGAAACAGGGTTAAGTGACTTGCCCAAGGCCACAAAGCTAGTGTCTGAGGCCACATTTGAACTGAGGTCTTTGTGACTCTAGCCCTGGAGATCTATCCACTATACCACCTGGCTGCCCAAACTTCTTGGGAGTACAGTCAATTAATATTTATCTATTGCAGTCAATTAATAGTGTACCTAGTATAAGAATGTCTTCTATTAAAGCTTCCTAGAGGCATAGAAGAATGCTCTATCAGATTGTAGATTACAATGGAAAGAGAAGTGGGGTTAGAAGACCTGACTTCAAGTCTTAGCTCCAACATTTACTACTGTGTGACCTTAAAGGAGTCATCTAACATCTCTTGATGTCATCTTAAAAAAACAGGCATAAGAACTGGGCACAGTCAAAATGGCAGAATAAAGGGAAGGGACTGTTCTAAGATCTCCCAAATTCCCCTCCAAAAACTTTAAAATGATGCCTCAATAAAATTCCAAAACAGAAGAACCAACAACAGGGCAGTGCAAAACAGTTTTCCAGTCCAAGACTCCTTAGAAGGACAATAGGAAAGGTCTATCTTACTGGGATAAGAATGGAACACAAGCCAGTACAAGCGGAGCACTGGCAAGCCAAAAGCATTGGGGGTGACAGAATAAGCAAGAGTTATTTCTGGAGCTCTCAGCCCATGGACAGTAAGGGAGCCAGACAACTGGTCAGAAGGAGATTACAGGGGACCTTTTGATGGTCTAGGGTACAGGACTCCACAGCATTACCCATGGGATCCAGGTCACAGTCCAAGGAGGAGGAGAAGCACTACTAGCATACCGGGTCACAGCCACAGGGGAGTGGGGACCCTGATCATATTTCTAAGGCAGAGAAGAGTGTTTCTGGTCACTCACAAACCAGAGCACAAGTCAGGAAAGCAATGACCACACCTCTCCTAACATCATACCACCTTGGAAGAACTAAAACCTTACAGGTCCCTAGAATTAGCTTTGAAAAGAGTTGCACAAAAAAAAAAAACCTGAAGCTTAAGACAGTGTTCCTTCCACCATAAGAACAGAGGACAACTTTAATATAAAGTTAAAAGTAAAGAAACAGGCTGGAAAATGAGAAAAAAATTTACTACGTTGATAGGAAAGATCCAAACACAAACTCAAAAGAAGACAACAATGTCAAAATGGCTACATACAAAGAATCAAAGAAAATGGTGATGTCAGGCTCAAAAATAATTCCTGATGGAACTCAAAAAAGATTTTAAAACTCAAGTAAGAGAGGCAGAGGAAAAATTGTGGAAAGAAATGAGAGTGATGCAAGAGAATTATGAAAAATTAGTTAACAGCTTGATAAAAAAACCAAAAAAATGGAAAAAGATGTATAAAAATTCAGTGAAGAAAAAACTCCTTAAAAAGTAGAACTGGACAAATGGAAAAGGACGTACAAAATTCAATGAAGAAAATAATTCCTTAAAAAATTAAAATTGGGCAAATGGAAGCTAATGATTCCCTAAGACAGCAAGAAACAATACAACAAAGTCAACAGAATGAGAAAATAGAATAAAATGTGAAATATCTCACTGGGGAAAAAAACTGACAGGTAAAACAAGATCAAGGACAGATTATTGGACAACCTTTAAGACATGATCAAAAAATAGCCTAGACATCATATTTCAAGAAATTATGAAGAAAAACTTTCCTGATATTCTAGAACCAGAGGTTCACAATACACAGTAGTAAATAACCATATTCATCTACTGTTTGATAAAAGCAAACATCACAGATTTTGGGACAAAAACTGCTGGCAATGGGGGCGGCTAGGTGGGGCAGTGAACAGAATACTGGCCCTAGAGTCAGGATGACATGAGTTCAAATTTGGCCTCAGACACTTAACACTTACTAGCCGTGTGACCTGGGCAAGTCACTTAACCCCAATTGCCCTCCAAAAAGAAAAAAAAAATCTACTGGGAAAACAGGAAAGCACTTTGGCAAAAACCACTAAACTGATATCTCACATCAATATACCAAGATAAAGTCCAGATGGGTACATGATTTAGACATAAAGGGTAATAATACCATAAGCAAATTAGGGAAGTATAGAATAGTTTACCCGTGAGATCTATGGATAAGGAAAGAATTTATGACCAAACAAGAGACAGATAACATTATGGGGTGTAGCGCTTTACAAATAAAACCAAAGTAGCCAAGTTTAGAAGGAAAGCAGAAAACTGGGAGAAAAAATTTATAGCAAGTTTTTCTTATAAAGGCCTCATTTCTCAAATATATAAAGAAGTGAGTCAAATTTATAAGAACACAAGTCATTACCCAATTGACAAATAGCCAAAGGATATGAACAGGCAGTGTGCAAATGAAGAAACCAAAGGTGTGCCATATGAAAAAATGCTCTTAATCACCATTGACTAGAGATACAAACTAAAACAACTCTGAGGTACCATCTCACACCTATCAGATTGGCTAATATGAGAGAAAAGAAAAATGACAGATGCTGAAAGCAATGTGGGAAATTGGGACACTAACATATTGTTGGTGGAGCTGAGAACTGATCAAACAATTCTGGAGAGCAATTTGGAACTATATCCAAAAGGCTATAAAACTGTGCATATACTACCATTAGGTCTTTTTCACAAAGAGACACCCCTCTTCTGCCCTCGCCCTGAAAAAAAAGGGAAAGGACCTATATGTACAAAAATATTTATAGCACTGCTTTTTTGTGGTAGCAAAGACTTGGAAATTGGAGGGAAGCCCATCAATTGGGAAATGACTGAACAACTTGTAGAATATGATTGTTATGGAATACTATTGCTTTATAAGAAAATAGCAGGCTGTTTTCAGAAAAACCTGGAAACACTTACATGAACTGATGCAAAGTGAAGCAAACAGACCCAGGAAAACATTATATAAAGTAACAGCAATACATTACAATGCTAAACTATGAATGACTTAACTATTCTCAGGAATAAAAATTGTCAAAAGAATCCCAAAGGACTTATGACAAAACATCCACAAGCAATTTGAAATTATGCCCAAAGGGCTATAAAACTGCATACCCTTTGATCCAGCAACACCATTACTAGATCTGGATCCCAAAGAGACCATAAAAAAAGGGAAAATGAACCACATATACAAAAATATTTATAGCAGCTCTTTTTATGGTGGCTAAAAACCGGAAATTGAGGGGATGCCCATCAACTGGGGAATGGCTGATGAAGTTGTGGTATATGAATGTAATGGAATACTATTGCGCTATAAGAAATGATGAGCAGGAGGCAGCTAGGTGGCGCAGTAAATAGAGGACCAGCCCTGGAGTCAGGAGGACCTGGTTCAAATCCGGCCTCAGACACGTGACACACTTACTAGCCATGTGACCTTGGGCAAGTCACTTAACTCCAATTACCCTCCCCCCCCGCAAAAAAGAAAAGAAATGATGAGCAAGCAGAAAAACCTGGAAAGACTCACATGAACTGATGCTGAATGAAGTGAGCAGAACCAGGAGAACACTGTACACAGCAACAGCAACACTGTGGGATGGCCAACTTTGACAGACTTAGTTCTTCTCAGTAATACAACGATCCAAGACAATTCCAAAACACTCATGAAGGAAAACACTATCCACATCCAGAGAAAGAACTATGGAATCTGAATGTAGATCAAAGCATAATATAATAATAATAAAAATTTATAAAAATAATAAAAATTTCTTTCTCATGGTTTTTCCCTTTTGTTCTGATTCTTCTTTCCCAACATGACTAATGAGTAAATATGTTTAATATGACTGTACATGTATAGCCTAAATCAGATTGCTTGTTGTCTTGGGGAGCGGGGAGGGAGGAGGTAAAAGAGGAAGAAAAAAATTTGGAATTCAAAATCTTATAGAAATGAATGTTGAAAACTATCTTTACATGTAATTTGAAAAAAATAAAATACTATTATGTAAAAAAAGAAAAATATTATCCATCTCCAGAGAAAGAATACAGTGGAGTCTAAATGTAGTTTGAAGCATACTATTTCTTAATTTATTTTTTTCATGGGGTTGGTTGTTTATTTTTTGGTTGTGGTGGTGGTGCTGGTGGTGGCAGTGGTGGGAGACGGAGGTCTATGTTTTCTATCACAACATGACATATAGAAATATGTTTTGCATGACTACATATATATAACCTATACAAAATTGCTTGCCTTCTCAGTGAGGGATCTAAAAGAGGAAGAAAGAGAATCAGCAAAGAATTGAAAATTTTAAAATTGTTAAAAATTGTTTTTACATGTAATTAGACAAAATATTTTTTAAAAGGGAAGAAGAAATACAAGGTGGTACTGTCTACAGAGGTTGAATTTTCAGTCACTGAATTCTTAATCTTAGTCCTTCAACTTACTACCTATATGACCTTAATCAAGTCACTTAACCTATCTCTGGATCTGTGTTAGATTTCATCATCTCTCAGGTCTGTTCCAGATCTAAATCTGTGATCTCATAAATTAGTCATGCTACTGACCTCCAAGGTTAGAATGTAGGCTCCTTGAAGGAAAAAGTTGTTTTTCATTTTTGCTTTTGTATTTCCTGTACCTACCAGTGAGGCTTGTCTACTGTAACTACATAAATAAATGTCTGCTGAACTGGGAGGGGCCAGTGAGAGAGGAAAGAGAAGGGAAAAGAATATTAGCACAGAATTGTGTTACAGACTACTATGAACCATGCTAAGTGCCTTAGAAATAGTATTTCATTGCCCATCAAGTGGAGAATGGCTGAACAAGTTGTGGTATATGATTGTGATGGAATACTATTGTGCTATAAGAAATGATGAGCAGGATGGTTCCAGAAAAAGCCTGAGAAGATTTGCCTGAACTAATGCAGAATGAAGTAACTGGAACCAGGAGAACAATGTACATATATTAATAGCAATATTATAATGACGATCAACTGTGAAAGACTTAGCTACTCTGACCAAGACAATGATCCAAGACAGTTTCAAAGGACCTATGATGAAAAAATGCTTACACCAGTGGTTCTCAACCTTCCTAATGCCGCGACTCTTTAATACTCATATGTGGGCATATCTGCATGTGGGTGGATCTGCCTGGAGATGGATAGAGGAGCGGTGTCTCGGTTCCTAAGACCATCGGAAATATCCAAAGGCGTCACGACCCACAGGTTGAGAACCACTGCTCTACACTTTCAGAGAGAAAACAGATGAACTCTGAACATATACTGAAGCATAGTTTTTTCACTGTCTTTAGTTTTCTTGCTTTTTTTTTTTACAACATGGCTAACGTGGAAACACATTTTGTATGACTTCACATGTATAACTGATATAATGCTGCTTGACTTCTCAACAAGTGAAGTAAGCATGGTAAGGAGGGAGAGGATTTGGAAATCAAAAAAATTTTAAATAATGCTAAAAATAAATAAAAATATTTATTAAAAACAAATAGTATCTGATCTCACCACAACTCTGGAAGGTAGGTGTTATTATGACCCCCATTTTACAGGTGAGATAACTGGGGCAAAAAGAGGTTAAATGACTTGTCCAAGTCACATAGCTACTAAGTTTCCGAGATCATATTTTAATACAGATTTTCCTGACTCTACATCTAGTGCTGAAGCCACTCACTACATGACCTGCCTCTAGATAAGAAGTAAATAGGAAATAAATTATTGAAGCCTTAAATATCTCAGTGCAATTGTGATTTAATCTATACTTCTTCTAATGATACATAACATCTTACACTTCTACAACAGCTCTAACTCTGATATCTCAGGCTGGGATAAAAGTAAACCTGGGTTCACAGAGGCCATGCCAGCAAAGCACAAGTTTAAGCAGGTTCTACACCAATCAGAAATGGCTTTTGACAAATTCTGTTTCATTCAATGCTAAACTATATGGAAAAAACTCTGTAATGCTAGTACAAACTTGGACTACACATATCCCTGGTAACCTAGCTCTGATAAGGAAGTTAATCTCCCCAAGAACCTGACTTCCCCAGCCACCTTCCCACCCTCCTTTTCAGCTTCCCCTTGTATATTATCTTCCCCTATTAGAATGTAAGCTCCATGAGGGCAAAAATCACCTTATACTTATATACTCAGCACATAGCAGAGTTCCAAGGAACACAGAAAGCTCTTAATAGATGCTTATCTATCTACCTATCTACACAAAACACCCTTAACCTTGGATTCATGGATTCACAACAGGGTCCACAAATAGATTTCAGGGGTTTTGCGATGGGAAAAAAAACTAACCTCTAAATGAAATAAAGAATTTTCATTCAATTATAAGTGTAGACAATGAGCATTATTTTGAGAGGGGAGTCCAAATGCTTCAGACTGCTAGAGGAATCAGCAATACACAAAAAAGTTAAGAACTCTGAATCTAACTGAAATTGAGCATTTCCTTCAATTATAAATATAGGCAATATACCTTTATTTTTAGAAAGGCTCCATAGGCTTCACTAGACTGCCAAAGGGGTACAAGACACACACAAAAAGGTAAAGAACTCTGTATCTAAACTCACCAGCAGTAAATGAGCTACTAGGGAGTGAATTCCTTGACTTGCACAAAAAATGAGGGTTCTTTTCCTTATTTTGTAGAGACCTAGACAAAAGTAAAATCATAATGCCTCCAGGAGGAATCCTGGGTAGGAACAGGAAGCAAAAAGTTAATAGTAGCAGAGAATCAAAGTGGCAAAGGAGCTTAGAGGTTTTCTAGTCCAAACTTGTCATTTTTGCAAATGACAACACCGAGGTACAGAGAATGGTGAAATGACTTGTCCAGTGTGGCAAAGCTAGGAATTGAATGTAAGGCTTCCAACATCAAAACTCCAAGACTGAAACCTGTCTATGATTTGGTCTTGGCTACAGTTTTTCAAATCACTTTAATATATTTTATTTGACATTGAAAACAACACTGTGAGGAGAGTATAGGGCTGATAATATAGTACTTGTCCTATCTTAAAAATGAGGAAAATGAGCTTGACAAAGATAAAGTGATTTGCCCAAGTGTTGCACAGTAAGGAAGAAAACCCAGCAGAACTCAATACATGTGATTCCAGTACATAAATATTTTTCTAATATTTACCTCCAGAGACAAAGGTTTGCTCTAATTATGGCCATCTAGTCAAACTCATGCTCTAAGAGGAAATCTAGTACATGATTACATTATAATATCTACCTCCTGAAATAAAAGTTTACTCTGACCATGACCATCAAGTCTAGTCCATGTTCTAAAAGAAATGCCTAATACAACACACCAAACAAGTGGCCATTTAGCCTTTCCTAGAACACTACTAGTGACAGGAAACTGAATATTTTCAAGACAACCTAATCTACTTATGGACAGCTCTAGCACTCTAAAAATCTTTTAAGTGAGGTATTTTTTTAAAAGGAAAATGAAAGAGAAAGGAGCCTTAGCATCTGAAGGATAGAGGCACATATTGTAGACACTGAATTCGTACTACTATATGACTACAGTATAATTCAGTTTGCTAATAGTTAAAAATTATGTGTTTTATAAATACAGAATCCTTTGTATAACTCTTTAAAAGAATAGACCTGATGTTATTCTCCATTTGAAGAACTCAGCATTTTATAATCTCAGCCATTCAACAATTTCATAAGTGAAGGCCATTCTAAGGTTAAAAACACTAAGACAAATTTGCTACTGATTAATAATAAAGCCATTCATTTTATTCTTCAAATCTAAAGCAATTACAAGCTAGAGTATAGCAAATGGATTTAGCTGAAGAGATTACGTCAGAAGAGCCCTTTAAAGAAGAAGAGTAATTTAAAAGACTAAACTGAATAATGAACTCTCCTGAACAACAATTATTATAAGATTGACTTATTGAAAGCCTATTTAATCATGCAAGAAACATTTAAACTTCGCAAAATAGTTCTAGAAGATAGCAACACATATAACAGAATTAGTCCATTTTACATACTACACTTGAAAAGCAAAAAAGATTTTTAGTTATAAAAAGTTAAATTCCTTTGAATATGAATATCTATTCAACTTATTTACATGTAGCCTTCAAAAACAAATTGAGTCCATTAATCATCAGGGTCTCCTATTTTGGATTTCTTAATTTTGAATCTGAATGTCCCTGAAGATAGAAGCTAGAAAGATTTTTCCAGGACTTCTAGAACTTCAAAGATGGGACTTACAACAAATTTAGGAAATTAAAACAAAGAAATACTAAGGATAATCACACCAGGAAAGCGGAGCTATTTTACTGAAAACTAAGTACATATCATGGCCCTTAATAAAAGGATGTTGATATAATAAGCCAAAGACTGGTCAGTATAAATCAATGAAGATATTTTGCAGAACAGCACTGTTTAGAAAATGCATTAACACTTAACTATGGCTTGGTACTGGCTAAGGGATAGAGTAGTGGATCAATGGAATAGATGGGGTACAAAAAGACTCAATAATTATAGTAATATACTGTTTGATAAGCCCAAAGACCCCAGTTTCTGGGATAAGAATTCACTGTTTGACAAAAACCGCTGGGAAAATTGGAATATAGTATGGCAGAAACTGGGCATAGACTGTCATCTAACGACACACACCAAAATCAAGTCTAAATGGGTGCATGATCTAGGTATAAAGGCTAATACCGTAAATAATCTGGGCAAGCAAGGAATAGTTTACTTGTCAGATTTATGGAATAGGCAAGACTTTATGACCAAAAAAAGAGTTGGAGAGCATTATAAAATGCAAAATGGATAACCTTGAGTACATTAAATTGAAAAGTTTCTGTACAAACAAAGCCAATGTAACCAAGATTAAGAGGGAAGTGGGAAATTGGGAAAGAATATTTACAACCAGTGTCTCTGATAAAGGCCTCATTTCTAAAATATATAGAGAATTAAGTAAAATTTATAAGAATACAAGTCATTCCCCAATTGATAAATGGTCAAAGGATATGAACAGGCAATTTTCAGAGGCAGAAATTAAAGATATCTTTAAGCATATGTAAAAATGCTCTCAATCACTACTGATACGAGAAATTCAAATCAAAACAACTCTGAGGTACCACATCTCACCAGTCAGATTGACTAAGATGACAAA
>CM053580.1:266640963-266660783 GCA_028627135.1 Pseudochirops cupreus | reverse complement strand
AAAAATCACACAAACCCTCCACCCCTTGGTGTCCAGCAAACCTCAATTTCATCCAAGGGGAGGCCTTTTCTTCATCTTGACTCAGGGTGGTCTCTCAGATTCCCTGGATCCCTTTCCATGGTCCCAGCTCCTACCTGAATCCACCAGTCACCTGGATTCAGAGGCAGACAGCTCCCAGGTTTTTGTCCAGTCCTCAGAGGTAGATAGCTCCCAGGTCCTTGTCCAGTCCTCCGGACAGTCCCTGGCATACACTGCAGTTCACAGGGTCCAGCACATCTCAGACCCTTCACCACTTTTATTGCCGGGAACTCAAGGATCCGCCAAGCCACAAACCAATAAAGGCTTATCCCAGTCATGCTTCTTCAGTCCTCCAGCAGTTCAGCTGGCCCTAGGAGCCAGGAGAAATCTCATCCTTCCAGGAGGCCTTCCAGGAAGCCCTTCCAGGCAGCCTTCTCAGCCTTCCAGGCAGCGTTCACCAGATTCTCCAGCAGCCCAGCTCCCAGATGCTGGGACAATCCTGCTCCACCAGGAGCCACCAGGAGGAAGATTCCCAATTCTGTCTCTCTGTCTCCAGAACTCTTCTTATATACACACACTGGCCTCCTGTCTCAGCCAACCCCCTCCTGCCACATCAGGAACAGAAGATAGAGCTCATACCTTCTGTACTTAGCCCTAAGTTACTAAGTGCTAAGTATCTGCTAAATTGATTGCTGTTACAGAGCTTCAGTGTGGAACAGGAACTGCACAGAGAGCTGGACAAGGAGCTGGAAGCTGTCTGCCTTTGAACCAGGTGACAGTTTGGTGAATTCAGGTAGGAGCTGAGACCATGGAAGGGGAACCAGGGAAGCTGAGAACCAGCCTCAAGTCAAGCTGAAAGAAGACTTTACTTGAATCCTGTGTACTGACTGAGAAGATTATGATTTACTGTGATCTAGGGGTGGAGAACTTTGACTTTTGTACTTTGTTATTGAATTAAGGTTTTGTGATTGACTAAATGAATGTACTTTGTTTATGACTGGAAACTAATCTCTAGTTGAGACTAACCCAGAGATGGAGTACTTTGACTTTTGTATTTTGTGTCCCTTAAGAAGGTAAGCCTCCTTAAGGATGATTGGATGATTGAGTTACTAAGTGATTGATTGACTAAATGATTGTACTTTGTTCAAAACTATGTGACCACTATGGTGAAAACTATGTGGCCATTTTAGTGATGAGTTGTTGAGTTGTGACATGGTGAATGCTGTATTTTGATTTTCTGTGATAAGATGTAACACTGTGAATGTTATACCTTGATTTTCTGTGAATGTTTTGTTCTGATTTGTTATTGAATAAATAGAGTTCACTATACTAGGTAATCAGCACCTTGAAAGCTGTTCACAGCAGCATTCTTTTGGAAAGCTGTTCACAGCAGCATTCTTTTGGAAAGCTGCTCATGCATGGCTTTACATAAGTATAGCAGGAATGTGGGAGAGGCATAATGTAGCGGCAACCACACTGGCATACCCAGGATGGCTGCTAGCACAGGTTCTTAGATCTGCTTTACTAGGAAAGATAACAGTTTAAGGGGCCAACAATCTTTTTTAAATTACATTTGCTAGCGTAGCACCAATGCAATATTCACAGTACCAACAGTTACTATAAATAGGCTAACATAGGGCTCAATCACAAAATATAACAGATCCTCCATATAAAAGACAGAAGCAAAACATTTATTCAGACAGCAGAAAATCAAATCCCAAAACTAGTAAGTCGATTCCATCATAGTAGCAAAGAAGTTAATAAGCCATAACAACATAGAGAGCCACACTATCCTTTACCCTTCCCATAAACCAACACAAGCCTAGCTGTCACAGCAGGTGGCAAATACCAACTTTTACTCACAAGCCTAACTGTCTCCCTCAAATGCACGCTTGCCTCCCAACAATGTCTAGCTGCTCTCCTAGTTTCCTGTGAGCTCTGCTCCATCCTACAGTAAATTCCTCCCACCACAGGCTCTATGTCAGTTCTTCTCAACCTTCCTAATGTCGTGACCCTTTAATACTCGTATATGGGCGTATCTGCATGTGGGCAGACCCGCCTGGAGATGGATAGAGAAGCAATGTCTCGGTTCCTAAGACCACCGGAAATATGTGTTTTCCAATGGTCTTAGGCAATCCGTGACCCCTGTGAAAGGATCGTTCGAGCTCCAAAGGGGTTGCGGACCACAGGTTGAGAACTCCTGCTCTATGTGATTACGTTCAGCCTATCAGGGGGCAGGGTATATTTTCAAAGCAGGGAAGGTCTTCAAATTCCCTTAGGCTTATAAGGGGCAGGGAAGATCTTCAAATTCCCATTACCACTACATTTAGCCGAAGATCTTTCATGTCCCTTACATAGCAAAACTACATTAAAAATACATTTCGTTACATAGATTAATGAGAGGTCACTGGTGTCAACAGAACTTTGCAACAATATGATAGTGAAAATAGAAAATAAGTACATACAATAGTGGGGGGTTGGGCACAAGTATGCTGGAATGGCAAGCAAAGAAGTACTTAATGCCTTTATTTATTATTTAATTATTTAGCACCTTGTTTCAATTAAAGTTTAAGCCTTGCCCATGATCAAGTCCTTGTTAAGAAACAGAACTTGTGAACCCTACAACTTGTGAACCTCTGTTGCTGATGCAACAGGAAGGGGAGGAGCTAATGATCACATACAAGGAGAAGCACAAGCTCAGTTAGAACAGAACTGAGAAGAGAACTCTTATGGTGGCAGAGCTGAGAAGGAAAAAACTTGTGGTATCCCTGCACTCTATGTCTGTCTGTTCTCTCTGTGTTGATTTTTGTCTGTGATACTTTGTACAAAAGCCCTGGGACCTTACTGAAAGCCCTGAAAGAGGACTTTCTGGTTGTCTGTTTACAGAAGTCCTGAAGGAGGGTTTCAGAGATCCTGGGACTTTACTAATGATTTGTGTTGACTTCTTGGACCTTATTTGTGGGCCTGTGTTGATTTCATAGGCAGATAGTGAACTGATGATGGTGCTGGCAACATGCATGAATGTTGTTTTGGCTCTGTTAAGCTTTGTCTTCCCAGAAACAGAAATTGTGAAGGACATGGGATAGAATGGACACCGTGAGCTTCAATATGGAATGGGAACTGGATGAGGAATTGGACGGGGAACTGAACCAGAAGCCAGATGAGGAGTTGAGAGCTTCTTGCCTTTGAATCCAGGTGCCAACTGGGTAGATTCAGGCAGGAGCTGGACCCATGGAAGAGAAACCATGGAATTTGGGAGCCAAAAAGTAAGTCTCCCCTAAGCAAGTTTCCCTTCATGGGATCTACATTAGGCCTATTAATGGGCAGGGAAGATGTTATATCCCATTACCATTACACATAGTTAGACAGCAGTTGTTCTTAAAAAGTTCTAGAGGTTTGGGATGACTGTTTTAAGATGAACTTTGCCTGCAGGAAGAGACATGATAGCCCTACTTCATTCAGTGTCCTTGTCAGGGTCTCATGTAGAGTAGGATATTCAGTTCTGGTTATCCTAATTTTTTTTAAAAAAGTATCAACCAATCAAGTATTTATTAAGTTCCTAGTATATGCCTGACATTATACTAGATGTGGGGGATACAAATGTAATGAATGAAACAATGCCTACTCCTAACAGGGAAGACAAGTACCTATATAAGTATATACTGAATGACTATAATGAGAATAAATACAAAACTAATAGAAGGTAGTGTGGAAAAATGACATGAATAAGGGGAAGGCAACTAGGATAGTAAAGGGTCTCAAATCTGTGTTATATGAAGATTCATTATACTAAATCTGTTTAAGCTTAGCAAAGAAGAGATAATTTAGGGCAGCGGTTCTCAACCTGTGGGTTATGTTCAATTTGTAACAATGAAAATACATCCTGCATATCAGATATTTACATTAAAATTCATAACAGTAGCAAAATTACAGTTATGAAGTAGCAATGAAAATAATTGTATGGTTGGGGGTCACCACAACATGAGGAACTGTATTAAAGGGTTGCAGCATTATGAAGGTTGAGAACCACTGATTTAGGGGATTCATGACAGCTTCCTACCAGTTTCCAAAGAAATGCCACGTGGAAGAAAGTTTAGATTAGTTCTGTCTGGCCTGAGAAGGCAGAACTAGGAACAACTAGTGGAAGCTGCAAAGAGAAAAGTTTAAGCTTGGTGACACAGAAAACTTCCTAACAACTGGAGTTGTCCAAAAGTGGAATGGACTGTTTCAAGAGGTAATGGCAGTCTTCAAGAAGAGCCTTGATGACAATTTTCAGGTTATGTTATACTTTTGTGTATGGGTTGTATTTGATGGATATTAAGGTCCCTTCCAACTCTCAAATCTGGATAATATGATTCTGAGTGTCAGGTTGTTATTAGAGGGTATCACCACTGTCACCAAAAGAATTAACTGGAATTAACTGGGGAAAAGGGCAGGTAGGTGGCATAATGGATAGTGTTAGCCCTGGAGTCAGGAAGGCTCATCTTCCTGAGTTCAAATATAGCTGTGTGACCTTGGGCAAGTCAGTTAACACTGCTGGCCCAGGTTTCCTCATCTGTAAAATGAGCTGTAGAAGGAAATGCCAAACCACTCTAGTCTATTTGCAAAGAAAACCCTAAAGGGGACCACAAAGAGTAGGACGTGACTAGAACAGTTCAACAAAACTAATTAAAGGACTGGAGGTCTGAAGTCTGGGAGGGGGAGCAACCAGAACAGAGAAAGAAGAAAATACTTTAAAGAAAGAAGCAAGGGAAAATGCAATAATAGCCAATAATCAATAAAGAGTTACTAAGTGCCTACTATGTGAAAAGCACTGTGCTAAGAGCTGAGGAAACAAATAAGAAAAAGAAAGTCCCTGCGCTTGAGGAGCTTACAATCTAAGTGAGGAAGACAATACCCAAAAGGAAGGGAGTGGGGGAGTTTACATGTAACCTGGCTTAAGGGCAAGTTGGAAACAAGCAAAGCTGCTAATAGAAAATTAAAATATACCTGGAAAGTTCTAATCCCTCTATAAAAGAAGGCTTTAGGTAGAGTTTATAGCTCTGCCCTCCAGCTCTCCAATCAAAGAGGAGAAGGAATTGATGATGAAATTCAGTAGACTGAATTTAATTGAGAATCAAAAGACGAGGTGATATTAACCACTATGAGGAAGAAATATGACACCAGAGAATGTAATGGTAAGAAATGAGTAGCAAAGTCTATGCTAAACTTAGTCTAAGCTTACTTTTGGCAATCTCTGAAAATAGTACTAAGTAACATAGGAATAAAGGTGAAAGACAAGCAAAATATGAGAATATCTTTATATACAGTCATGATGTACTTAATGCAGTTAGAAAAGAGTTACATTTTTAATAGCCATTTTTGTAGCAGAATTGCTATGAATGTCTAGGTTTTACTTTTGGACAGGCTCCAGAAAGCTACAGGGTCCCAAACTAAAGTAGATTAACGTACTTGCTTTCAAGTAAACCCAAATGTCTTTATCAATTCAAGGCCCAATTCAGCCTCTTGGGACAATTCAAGATCTAGGCAGGGTATCCACCATAATTAATATCTTTGTACCAAAAACAAAAACAGATGTGCCTCTAGAAATCAAAGAGGCAGGAAAGAACATAAAACATATTTAGTGCTTAACTTTTGTAAACATAAGACATCATTTGTGAGCACACATGTGATTAATTTTCCTAAAGACAGCAAAAGATCTTCACTTGCCCAAAGTCATTCCTCCAAAAGAGTACCTTATAAGGCAAGCAAGAAAAATCCACAACACTGAGACAAATATGATATTGTTTACTGTCATGGTATGATTACACTATTCTGTAATTATGGTGCTCTTTAATGGCAGCAAAATTAACAAACTATGTTAAACACAAAGGCCAACAATTGTTCTAAAAGCCTATCTCTAAAGATATGCATGGATTGCTTGTGGCTATTAACATAGTTTAAATGAGAAAATGGATTATTACTGGCCTTAAATACAGAAAACAAACCAATAAAGCAATTATAAGATCTGATATTCTATTTGTAATCTATCCTCTTCTCCAATCTATGGAAAAAATAAAGTGCTTTTCAAACCTTAAAGAGCTATATAAGTGCTAGATATTTTTAATCAATAATCCTTCCCTTGGTATACAACAAATCTGATACCAAAATCCACATTTTTCTTCTATGTCTCCTCAGATTATAACCAAACAACAAGCTTTTATTAAATACCAGTTTTGTGAAAGGCATTAGGCTAAGTGCTGCTAAGGACAAAAAAGCAAAAGTGAAAGTTTGTGTCCTCAAGAAGGTTACTGTCTACAGCAATGTAACTAAACCTCCTCAGATCACAAGAAGCACCAATATCTCATTTTACATATATTATAATATTTTGTATAGCAAAATAAGAAATTAAAAACTAAAAAAGGAAAATTCTCATATAATAGAAGAAACTTAACTTGATGCTATGGATACTGGGGCATTCTCTGGACCTAATATTTTGTATGAATATAAATTACTTTCTTAAAAGAAGGATATCAGTTTCATTAAGTCATGGATTTGGTGAATAGGGCTAGTATTTATTAAATGTCAAAAGATATATGGCAAACTACTTCAATATTTCAAAATATCTATAATCTATTTCACTAATGAGAGTAGTGTGCAAATCACAACCCAACTAACTAAAGGTAGGTATGTAACACAGAAAAAACATTATAAATCTAGTCTAAATAACACTCTCTAAAGAAAATTTTATGAGCAAATATAAATCATTCAATTTTTTTTTCATTTTGTAAATCATTCTCTTTTTTAGCTGCTGTTGGGTATGTCATTTCTTCAGGTTTCACAGATCGGAGGTGACAGTTGAATTTGGTATGTACACATTTCTACTTAATGAGAAAATTCATTAATGGGAAAATGATGCAGCAGATAAAGTGTTAGACTTGGAGTTAGGAAGGCATAAATCTGAAAACTGCCTCAGGCACCAGCTCTGTAACCATGAAAAAGTCTCTCAGCCTCAGTTTCCTCATAAGTAAAATGAGGATAATAATAGCATCTATTTCACATATTTCACACATAAAGATCAAATGAAGCAGTAAGGGTAAAGTGCTCTGCAAACCTTAAAGTGCTATATAAATGCTAGCTATTTAAATTTTTGTGTGTGTATGTTTATCAGTTTAGATAGGGAGCAGAATTTTATTTCTAGGTAGAAAATGACATTGCAGGAAGAAAAAGAAATACTTGGAAAAAACAACCATTTAAATTGTTTTAAAACCTTGTTAAGTTTTCTGTTTGAATGTTATTCAGAGAAACACACGGTCTGTAGTAAAAAGAATCAAGTTCTTTTCAAAGTCAATTCTGACCAAGTATAAAGGTGAACACCTATAATCCTGCTGCTTCAAGGTTGAGCCTGATGGATCAGAGCACTTTGGCTCAGGTGCTCTGAGCTTCAGTAGGGCCAATCCTAATTGGGCATGTACAAAAAAAATGGTACCAAAATGGTGAGCATCTGGTCTGGGTATGAGATGAGGACACCAAAGGAGCGGGCAAACAGTAAAGATCAGAAAACAAAGCAGACCAAAGCTTCAGTGTGATCAGCAGCAAAATTTGGTCCACAAGTGGCAGCTATACTGCCAGAAGACAGAAGATAAGCAGAAAAGAAAGGAAAGAAAGAATAGAAAGGAAAAGGTAAAAAGAGAAAAAGAAATTCTAAAGGATTCTCTTAGTAAAACATTTTGTATCCAAAGTCAATTGTAAAAGTGAAAAGATCCTGCTAACAGAATCTCCTGAGAAGTATTTAATGTATAAACATTACTATTTTATAGAAATGTTAACACAGGGTAACTGAACAGCAGATTGCCAATGGGAAGAGAAGACTACTATCTTTTTTAAGAGAAAAAAGAAAATTATTTTCTTCTGATTAGAAAGAACAGAGGGATAAAGTTATTATCAGTAAAGCAGAAGGAAAAAACTAGTGACTATAAGCTTTTTTTTTTAAGCCTTTTAGAAAGAAGACATAACTCTTAGAACCTGAGTGCTAACTAGGGGCATCTGAAAACCAAGCAAAAACCTTCCAAATGATTAGCAGAAAGCACCAAAGTGTCTTTATGCTTAATCAGTATTTGTTACATTGAAATGGTTTTAAACAAACCCTAGATAAACAGTAAAGTTTGTTTGGAACCCTGAAGTAATACACATTCCCTAGGAAGCTATGGAAACTAATTATAACAATCTAATACTAGTTTGTGAATAAGATTAAGACCAGACAGGAGCAATTAATGAGAAAGGTACCAAATTGTACCTAAAATTTACTATTTTGTTTATTCTTATATTTACTCTTTTTTTAATAAGTAGTCCTATTTATACTTGGAAAAAGAAGGCAGTAATTTATCTCCATCTTAGGCAAATACATCTCTCAGAGCAAAAACTGTGAATTATAGGACAAAGACCCAGACCTACATATACCACTGCCACCTGGAGACAGCATATCTAATTGCAATTCAGTTTTGAATTAAAACAGGCTTTTGGTACTGAACTTGCACCAAAGTTGTATTTATCAATGATTTGCCAACATCACAGAAACAAATTAATAAAGTATATGAGAGGGAGGGAGGGAGAAAAAGAGAGGGATGGGAGGAACATGGAGAGGGCATTGTTAAATGTGGTAACATTTTCTAGTTGAGAAAAAATGAGGCTGCTATGTATCATATATGTTAAAGTTGAAGGGTGCTAGGTACTCTAAAGGATGGAAAATAGAATGAACAAGATTTGAACCATGCATACCTTTTGTGGGGGTAAAAGAGAAAGGGAAGAAACAATAAATGCCAACGAGGAAAAGCAATTTCACAACAGATATGTGAGAAAAGAACTATAAGTAATTTTGATATTCTGAGCCTGTGTGACAGAGAAGCTACACATTGATACCAAAAACTAGATGTCAGGCAGAAGCCCAAGATGACTGTGAGATCAATTAAAGAGCTATTTTAAAGACAGTAAGCTATGTATATTTAGACAGAAGAATAAATCATAATAGCACAAAATTGAGCTGGAAAGACCTTAGAGTTTATATAGAACTCCTCATTTTTACAAATGAGGAAACTGAGGCCCAAAGAAAGTAAGCAAATTGCTAAAGATTCAAAATCAGGTCCAATTCCAAATCCAGTATTCTTCTCACTATCACTCCAAACACTAATTAAGAGGCTGTGAAGAGCCCAGGGTTTCCCCCATTTCCTCACAAACAGGGTCAGTTTTCACTAAAAGGCAACAATGCTGTCCCTATGATGCAACTGACCTCTGCCTACCTTGACATAGTTTCCTGGTGACCTAAGGGCATAAAAAGTCTCATTCTAGGAGGACCTGGGGCCCCTCCAACATGGTGGATGTCTGAAGACCACAGGAGCCACCATATTTTGCCCTTTTCACCAGTCACGTACCCGTATGAAGGCAAGGGGAGTCAGTCATGTGTACCAGGGTGGGGAACCTGTGGCCTCGAGGTCACATGTGGCCCTCTAGGGCCTCAAGTATGGTCCTTTGACTAAATCCAAACTTCACAGAACAAATCCACTTAATAAAAGAATTTGTTCTGTAAAACTTAGACTCTCTCAAAAGGCTACACCCAAGCACCTAGAAGGCCTCAAATTCCCCACCCCTGCATTGACATAAAGTTTCAACGTATCTTTTCTTACCCATGCTTAATGTGTTAGGATAAAGTGAAGTGTCCTTATTAACTCTTCAATGACTTATTAGTGACTTATCTGACCCCAAAATTAAATCTGAACGAACAGGGCACTGGTGCTAGGATCACCCCAAAAGTGAAAGATTTGAAAGGCATCATTTGTAGTAGAAAGAGAACTAGACCAGATTCAAAAGACCTGGAATTCTTGTTCAGGCCCTTCTCCTAATTTGGTAGTGACCCTGGAAAAATCATTTAATCTCAAACTCTCAGTTTCCTCATTGTAAAATGAGAAAGATGGAATGTATGATCTTTTCCAGATCCAATATTCTATCATTATGCAATAATACACAGATTTTTATCAAAGCTATAAGAGGACATATGAGACATGAGACAAAAGACAGAAGATGACATAAGATCGTCCCCAATATATGACCTCTACATTATTGGGACTGTTATAAAATTAAGAGGTAAAAACATAATTAATGTACATACTCATGAAGCTGAACAAAAATAATATTTAGGAAAAACAAATCTTCAAATTTTATCTTAATATTAAAATTAGTAAAAAAAAATATATATTTCATTTCCGCAACTGACGATTTTCAATTCAATTCATATTTGTGACTAATGTACATAATACCATACACTGTACATATGTACATAATGTAACATACATAACACTGTACATAATACTCCCTTTAAGAATACTGTAATGGAAATGTTACTTTGTCAATAGGCATGTTTTTAAACAGACAGAAAAACAAGAGTGAAATATTTTGATTTCTGAATCCAAAAGAATTGTCATAATTAAGATCACCAAAATTGAAAAGCTTCTAAGAGCAATTAAAAATGACCTAAATTTTTCAAATGTTTGAACTTTTAAATATTCAGTAATTTAGAGTAAATTACAGTAAAACTGTAATATTCAGATGATAACACCTTGATATAATTAGCCAGAAACAGAAATACTTGAGGGTATTCACAATAACAAAGGGTATCATTAAAAACTGATCACCCCTACAAAAACACTTAAAATATATGCCTACTCAGAACAAAAAGCAGCATTTGTTCACAAAGCAAATGATCAACATTTGTTTCTCCTTACAAAATGTCAGAAATCAAATGCTCAAAACTTGAAAAAGTTAGAGATAAAATATTTTGTAGATCAAATGCTAAACCAAGTAAAAACAAATCAACTGTCAAAGCTAGTGTTTTCTCCACAGTTTTGCAGAGCAATAATCGATAGACCAACAAAAGTAATCCTTGTCTTAGCTCCTCCGAGATTCAACTCTGTGAAGTAAGCATACTCTTGAGTTAGGTCTGAGGATATGGAACCATTATTTGGGGTAAGCTGGAGAAGGCAAGAAAAAAAAATCAGCATATCAAAAGCCTAAGGGTTAAATCAATTTTAATTTCAAAACTGCCTGAGAATGGACTGCATAGCATATACATGCAAATTACATGCAAATATACTCTTAGCTCTCCAGACTTTGCATACAGAAGGATGTAGCCCTAGGATAAATCTGAATGGAGCCTATCAAGTCCAAAAGAAATTACTTCCATCCATATGGCGTTATATATGTATCCAGATGCCCTATAATGGAGAATGGAAAAGAAAATCTTGATTCAAAAATCATCAAGGAGTGAGCTTGTGTGTCAGAGAAGCTAGAGATTGATACCCAAAACTAGACCTCTATTCTACCTGAGCTGGCTGTGAGATCAATTAAACAGCTATTCACAGAATAAATTCCCTTAATAAACGAATTTCTTCTGTAAAACTAGGACTCAGTCAAAAGGCCACACCCAAGGATTCAGAAGGTCACATGTAGCCTCAAGGCCACAGGTTCCCCAATTCTGCACTGATGTTATGTGTCACTGTATCCTTCTTGCATGTGCTTTGGAAACTAAGAGATCCAAGAAGAACATGTGAGAAGTGTGCTTGCTCTACAAAGAACAATACTCATTGTTGAAGTCAGGAAAGCTCTTATTTTATTTTACATTCTTGTGAATGAGTAACTCCCTAAAGTAGCACACTTGCTAATACAAGGCTATTTATTTCCTGTTCCGGATTCAAATTTCCCCCCTTGTTCCCCATTGACTGGATGTAACTTCCTGAACCGCTTATTCCATATTCTTCTAGATATGTTCCCTCTCCCTTGTCATGCATCACATGTGCATTTAAATCAGCTAGCTCCACTCTGAGGGTATGTTGGATAATATTAAACAGTTGGTTAAGCATGCATACAAGCTTCTGACCTTTTACTTGATCAGAATGCCAGGTTCTGCTAGGTCACAGCTCCCATTAGAACCAGTCACCCCTGATTTACATCCTGTTATCACTCCTACAAAGCTGGGAGTGGTGTTAATCCTGTAAAAACAGAATTCCTTCTTTTGTTTCTCACAAACATAAAACTTTCAGATGACCAGATACACTGGAAAAACTAAGTTCAGACCATAACATATATATTCATATCTTCCTGAAATGATTTGTGAACTATGGAAACTAGCCTTTCTTCCAGAACCTCAACATGTGTTTTTCAAATGTTTTATTCTGTCATCCTAAGTGGTCTATACTACTTTGAACTTTAGAAATCAGAGAATCTACTTTCTGTTTCATATTTTTATATAGTTTCAAATAATCTTTTATTCATTCATGGTTTTAAAATTTGAAACTTCAGTAAGAACAGTTATGTTCCAATTAAAAAAAACATAAAGGCTTCCAATGAGGAAAAAAAATCTCAACCCTCTATGAAAAATTAAAGTTTAACTTTCCTATTACAATGAAAAGTACATTATGTCAAATAAAAATATGATTAGGTTGAAACAGAAAGGAAAAGAATAAATATAAAATAATAATGTTGTACTAATTTTACCAAGGGAAACTAATGATACGGTACTTTCTATTTTTCTTCTGAGCAACGTCAGGCAGAAATATCAGGCTCTCCTCTGGGCAAAATCAGAGCAGATAAGCCTTTAAAAGAGAGCCCTGCCTTCCAATGAGTAAGTACACTGGTATTCATTGGGGAGCTATGCATTATTTGACAGAATAGGTATAAGATATGACACAGGAGGCTTTTTAGATTTCTTAGAACAGGGCAACCTACATCAAGAATGGCACTAGTGGCCAGGATGAGCTTCACATTTTGCATTTTATTTCGAACACTGAGTTTCAGTGAAACCTACACCTTATCAAAACACAATGCTTTTTTTCTGAACCTTCAGGAGGAATAGTAAAATGCAACAATATGAGAAATTATATTTAAAGAGACTGTCATATTTATCAGAACAAATTTTTCTATTTTATTGCATCATTCATTTTCCAAACAAATATAAATGACCCTGACTTTTCTTTCCACACAACCAATTCACTGAATCTTTACAGCTGGGAAAAAAAAACTTTCCCAGAGGATTGAATATAACCATTCCAGATGAAAAGAATATTCTCCATTCTCAAAATCTCTAGGCAAAATTCACAAAAACTCTACTTACTACCAATGTATATACAGTGTTATCCTCTGTGCCCAAGGAAAGATTAAAATATAGTTATAACAATCAAACAGGTCAAAGAACCTAACAGAAGCAGAAATACGTGATATTATTACAACATTTATAGTTTTCTGTATTTATCTATAAAACCTGAAGAGGTAGCTAGCTCCCATCACTGAGGCATGTGAATGTGAGGCAGTGCAAAACAGGGGAAATAGTGATGGCTTTGGAGTCAGAAAAAATGTTGGATTGAATTTCACTTCCAATGTTTACTAGCTAAGTGACCATGGGCAAATCATTTAACCTCTCTGATTCATCTGTAAAAAGGGGATAGTAATACTTATAGCATCTATCGCAAAGGACTTTTGTCATACTCAAATTTGATAAGGTGCTATATAAACGTCCATTATTATAAGGATGTGTCTAAACTGGTAACGCCAAACAAATAGAAAAGGGGTCACTAAGGCCACATGATGACTCAGAAAAAAGGCAAAAAAAACCCCAACAAATATTGTTCTACTATACTTTTATTTATTTTGTTAAATATTTCCCAATTACATTTTAATCTGGTTTGGGTTACACTTCAGAGTGGAGCCACATGTGTTTGACACCTCTGCTCTAAACCACCCAAGATTTACTCCAATTAAAGATCTCCAGAGATACAAGGCACCCCCTCCCTCAATTACCCATTTCACTATTAAATTCCCCCAAAGGCCAAGATGTTAACAATAATAATGCAGTTTACATATGACACAATGATTTGCAAAATGCTTTATATCCATTATTCCCTTTAATCCTCACAAGAGCCAAGGATATTTGCATTGCAGAGGACCCTGAAGATCATCTGGCCCAACCCTCTCATTTTATAGAATGAGGCCCACAAGTGATTTGCTTAAAAATTAACCATTTTATAAATGACAAGACCAAGATTTGAACCCCGGTCTCCTGATGTTGAATCCAGGGCTTTTTACTCTACATAAAACTCTACCTTATAACAACCCTAAAAATCTTCCTTAATTTAATTAAGCTAACTTCTTCTTGCTAAAGTTTCCTAAACATATGCATTATGCACATGCCTTGCAAAAAGCCCCTTCACACATCCAAAAGATGAATCAGGCCACCCCTTAGCCTTTCCATCTCTAGACTAAATAATAATTCCCTTAACCTCTCTTCAATGAAGCTCATTTTCCCCTTTATTCCAGAGGTTCTTAACCTTCATTCGTGTCATGGACCCTTTCAGCAACCTAGTGAAACCCATAGACCCCTTTGTAGAATGCTTTTTTATTTTAATTCATAACGGAATTAAATGTTCATTTCAATTAGAGGTTGGTGAAAATAAAGATGTAATTTTTCCCCATCCAAGTTCACAGACTCCCCGCCCCCCCTCCCCCAGGAACACTGCTTTAGTCATTTTAATCACTTATTTGTGAACTCTCACTTCTTCCTATTTTTTTTAATAATGAAAACTAAAACTGGCAAAATATTCTTTAAAAAAAAGGTCTTAGACCTTGAACATTACACTTCCTTCAATACATCTCAGAAACATGTCATTGTTCTTTTTTCACATTATTAAATTGTTGGTTCATATTTAAGGATGCCATGGAAGAGATATAGCATTGTGAATGGAGTGCCAGCCTCATAGCCCAAAATACCTTGTATGTAACATGGATTTTAGTGTGTGTAAGGTAGATTTTGTTATTCTTTTTTAGATAATAGTTCCCAGGATCCGTGGCCATAACAATCTCTAGTTCCCAGGCTCATGATTTGTAAACATCTCCACTATACTTGCGCATCATATTATAGTCTTAAAAAAATGTAAACATTTGAGTTCAGTTGGCAAACATCTACTGCGCTTCTGCTGTGTTAAGTCACCACGATATTGCAAAAGTTAATGTAAACTTGTGAGGCTACTGCTGGCAAATTGCCTTGTTACCCTATAAATCAAGTAGGCATTGCTGAGTAAGGGGGAAATAGGAATGCACAAGGGAAGTGGGCATATGTGTTTGCCTCAACTGGCCCCCATTGAGGCTTAGGGGGATAATGCACAAGCTGGAACGCTGTGTGTGCCTTGATCGGCCCCCATCAAGGCTTAGGGGGATCTGCTAATGTTTATTAGTCTTGACTGGACCCCATCAAGACTTAGGGGATTTATAGGAATTGTAGCTCCTCTTATATTCTCACCTGCCCCAGAGAGAAAAGTAAGGGATGCTATAGGAGTTAGTGCTCTCATTATCAGGAAACCCCTTTGAGAAGACTAGAATAAAGTACACCAATATAACCCCTTATTATGACTTCGATTCTGTCTTCCCATCTGCCTGGATTGCGAGAACCTGCAAATGTCAGGTCTTCTATGTCTCCTACTCTACAACTGGCATAGCCGGTGTTACCTGACAATACCTCAGTTCAGCTCCCACTTCTGAAACGCAATTGCTGTCAGTCAATAAACATTTCTTAAATGTCTACTAAGACAAAGAAAAACCCTGAGAAACAGTTTCTAGGTAATTAATAATCAGTTTATTTAACTGGGCAATCAATAAATTGATAGTCAATGGTTTTCTCAGTAACCAAAGGCACCAAGGGAGACCCTGAAACACTTTAAGGCAACTCCCTTGACTAGTGAAATGTTGTTTGTTGTTTGTCCTTTCTAGAAAAGGACCAATGACATCAGGACTTGCATGTGAACTGCATTTAAGTGAGACAGGGCTGTGCAAAGTCACCAGCCTCCCTCTGCTACTACTCTGCAGGCTCCCATCAGAATATCTGTCACCCAAGCTTCCTTGGCCTTAGCAGAGCAACTGGTAAACTCTCTTAACCATAACAGGCATCTAGGTGGCATAGTGGATAGAGAGCTGGGTCTGGAGACAGGAAGACCTAAGACCCTCATTAGCTGTGTAAACTCAGGCAAATGAATTAACTTCCATTTGCCCCAGTTTCCTCATTGGTAAAATGGAGATGATAATACTCCCTACCTCCTAGGGTTTTTGTGAGTATTAAATAAGATAATATTTATAAAGTGCTTAGCAAACTAGTACCTGGCACACAGTAGGTGCTATATAAATGTTAGTTATTATTATCTTACTGATGACCACATCACACCTCCAATGCTCTATGAACAGAATTCAAAGGTGGACCTTGGTTTAAGGTTGTCAAAAGTGATACTCTAATGCTTCCTAGGAATCTGGAATCTTTCACCCTTTCAAACAAATTTCCTGCCTGGACTATGACATAGTTAACACTCTCTCCCCAGGTCCACTATCTGTTACCTAACATCGTCAGGCTTCAGATACCTCTCAACAGAGTAAAATGATGGGCAGAAAGTCTACTTGCCAAGATACATACACAGGAACTATGTAAACACAATTACAAAACATGTTTTACCCAAAGACAGATCTAAATAAATGGAGAAATATTAATTGCTCATGGGTAGGCTAAGCCAATGATAATACTAAATTAATTTACTTATTCAGTGCTATACTAATCAAACTTCCAAAGGATTACTTTAGAGAGAGCTAGAAAAAATAACACAATTCATCTGGTGGAATCAAAAGTCAAGAATATCAAAGAAATTAATGAAGAAAAGTGGGAAAAAAGGAACCAAGCTATGTCAAATTTTAAACTATATTACAAAGCAATAATCAAACAATTTGATACTGAATAAGAGAGAGGTCCACCAGTGGAACAGATGAGATACACAATATATACAGAAGTAAACAAGCACAGTAGCATAATGTTGAAAAACTGAAAGATTCCTGCTACTGGGGCAAGAACTCAATATTTGATAGGGAAATGTTGGGAAAACTAGAAAGCAGTCTGGCAGAAACTCTGTATAGACCAATATCTCACAACATATAATATTATAAGTTCCAAATGAGTACAAGATCTAGACATAAAAGGTAACATCATAGGAAAATCAGAAGAGCAAGGGAAGAAATTACTTGTCAGATTATGGATGGGGAAAAGTTCACGACTAAACCAGAGCAGGGTAGTAGGGGGAAGGGGGGAGAGATCACAGAAGGTAAAATAAAGAATTCTGATTAAATACAATTTAAAGTTTTTGCACAAACAAAACCAATGCAACTAAAATTAGAAAACTTCGACACCAGGAAAAAATATTTGCAGCAAGTTTTTCTAATGAAGTTCTCATGTCTAAGATGCATAAAGAACTGGGTCAAATACATAATAATAAAACTTATTCTCCAACTGACAATGATATAAACAAGTATTTTTCAGAGGAAGAAGTCTAAGCTATCATTAGCAATATGGGGGAAAATGCTCTGAATCACTAATGTTTGGAGGCATACAAATTAAAACAACTCTGAGGTTCCACCTCACACCCATCAGACTGGCAAAGTGGACAGAAAAGAAAAATGACAAATGCTGGAGGGACTGTAGGAAAACAGGAACATTAATACAGAGCTTTGAAGTAGTCTAGCCATTCCAGAAAGCAACTTGAAACTATTCTCAAAAAACCATTAAACTGCACATATTCTTTGTTAAGAACTCTGATCAATACAGAACCAACCACAATTCCAGAAGACTCATAACAAAACATTCTATCCACCTCCTTGGAAGCAATGGTCTCAGTGTTTCATAGCAAGACTTTTTTTTTTAAATATGGCCAATGGGGGTGGAACCAAGATGGCAGAGTAAAAGCAGGGACTTGCTTGAGTTCTCCCCCAAAGCCGCATGTAAAAAATTATTCTAAACAAATTCTAGAGCAGCAGAACCCACAAAATGACAGAGTGAAACAAATTTCCAGGTCAAGACAACCTGGAATGTCAACAGGAAAGGTCTGTTGTGCCAGTCTGAGAGAAGAGCGCAGTGCAGCATGGGCCACTACAAGAGCACAGACAGGGTCAGAGGAGGCCTCAGGGGACTGAATCACTGGAAGCTGTGGTGGTTTCCAAACGTCTCAACCCCAAAACACTAAGGACAACTTGGAAAGTCAGTGGGAAAAGTCTGTAAAACCTGTATGAGAGAGGAGCATAGTCCATCTCCAATCCCAGGGCAGGGGTAAGGATGGGCAGTGGCAGCCACAGCGGCAGCTTCCAGAGTTATCAGCCCACAGATGATGGGAGGATGGCAGGGCTGATCTGAGGGGGATTGCAGGGATCTCTTTGGTGGCACTGAGGCAGGATTCTCTTCCTTTGCCCATACTTCAATGTGAGTCACAGTCCTGAATGGCAGTTCTGGAGAGAGGAAGAGTGCTAGCATGGTGGAGATTGCGGCAGCAATTCCAAAGCAGAAAAGAGTGCTTGTGGTCACTCACAGACCAGAGCACAGAATAAGAGAGGAGTAAACACCTCTCTCCTTTGATCATACAACCTTGAGAGAATGATAATTTACAGGTCCCCAGAAATAGCTCTGAAAACAGCTACACGAAACCCCTGATACTTGGGATAATACACTTTCCACACTGGAAACAGACCTTAATAAAGAGCTAAAAGTCAAGGAAATGGCTGAGAAAATGAGCAAACAGAAGGGAAAAAAATCTGACTATAGAATCTTATTTTGGTGACAAGGAAGATCAAAACATATAACCAGAAGGAGACAAGTCAAAGCTCCCGCATCCAAAGCCTCCAAGAAAAATATGAATTGGTCACAGGCCAAGGAAGAGCTCAAAAAGGATTTTGAAAATCAAGTGAATGAAATAGAGGAAAAATTGGGAGGAGAAATAAGAGTGATACAAGAAAATCATGAAAAAGAAGTTAGCAGCTTGCTAAAGGAGACCCAAAAAAATGCTGAAGAAAATAACACCTTGAAAAATAGACTAACAGAAATGGCAAAAGAGGTCCAAAAAGACAATGAGGAGAAGAATGTCTTAAAAAGCAAAATTGGTCAAATGGAAATGGTTGTCCAAAAGCTCACTGAAGAAAATAATTCCTTAAAAATTAGAATGGAGCAAATGGAAGCTAATGACTCTATGAGAAATCAAGAAATTATAAAACAAAACCAAAAGAATGAAAATATAGAAGACAATGTGAAATATCTTATTGGAAAGACAACTGACCTCGAAAATAGATCTAGGAAAGATAATTTAAAAGTTATTGGACTACCTGAGAGACAAGATCAAAAGAAGATGTTAGACATCATCATTCTAGAAATTATCAAGTAAAACTGTCCTGATATTCTAGAACCAAAGGAGAAAATAGATATTGAAAGAATCCACCATTCACCTACTGAATGAGATCCCCAAAGGAAAACTCCTAGGAATATTATAGCCAAATTCTAGAGTTCCCAGGTCAAGGAGAAAATATTATAAGCAATCAGAAAAAAATAATTCAAGTATTGTGGAAACACAAACAAATGACACGAGATTTAGCAGCTTCTACATTAAGGGACTGGAGGGCTTGGAATATGATATTCCAGAGGTCAGAGGATCTAGGATTAAAACGAAGAATCACCTACCCAGCAAAATTTCAGAGGAAAAAATAGACATTCGATGAAATAGAGAACTTTCAAGCATTCTTGATGCAAAGACCAGAGTTTAATAGGAAATACAACTTTCAAAAATGAGAATCAAGAGAAACATGAAAAGGAAAACAGGAAAGAGAAATCATAAGTGACTTATTAAAGTTGAACTGTTTACATTCCTACATGGAAAGATGATATTTGTAACTCATGAGACCTTTCTCAGTATTAAGGTAGTTGGAGGGGGAAAAAATTA
>CM053580.1:266585895-266640463 GCA_028627135.1 Pseudochirops cupreus | reverse complement strand
CTCTCTCTCTCCCTCTCTTTGTCTCTCTCTCAGCCAGCTTCAGTCTCTACAATTCTTCCTTAACCCAGAGCAACATTCCAATTCTGTCTGTCTGTCTCTGGAATTCTTGCTTATATTCATACCTCAGCCAATCCCCTTCTTCCACATCAACAGGGGAGTTCATGCCTTCTCAACAATGGGACAGGGTTTGCCCCTTCTACACTTAGCACTTAGTACTAAGTGCTAAGTATCCTGCTAAACAGATTACTATTACAACCCCTAGAATGTAAGACATCTACATATCCCTGAAAAAAATTGCTATTTAGGAGCATAGATCACTGCAACCTAAATTTTTTCTCATGACTTACCTATCAGTGGTCCCTATGTTCTAGCAGTTGTCAAACTGGCAACAATCATAGACCATCAAATCTGGGTACTACAAATTCCCTCAAAACAACCTCATTTGGTGCTTATCATCCTAATTTGGATCCAGGCACCAAATACTAAATGTGCTGTTGACACAAACTTAAGAGGAATCACCTTTAGTTTCAGGTAGAATGAGGCTCGTTAAAGTCGTTCCTCAGCACATGCAGTCATCTGGGTAGGTTACTGCATGGTTACTGCAAAAACACCTGAGCAAGGCCTCTACACTGAACCCTGGTGATAATGACAACTAATGGGGATAAAGGCAACCCTTTGCATTGTGAATTATACCACCGGTACTGAGGTTCTCTCAGTCATGCTAAAAGAGCCAAACTAACAACGCTTAGAGTCAACTTATACTGAGTTACCTAAGGCATATATAAACACCTAATAATGTGTGATGGCCTGACATGAATCTATATGTCCTCAAGTCAGTGGCATTCATGACGAACTTTCCCAAGGCACAAAGGATAATTAACATATCACAGAGTTTTCATTGGGATTGAGCACCTTCCCATGAAGGCCAGTAAATGCCTGAGTATCTGAAAATGGCCCAGTAGTATCCAACAGTTTCTTTTCAATTGTATGTATGTGTGAATTCACATTTGTACAGTGCTTATAGTTTCAATAAGAAACCAGAAAACTACATTTTTCCCCTGCTGGGTCTCTTCTAACTGGATTCTTCTAACTTAACAACAAATTTTTATCATCTTTAGCAGTTAATATGCTTTTAAAGAGCCTTTTAAAATAAATTACAACTTTCAATAAGCATTGATGAAATTATTCAATGATACCTATTTTAAAGCAATCAAAATAAAATTAAGTTATAATTGTTTTATATAAATAACTCATTTCTCAGAGCTCTGATCAAATTACACTGATTAAATCAAACAGGAGTGATAACAATTAAAACATACAATAAGAGTTGCATGTCCACTGAATGGTTAGCAGTACTATAATAGGCATTCTTGGAAAGAAATAATCAATGACATGATATTTGTGATTAAGAGTCAGGAAAGTACAACTAAAACTTGTGGGAAAATATACATTTTTGGCAGTTACACAATCAGCATATAACAGGGGCAGGGCTTGAACCAAGGTTTCCTGATTCCCAAGCTAGCTATACACTATACCATAAAGCATACAAAATGTAAGAGAATGAAAATTACTCAATTAAAAGAGTACTTAAGCAGTGCATGGAGAAGGACGGTGAGACAAATGAATCAGCTCTGATTCCTTAAGGCTTCCCTTGATCTTATCAAACTAAGGTAGGCAACAAGGACTAAAAGCATAATGAATAAATGCATGGGTACTCCTGCCCTCACTCTGCAAGGTGCCCATCCCTCATACATGTAGAACATGAAAAGAGAATGTGGCCTCTAAGCCAGTGTTCAAATACTACAAAAACAGAGGCAAGAGAAATGAATAACTCTCAATAGCTAACTATTAAAATGGCCTTAATAAAAATAATAAAATGTTAATAATGTAATAATAAATAACATTTTATTATTCTAAAAAAAATTCCCTCAAAAGAAGTCAAAGCACTTAAGAAACCTTTTGCAATCTATAGCCTCCTGATCATCTCACCTTGGGAAATGCAGAGGTGGTATTCTACTCTCCAGGCTACATTATGGCTCTTTTCATGGCCTTTTGATTTTACCTAAATTGAAAATAAGTCCTCTGGAAGCACTTTATGTTTCAGACTGCAGGTGAAATATGTTAAATTTTTTAAAGCTTTTTCAAGTAGATATTTGATATTCTATACACTGTACAAAGAATACACATGAGGTGGTTCTCAATGTAATAAGGCCTAAAAGTTTCAAAATTTCAGAAGGTAATATCTACCAGAGTAGAAGCTAATGAATTTGGAATATTAAATTAGTAGACCTGGTATCTATCCAAATGCATTTTGCAGCAGAGTGCTAGACTGACAATTAAAAAGATCTGTGTTCAAATTCATCCTCAGAAACTTAGCAGTTACTTATACGACCATAGGCACGTCACTTATCCCTTCTGGAACACAGTTTCCTCATTTTCAAAATGAGGGGGCTGGACTAAAGTTCTGAGGTCCCTTTCCGTCCATGACTTTGTTTTTATCGGTTGGATGCTCTCTTTCCTTAGAACTCTCAAGAAGGAGTGGTGCCTTTATTTATTAGGAGTCAGACTAACTCAGCAGAAAAACTCAAAATACTGGCAATAACTAATGGTAGATAGGTTTTATTAATCTACTCAGAAGTCTCTATCCAGCACAGGCAAAATAACATCCTATAGGAGATGGCCCCTTTAGCAAATTCCTATCTAAGACTGTAGCTCAGGTAGGCAACCTATAAAGGCTTTCCCCCCCCCCCTTGAATTTATTTAAAGCCCCCACAGTAATCATAACACACAAAGTACTCAAAGCAGGCATTTGAGTCCAAATTTTACACTCCAAATTATCACACTCATACCACACTAATGAAATCCTCTTCTCCCTAATAGTATAGACTGCTTGGGTACAGGGACCATTTTATTTTTGTCAGGGACTAGCATAATGCCTTACAAATATTTACTGAATTGAATACATGTTTATGAGACTAAAAGGTCTTTAAGGCCAGAGGTTGTATCTTATTTTGTACCAGTAAATCATGAAATCCTGGAGAAAGAAGGAACCTCACACATTATCTAATTCAATTCTCTTCTATTACAGAGGAGGAAACTGAGATTCAAAGAGTACTTAAGCTACTTGCTCAAAGTCACACTAATAGTTAAAGAAATGAGAGTCATTCTTAATCCGATGTCCTTTCTACCATACCAGCAGCTAATACATTATACAACATACACATGTATGCCAAATGATAAATGAGTTTTTAAAAATACAAATACATTCAAGAATTAAACCAAAATCAACCTTACCTAGTCCCTTCTACTCTTACCTTTCCATTTATTTCCTTCTAGGAAATCCCCAGATTTCCAACAAACAATAGAAAGAAAAGCATGGTACCATAAAAAAGATCACTGGATTTGGAGTCAGAGGACTCAAGTTTAAATCTTGACTGTGCCAATTACTACCTAAGCGACCCTGGGTAAGTCACTCAACTTTTCTGAGATTTTTTTATCCTCATGTGTAGATGACCTTGTAGCTATAAGTCTATTATAATCCTATTAACATTTCAAAACAACTTATTGGCTTTTAAAGTATTTTCCCATCTTTTTTCTCCTTAATCCCATCTATCTGATATCAACTAAGTCGAAAAGAGGATGAGAATGGGTATGCTCAGACCATATGCCCTCAAAAAACCCTAATGACCTGATCATTCAACTAACCAGTCAATCCAGTCAAAAAATTGTCTGATAAAGATAACCAATCAATTCATTCTGAATAATCAAACCATTTATGTCCAGCCTCTCGTGTGTGTGTGTGTGAGTGTGTGTGTGTGTGTGTGTATGTGTGTGTGGTGTAAATAAATAGATATGGCTATAGTAACCAAGCAACAGAGAAGTATGTTCATATATTTTGCTTACAAATGGACTAAAATAGACAAACTTAAACAAATGATTTTGTCCTCAACCCTCTATTCTCCAATTATTGTAGTATTTATCACAAGACTTCTATCTTAGAAAAATTGCAGCAATCTTGCCCCCTTTTTAGTACTCTTGGAACAGTTTGTTCTCTTGATACCTGCCCTAGATTCTTAAAAGTTTTCATTTCAGTTTAAATTAACTTTCGCTCAGTTTTGTTTCCATATTTTCAGACATTAAAAAGCACTGTAATTTTCTCTATAATGTTAATAATTCAAAGTTAAAATATCAACTAACTAATCAGATTCTGAACTCTTCTATACTAACTTCCTTATATTAACATCATTTCTATCTTAGGGGCATTAAAAGCAAGTAGGAAATAGGGAAAATGAATGCTTATCTCGGGACAGACTGTGGAATAATGACAGTTTTCCTCAAGCACCTAGAAACCAGAAAAATGTTCTGTGTTCAAAAATTTCTACATCCAGCCTAAGTGGATATTATTTAAACTCCTCAAAACAGGCTGTCAACAAGAATTCAAAATCAAAGACATCCTAAGATCAAAATAAAGCATAACTATAACACATAAAGAAAGTCAAAGCTAGGTTGTACAGTTTAAAGAACACTAAAATCAGTCAAAAGACCAGAGTTTTGTTATCAATTCTGCCACTGTTTTACAGAATTGCCTGACCTGACAAATCACTTCACTGTATAATATCTCAGGTTCTTTCTCTATCCAATCAGGGGGATAATAACTGCCCTAAAAGCATTATCTAAAAGTTAGAGCCTGTTATTGTTCTGAATCACTCTATATAATACAATATGTCATTCTGATCACTTCTAGCCAGCCCCATCAAGTCACCTCTTTGAGCCTTGGTTTCTTCAGCTGTAAAATAAGGGTGTTGAATAAGGCCTAGGAGTTCTTCCAACTCTCACATTCTATGATGCTGGGGTTCTAGGGTTCCATTGCTCAGGGCTTTCACTGCAAACAAAGCCTAGGCCTGGCTCTGTTGTTGGTAACAGGCCTTCTCTACCTGAAAGGAGGAAGGTTTTTATAAAAAGCAGGGAAAGACAATTAAGAAAAATTGGACCTTAAATAAACATGAAATATTGAATAAGGTAATGAGGTCACTCACAACTTTGATGGGTAGCTTCTAGATTTGGGCAACTATGGCATTTTCTGACAATTTTTAAACCAAAACGACATTGATAGCCTCTACTACAGGCCTTCTCTACCATGTCACCATATCATGAAAGTAACCAGTTAAATGCAAGTTTTCAAACCTACAGAACTAGGCTAGAAAACTTCAAATCTGGGCCCTACAACAGAATATAGGTCTCCTGAAGCACAGAGAAGCTCATCTGTAGGGGTCTGACCATCAGTCAATTTTTTCATCCATAAAAACTCATGAAGAGGCATGCACATATATGAGGATGGGATATGCATCAGTAAGAGGAACATGCACACCAAGGCACAGCTCTCTTGAGTACTGAAGAAGGATACTAGGAGAGCGATTTAAAGTGTGTATATATATATATGTGTGTGTGTGTGTGTGTGTGTGTATGTGTGTGTGTATGCACATATATACACATATGTATGTATGTATGCACGTGTGTGTGTGTGTGTGTGTGTGTGAGCGTGTGTATAAATGAGACTTGCAGAGAATACTACCAGCAGGGAGAGGAAGAACAAATCAAAGTAAGTTTTTCCTCTTTCCTGAGCCAGAGAATAGTACATTCCCAGAACTGAAAAGTAGTAAAACCCTGGAACAGGGGCCTGGTCTAGTCAAGCAAAGATAAGAGTGATTCTGAAATTTAAGAGTAATTTTGGAAAAAAAGACTAAACAGTTTTAACATGTATTACATACAACAAATATTCATCGGTAGCCTAAACACTACCCTGTAAGACCAATGTTTAAAGTAACAAAAAAATACACACAAGAACTACCTTCCATTTTGTGATAAATAAAACCTGACCTTAGATGTGTCCTATATTTTATTTTATACTCAACATCAGCAGTTTAGGCCAATATTAGACAATATAATCACCATCATAAACACGTATCTAATGAGTACCTATTTTTAAGGTTCTGTAAAAGAGATGTTAGATATAAAAAAGCAAAACATGTATCCCAGACTTCAAGAAACTAGAAATATAATGAAAAACATTAAATAATAGTGAAAGTAGCATAAGACAAACACCATTTATACAGCTCAAGTAGTACAAGATTAAAATGTAGGGATAAAGAAAATTCTCTACAAATTCAAAAACAAAGTTATGTTTTCTCCAAAACCTACTTCTAATTTTCCTGTTTCTCTTAATGGTGCCACCATTCATGCAATGGTCAATGCCAAAAATGTCAGTGCTGACTCTTTCCCTCCCCTACTTTCATCATCAATAAAATTAAATGATTTCTAAAGGCCTATCTCTTCTCAGATGCAAATCAATTGCTAAAGTCTTCCCAATTCTCCCTACAAAATCTCTCTCCAAAGTGTCTCCTTCTTTCTATTCTTCCACTACCACACTAATCAACTGATTAAGCAACAAATGTTTATTAAGCACTTACTATGTGCTGGGCACTAAGAATACAAGTACAAAGACTCAAACAGCCCCTAATCATAAGCTTACATTCTATAGGGGGAAACAAAATGCACATTTTAAAGAATAAATATGTTCATATATTGTATATATGATACACATATGTGTGTATGTACACGCACATATACATATATACTCATATAGAGTAGAAAGTACACAAATATAAATATAGACAAAGCACTTTAGGACAAAGGGAAATAGCAGTTGAAGGAAGAAGGAAAGACAAGGTGGAAGACAGTGATTGAGATTTATCTTAAAGGAAAAGTGGAACTCTCTAAAGTAGAGGTTCATTCCGGGCATGGGGAACAGCCAGGAAATGGTGTTGTGTGTGAACAACAGGGAGAAGGTAGGTTTACCTATCAAATAGTAGAGGAGAAGTACCATCCAAGTTGGGAAAATGAGTTGGAGCCTAGTTGTATACAACTTTAAAAGTTAAACAGAGAAATTTGTACTTTATCCTAAAGACAGAAGGGAGTTGTAAAGTAATAGGGCCAGACTCACTTTGGCAACTACACAGAGGATGTACTGAACAAGATCTACCTATCCAGCCCCAGCCTCTTCCCTGCCCTTCACTTCTGCATCACAGATCAACTTTTGTGTGTTTCATACTGGATGTACCAAAGACACCCTAAAGTAAACATGTCTAAAACTGGACTTCTTTTCTTTCCTCCTTCCTTCCCAACTTCCCAGTTTCCATCCACCAGGGTTCATAACCTTAACATCATCTCCAGAGGTTCCCGAAGTGGATGATACTACCCCCAGGAGGCACCAAAACAATTTGGGGTGGTTGATGGGGTAGTAGCCTCAGGTACAATTGGGGGGCATTGAATAAAAATAAGAGGGCAATGGAAGCACAACAAAAGAAGAGAAGAGAAGAAAATCTTGAAAAACTGTTCATACATGTTTCATCTGTTGTGTAACAGAGTTAAAGTTGTAGTGATTACATCATTTTCCAAATAAACAGACAAAATGCAAGTTACAACCAATCAGTGGTCAAGTCCATAAAAAGGGTTTAATAAGCAAGTGTTGACAGGTGAGCATGTTGCACATTATTGGGAAGTCCAGCACGCCTTAGCAGGAATATGTGTGTGTAATGACTTATTTACAATACAATACTATACAGTTACGTGATGCAATATTGCATAATTTCAATTCAGGAAAAAAACCCACAAATTTACAACAAATTATTAAATTTAAGATGTCATTTTAAAAAAAATTATATTTTTTGAAGTGATGCAAATGTGAAAAAAAAAACATTAAAGGGTTTTTTTTTTTAAAAAGGTAGATTTCCAAGGGGCTGCTGAGTAATTTTTTTTAAAGGAGACAGTAGGCCAAATAAATTTGGTAACCTCTATCCCAGACTCTTCACTCTCCTTTACCTCATATTTTAGATAAATTGCAAAACTTCTTGCTTCTGATTCCTTTTCTCTACTCACACAGATCCTATTCTAGTTCAGGTTCTTACCTAGATTCTTTTCTTTTCTTTTTTTTTTTTTTTTTTTGCTTTTTGGAAGGGGGGAAGGCAGGGCAATTGGGGTTAAGCGACTTACCCAAGGTCACAAGGCTAGTAAGTGTTAAGTGTCTGAGGCCGGATTTGAACTCAGGTCCTCCTGACTCCAGGACTGGTGCTCTATTCACTGCACCACCTAGCCACCCCTCTACCTAGATTCTTGCAACAGACTCCTACTTGGTCTCCCTGCCCCTGGTTCAATACATCCTCTAGCCAACAGAGTCAAAAACAGTTTCAGAAGCACTCAGCTGCAGAAAAGACCATCAGATTTGGCAATTAAGAGATCACTGGTAACTTGGAAAAGAGTAGTTCCATCTGGTTGATGAGGTTATTAACCAGAGTGCAAAGAGTTGACTGAGAGAAGAGGAGTAGAAACAACCAACACAGACAGCTTTTTCAAGGAATTTGACTGAGAAAGGGGAGAGAAGGGATGAGAGCCTGAAGACAGTAGGATCTAGTGAAGAATGGGAAAGAATTAAATGTACATGTTGAGAAGCTGATGATGGCAAAGGAAGAGGATACCTCTTCCTCAGAGTCAGGGAAAAAGAAGGCAAGAGTAGATGATGTTAAAAGGTTTTAATGTAAAAAGAATGTGAGAGGTCACAATGAATGACCCCAATTTTTTTCAGTAAAGTAAAATGCAAGGTTATTAACCGAGAGAAAACAAGAGAGGAAGGTATGGGGCAAAAGTCAATAAGGGAAGAAAAAAGTTTGGAATAACTTTTGTGAGGCATGAAATAGTGAATCAATCACGGAGTAATAAAAGGACTAACTTAAGTTTCACATAGGTAAAATGTGGATAGGGACTAAACTTGTAATTTTACCAGAAGAGAACTCCCAGGTACAGAAATTCTTTCTACCAGACCAAGTCAGAATCTTCTCTGCAACTGATTATCTTAGAGCAGTGATCTTAGCAAAGATACTGGAGTAGCTTGCCATTTTCTTCTTCAGCTCATTTTACAGATGAGGAAACTGAGGCAAAGTTAAATGACTTGCCCAGGGTCAAACAGCTAGAAGTATCTGAGGCTGGATTTGAACTTAGGATCGAATGAGTCTTCCTGACCCATTACTCTATCCCACTGTGTCACCTGGCTGCCCATAAAACTTACCTACTAAATTTTGTTATTATCTCAGCTAATTGAAGGAATTCCTAAATGAATGAAATTACACACCCTTGACACACTAACACTGAATGTCACAAAACTACCTCCTCCTCCCCAACCAGGCAGAAGAAGGGCTGATAAAAAAAGAATGACATAGTAGAGAGAAAGTACACTGGGTTTTATAGCCAAAAGATCTGGATTTTAGTCTCAGATCTTTTACTCTCTGTGTGACCTTGGTCAAATAAATGTAACTTCCCAGGGCTTTGGTTTCCTCATTTGTAAAACAAACAACCACAAAGACAGGGGAGAAGGGGCAAGGGTGGTGGTTGGACTAGATCATGTCCAAGGCCCATTACAGTTTCAAACCATATAATCCTATAAATTCACCTTAACAGAGTCTAGTCTTTTTTTGGTTTGTATGTAATTTTTAATGGTATTTGTTACTTGTAAATGAGCAGATGTTTAGTTTAGGTCCATTATAAAGGAAAACTAAGATTGAAAACTCAGTTTGAACTGGGTTTTTTTTCTGCAAAGATTTTAATGCACACAGATGAAACCTTAAGTCTTGCATACTTATAACTTAGTCCATAGTAATCTGAGAGACCTTCAACAAATATAGGCATGTGGCAAGATGTGAACCCAGATCCTCCTGATTCCTGGACCAGCACTCCATTCATTACTCCATGCTGCCTTTACAACATGCAGCAAACAAGAGACGAAGAGTCTCCTGAGTCTAGACTTCAAATTTCACAAGGCAGCAATTCTTACATAAACTGCAAATACCCACATCCCTCAAACCTAGGACAATATACATCCAAAAACAATATGTGTTTTGAAGGAGGTCTTAGAATATATTCCTGTATACCTAAAAGAACATAAGCAGACAGTTTCCTATTTCAGTATGAAGGAGGACCTGGTCTGACAAAGTGGCATTCTTTATGTGTGGCCTGTCATCCACTCAAACAATATAGTTTCAGTGAATTCTCAAGGGTTCATTAAGCTGCAGGACTCCAGCCACTGGACAGCCTTAGGTACCTTTTTCCAGGCCTAAAACACTAAGTAAAAAAAGAAATTCTACTAACCTCTTTATGTGCCGAGTCTCCTGCACCTTTGAAAGGATCCATGACGACAGAAGTCTCAGCTGCCTTGGAAGCCTTTAGTTTAACACCAGCTTTGGAAATTTTTGACTTGTGTTTTGCTCTACTATTTCCTGCTGCAGAAATTCAAACACAATTTCAGAAGACAGTATTCTCGAGTACTAAGATTCCCATCCTAATAACATTTTCCTTAATATCTTCTGTCTGATGTGAACTAAAATGAGAAGCTTGCAGATAAAAGATAACCACTAACATCAAATTCTGTTAATGCCCTAAAAATCCTTAAGACATTTGAGCCTGTATTTCAAATCCACAAGGCTTCTATTAGAACAGTTATCAATTAAATGAAAATTATAACAGCATTGACTTAATAGTTAGAAGGGGCTCAACCTCCTCTCTTTACAGATGATGAAACTGAAGCCCAGAGAAGTTAAATGACTAACCTAAAATGACACAAGTAGTAAGACAAAATTTGAACCTAGGTCCTATGATTGTAAAGTCAGTGCTTCTCCTACAATACCAGGTAACCTAGCAAATATATCCTTTAATGTATTTTTTTAAAAATAAAAATTATTGCCATGATTCAACTTAACTCAAGTAACTAAGATTCAGACATGGATAACATCTGTGGATTATTTCTATTTTTCACATTAGTAGGAAACACCCTCCCCTCCACTCCCCAACTAATAACTAATAAGCTGTAAGGATACTTTAGCTTCTTAAGAGGAAGAAGTTTTCCTTAAGAGATTTTACAGGGTGGCTAGGTGGCACAGTGAATAGAGCATCAGCTCTGGAGTTAGGAGGACCTGAGTTCAAATTTGGCCTCAGACACTTAACATTTACTAGCCATGTGACCTTGGGTAAGTCACTTAACCCCAATTGCCCTGCCTTCCCCCTCCAAAAAGAAAAAAAAAGTTTTCCCCAAAACCGTCCCCTCTTCCTAAGTTCTCTATTACTCTCTAGGATACCTCCATCTTCTCACACACCAAGGCTTGAAACCTAGGGGTCATTTCTCTACTCCTCGTTCTCACTCTGCCCCCATATCTGATTAGAGGTAAAATCTTGTTATTTCCACATTCATAACATCCCTCATATCTGCCCCCTTCTCTCCTCTGATATAGTCACTACCCTGGTAGAGGATCACATCATCACTTCCAACCTGGACTATTACAACAGCCTGCAAGTTGCTCTTTCTGCCTCAGTTCTCTGCATATTCCAATCCATTCTCCACTCAGCTTCCTAAAATCCAGACCTAACCATATCATCCCCCATTTGACAAACTCCAATGATTCTCAATTACTTTTAGAATCAAATACAAAATCGTTTGGTTTCCAAAGTCCTTCCTACCTTTCCAATATTCTTACACCTTATTCCCCTCCACCTACTCTATAATTCAATGACACTGACCTCCTTGCTGTTACACACACACACACACACACATACACACACAGAGCGGCACTGTGGATAGAATGCTGGGCCTAGAGTAGCAGTTCTCAACCTGTTGGTTATGTTCAATTTAAATACATCCTGCATATCAGATATTTACATTACGATTCATAACAGTAGCAAAATTACAGCTATGAAGTAGCAACGAAAGTAATTTTATGGTTGGGGGTCACCACAACATGAGGAACTGTATTAAAGCATTGCAGCATTAGGAAGGGTGAGAACCACTGGCCTACAGTCTAGAAGACTTGAGTTCAAATCCAGCCTCAGACACAATAGCTGGGTGATCCAGGTCAAGTAATTTAACCTGTCTACCTCAGCTTCCTCAACTGTAACATGAAAATTCTAACAGTACTTATCTCACAGAGCTATTATAAGGACCAAATGAGATAATACTTGTAAAACATCTGGCATAGTGCCAGGCACATAATAACAATTATATAAATGCTTATCTCCTTCTATACTCCTACTACTTTCCCAACTCTGGACAGTTTCACTGTCTGTCCCCCATGCCTAGAATTCTCTCCCTCCTTATCTCTGCCTTTTGGCTTCACTAGTTTTCTTCAAGTTCCAGTTCAAATCCCCCTTCTGTAAGTCTTTAATAGTTCTCCTTAATATTAGCACTTTGCCTCTGAGAATACTACCAATTTATCCTGTATTTATCTTGTTTGTATATAGTTGTTTACATATTATTTCCCCATTCAAGTGTGAAATCCTTGAGAAAAGACACTATTTTTTGCCTTTTTTTTGTATCCCCAGCACTTAGCACAGTGTATGTCCCATAGAGCAGGCACTTAATAAATGCTAGCTGACTAGATATTTCTAAACAGAGCAATCAACAAAAGAGAAAGTGCTCAGGAAAATAAAAAGAACATCAACTAATTCCAGAGCAGCTGTTCAAAAGAAGCAGAGTTTAGGTTCTGATGCTCTGCTTTAGTTCAGTCAACTGGACTCCAAGAGGCCTTTTGTGATTTATTAAATTGTTATAGTCTCCCCATCCCCAATCACTGCAGATTTTGTATCTGTCTTGTATATACTAATATGAAATCATATCGTATGCCCCTAATAATGTGTAAGCTCCATTAGGATAGGGGCTGGAGGACACGACACACAGTGGTAGCTTAATCAGTAGCTACTAGTTAATTTAACTGAAAAAACAGTTTTGTCTTTTTTCCCCAAATAAGCACTACTCCCCCCCAATTCTACTGTATTCATAATAAAGAAATCATACCTGAAATATGTAGCACTGCATGTTCCTCATCAGAAACTGTACATGAGAGTATTAAGGGGAAAAATAAACAGTCCAAATACTGCTCTTGCCCCATGTTTCTGACATAATTTACAATTTCCTTTAACCTTTAGAAAACTGAATTGAGTGCTTTAGTAAAACAGATTTCTAAGAAAATGAATCTTTGTATAGACATGGCTGTCATCTAAATTGCTTTGTAAAACTGCTTTGAAGGCTGTTTGGCATATCACTACATCTCTCATCTCACCTTCTTGTATTACTATCACCGAGAATTTATGAGAAAAGTTACACTATGAAATCTATTTTTAGGTTTTGCCCTTGCTTTTCAATTAAAGGGATCACTTTCCATTTCTGAGTAAGGAATTAAGCAGGTGCTACATGTTTTGTCTTTTTCATGTTTAGGAGCACTTGGGAAGTTATTTTAGGCAAAAAAAAAAAACAAACCATAATTTCAAAATGGTCTTTAACTGTGAAGTACAGTTTTGGAGGGCAAGTAAATAATGCAGAAACAGGCAATGTCTATCATACTACATAAAACATGATAAGAAGTTCTGCTATTTTAGAACCCAAAGGAATTTAGAGGCAAAAAATTTTAAATTTCGGAAAAAAGAAATTCAGGAAGGTCAAGATTACAGCAGTGCTACAGAAAAAGAATCAACATAACATAACTTACAGAAATCTTCTACAAATGACTAGAAATTCTTTCCATATTATCTAAAACTAAATAAATAGCTTTTTTACATTGCGCTATCCTCCTGACTCCAAGGTCAGCATTTTATCTATTGCACCAACTAGACTGCCCTCTTTTCCTTCTCTTCACCTGTTAAATTATCTTTCCATTCCCTTTAAAGTTCTACTTAAACATCTCCTTTAAGTCTCTAGGAAAACTTCTCTAATAATCACCATCTTCCAGTTAGTGATCTTACCCCAACACTTTGCTATCACTATGTAACTCTCTAAATACATAAAATGTAATATTGTTTCTTATAGTTACTTATGCTAACATCTTTGCCACCTACTAGACTATAAATTATGTGAGGACAAGGAACTAGATCTTATTTAAATGAGCCTGTGGAACAATTACCAGATGATAAAGCCATTAACTGTAAATGTGCTGTTTAGTTTTTGGAAGTACAACAACAAACCAAAAATTAGAATTTTAAAAGGATTTCTGGAAAGTAAATCCAGTTCTACCCAAAATCTAATGATTATGGCACAGAATTCCTTTCACAGTAACAGCCCCAGGGATTCCACTTCCAGTACAGTATAGATTTTCTTACCTTTAATAATGATTCATGTAAATTTTCAGCAAAAATAACTGGTCATGTTCTCCTTTTCCACACCTAAGATCATAAATCTAGAGTGGAAATGACAGGATTCAGGGAGCCCAGGAACCCCAATAACCAGAGTCCCTGGAAAGCAATCTGGAATGAATTCATGGACTCAAGCATTCTTTAAGTCAAGGTGGCAAATATTTATTGTTACACTATATAGCAGGTAAGAGTTCTTAGGGAACCTACAACCTTAGAGGGTACAGTTAAAGTTTATATAGGGTAAACTATAGTATAACATGTGCCAAATATGCTAACTTGGTGAGTCAAGGCAGGATTAGGGAGTGGTTAAGGAGTAATCAGTTCTTAAAGGAACATGAACTTTTAATATTTACTGTACAGGCATATTACCCACAATTCACTGAGAAACAGTGGGGGGTGGGGGTGGGAAGGGAGAGCAGCATGGAGATGTGGTTTTAGGCTTGAAACGTCCCTAAGTCAGTTAGCAGTCAGGGCTGACGGAGAAGTGCCCCTTCTGCCACCCATCAATGTTGTGTTTGACAAGATAAGATGTTGGGAATATACATATATCCCAAGCCTAAGGTAAACATAATGAGGATTCAGGATGTATATAATGATCGAGGGAGTAAGTATAGAAAATCCAGTGGAGTTCTCACTTGTTACTGTACCAGGGGGAGATAAGCATTTGTCTGGGGCCTAGTCATGAATGACTGCTAGGCATAGTGCAGGGGGTGGGGAGAAATAGGCAGAGATAATGCTTTGAGGCTAGGGAGAAATGTGATTTTGGAATTGGATGTGATTTTTGGAACTGGAGTTCAAGAACAGGCACCTAAGCACCCCATCAGAAAGAAATCTCATAAGCTACCTGGTCCAACCCTCTCATTTTACAAGTGAGGAAACTGAACCCCAAGGAGGTTAAATGGTCACACTGATATTAAATATTGGATGGGATAAAAACCCAGGTCTCTGGCACTTAAGCCATTGTTTTTACTGTGCTGCCTCCTTAACACACAATCATTTACACACGTTCCTTTTGTGTTATCTAGTTTAAATATTTTTAAATATCAAGGCAAAATCAATTTTTAAGTTTTGACCATGCTCTTTATAGTAGATATTTAACAAAGCAAGTACATTTTAGTAATTGACTGCTAACATCTCTGCCCTTACTATGAACTACCACGGAGTAAGAAAGCATTTCACTGCCCTTGGGTTCATTTTTAGTCAGAAGCCTGACTCCTAAGATGACATCATGTCATATCTCACATTGCTGACACATTAGGTATGTAAGGCTCTTGTGCAACATACCACAGCTAAATTATATTGTGTAACAAGAAGAAACAGTAAAAAAAAACAACAAAAAAACCCCAGTCACAGAAGGTCAAAAATATAAAAAATAATGCTGTCTGGGGTTAGGGAAACTTCATTTCAAATTTTTTTTACTGGGTTAATGGAAATATTAAAAGCGTCCATTGTGGGGGAAAAAATCTTCCAAATGACTTAAATGGGAAGACCAGATTTTTGGTATCTTACTAGAAAAAGTGTTTTGTTTTGGCTTTTTTTGTGTTTCTTCTCAAAGTTCAATTAGGAAAACTCCAGCTGGTTGATAAGCTGTTATTGTGATAACTAATGATATACCAAGCGAACGATCTATGAATATAATCACTACGGTCTATCTATGGCTACTTATTCTCCCAAACTGAATCAAGCTGCTTTCTTTTACCCGCATACTTCTAAAGGACTAAACCACCGCTATTTCTAACCCACCTCTTCACCACCAAAAGGGAAATCAGTACTTTACATTAAAGTTGAGAAAAAAAATTGGATACATTACTCTATATAGTTACACTATATTTCAGGTATGAGGCTTACAAGAACAAAGTTAGGTTCTGACCTTGTACCTGCCAATTAATTAGTACTTAACCTTAAGGAGATAATCCAGGAAAACTAGTTGAGAATATGGCTGGGTCAGCACAAATCCATAGTGGTCCAGTGCCTCTGTCTATAACGTTCTACAACTTTTCCAGAAGCATAGCCTAGGGTAGAGTTCCTTGAGATCCATAAACTTATTTGGGTTTTCCGTCGTTGTTTTATGTGTGTATATACACGAACATAACAACCATAATAACATGTGATATATCATTATGTATTATATTACAAATATAAAATATGTAATACACACTCTAGTTCAATATGCTTAATTTTCTTTGTAATTTTATGTATCTTATTTTGCACACTTAAAAATATTCTGTGAAGGGCTTCACCAGTCTGACAAAGGGGTCCATGGCACACAGTAAAAGTGAAGGGCTCCTGCTCTGGGATCACTACTATTACTATCCAGACCAATGCACATCCCCACCATACCCTGCCCCCGGCCTAAACTGAAGGGCCATCAGCCACAGCTAAAGCCCCGCCCCCACGATGATCAGCAGCGCAGCATCCTCACTCTGCACCTGCATCCAACAAACCTAGCGCCTGCCCTGATCCCAGGTCACAGGACGGCACCCTGGCCTGAGCCCATCACGAGTCCCCCCGCCCCCAGACTCAGGAGACAACCTTCCCGGCTTACTCAGCGTCTTTCCTCGGCAAACTCCCCTAAATCCAACCCAGGCACCCTACTTTTCCTGCTCCTTCCGGGGTCTCTCCCGGGGGGGGGGGGTGTCACCGCCAGTTGTGGGGCACAGGGTCCCCCACCCACACACCTCGGACTGATAACCACCAGGATACCCGTGAAATGCTTAAATGTGGGGTGAGAGAGGAGGTAAGGGGGTAATGGACGGCCCCCCGCCCCGAGTTGGGCCCCCCCACAAGCGCCAATAAGGAAGAAATCCTTGACAAGAGGACGGGAAGCCGGAGAGTCCAAATCGGGGGCCCCGCGCCCCGAGGAGCTGCCGCCTCCTCAGCGGGCAGGGAACGGGCTGCTCGCTCACCTGCCCTACCCGGAGGGAGACATGCGGGGACGGGGCCGGGAGAGGGACCTCGCACAGCGGCCCTGGCCGTCCCCCCAGACCCCTCATTTCCCTCCCGACCTAACGTGTGCACTAGCGCCCCCTGCCCGCCGGGCAAAGGATACGGTCCCGGCTCCAGTACGCCTCGACCCCCGAGCCGGTGACTGCCGTCACATCCGCCATCTTGAAACAACCGCCACTCCCGGGGTCTCCCCTCAGCGGCACCGCCCCGGCCTCCAGAATCGTCCCCCCATTGGCTCTGCTATGTTTGAGGCCCGCCCCCACCCCGTGTCTCAGGGCCCACGAGTGTGGGAGGGAATAAGGAAAGGCGGAAGAGAGGTGGTATCTGGGAGTTGTGGTTTGATAACCCCTCCCCGCTGGTCTGCCTCCGATTGAATCGAAAGGGAGAATGAGTGCCAGGCCCAAAGAGGGGAAGAGAGAAGAACTATGATTCCCGGCATGCCGGTAAACATCCCCTCTTGGAGTCAAGTGCAGGGACGGAGTTGTGGAATTCCTCCTACCTCCTGTGCCCCGCCCCCCTTCGTGATTCGTCCTCACCTTTGACCCCCTGGCTCGCACTAACTAGGGAATTAAGCAATGGAGGACCGATCGTTGCAGTGTTTGGGTGTCAACAAACCGCACCTGGAGAAACTAACTCTGGGGGTCGCCCGTATCCTGGGTCAGGGAGCGAGGACGACGGGGAAGAGGGGGAGGAGGGGGAGGAGGGGGAGGAGGGATGATGTGAGAGGGGAGGTGTCCGGCAGGAGAGGAAAAGCTTGCAGAGGCGCTGTATGGGGCGGGGGTGGGGTGCGGACCAAAGGGCAAAGAATCATCCCAGGGAAACGGGGGTAGGCTGGAAAGAGGGGGTGCTGAGGGATGGGGGGCCCTGAGGGGTCAAGGGACGAGACGCCCCCATGAGTAGAGTCCATCAATGTTTACAAAGAGCTTTCAGCATGACGGTCCCGTGTGGTGGGTAATCGACCCCAATTTAACAGAAAAGGAAACTGAGGCTCAGGGATTACTAATAACTGAGGATTGTATAGCGCTTTGAGGTTTGAAGACTGAGCCAACTCTTCCCCCGCCCCCCTCCTTGTACCAGGCCACCTGGTCACGCTAAGGACAGACAGGGGATGATGGAGGGAAGAGGAGTTATGGGCGAGTGCGGAAGATGCGTGCCCCCAGCCAGGTACCGAGAGTGTTCTCTTACAGGGAGGAAGAGAAGGCACAGGAGATGAAAGCCCGGGGGGGGGACCAGACCCAGGCTTCCGTTTTAGAGGGATCAGTGGGGGACCAAGGAAGTTGAGTGTTTGTGCTGGCGGATGCCAATAGCTGAAGGGGGTGGTGTGGGGCGAATGGCTTTAACAGTTGTAAGTAAAGGGGATTATAGTGTGTGTAAAGTTAATTTTTGTTATTATTTCTTAGAGTTCGGTTTCCCAGGATCCATAGCCCTAACAATCTCTTCTTCCCGGGTATTAGATATGAGTTCCCACAGTTATGATTCAAACCATCTCCATCACGCTTGCGCAGCATTATATAATGATAAATAATATAAACATCCACTGCAACTGCGCAGTGAGATACAGGGATGGGGTGATGTAAACTTGTGAGGCTATTGCTGGCAATATGCCTTCTTTGTCTTTTGCCCCTATAAAACAGGTGGTCATTGGTCGGTGAATGGGGAACCTTAGGGTTGAATCATGAATTCTGTGTGTGCCTCAGCTGGCCCCCATTGAGGCTTAGGGCAAACCTTAAGGTTGAGTGCACAGAAGCTGTGCATGCCTTGATTCGGCCCTCCCGTCAGGGTTTGAGGAGAATCTGTGTTTGCACCAACTGGCCCCCAATGAGTCTTGAGGGGATTTAGGGGATGCACAAGTTGTGCCTGTCTGACTGACCCCATCAAGAGGCAGGGGTAGTTGCCACTTCTCATCATCGCCTGCCAACCAGGTGATTTGGGGATGCTGTGGGAGTTTGTGCTCTTGTTATCAGCAATCCTTTTCTGAGAAAACTAGACTAGAATAAAGTAAGATTATTGACCCCTTCTTAGTGTCTTTCCTGTCTGACCAGATCAAGAGTGAACCTGTACTAGCAGCCATCCTGTGTGCTGTTTGTGTCTTACAGGAGTCTGGCAGTGTAGAGAATTATTTATTCATTTGTTCAAGCAGAATGTATGATGTACCAAGGACTAGGAATAGGATAAGGACTGGAGCTGTGATTTCTTTGGTAAAGTAAACTGCAATCAACAGCTCCCTTTGAAATTTATAATCTGAGCTATTGCATAGAGTACTGAGAAGTTAAGTAGCTTAATCAAGGTCACAGCCCATCAAAAGTAAGAGTTGAAACCAGATCTGGCAGCTGTCTGTATACCTCATGCTATTTCAGGGTTCTGGGGATACAAATACAAAATACAAAAACAAAGCAGTCCATACCCTTGAAGAGCTTGCATTCTATTGGAGGAAAACATCAGGTACAGAGGTAATTATAATGTGTGCAAAATAATTTGCAATGAAGCAACTAGTTCTCAGCTTTGAAGGATGGTAGGAATAACGTGAGCTAGAGATGAATAAAATGCATTCCAGTTGTAAGGGACAGCCTGTGCAAAAGTATAGAGAGAGGAAATATTAAGTGTTGTTCAGATAACAGCAAGCAGACCAATTTGGCTGAAACAGAGAATGTGAAAGAAAGTAAGGTGAAATAAAACTGGAAAGGTAAACTGGTGCTTGATTAAAGGACAAAAAGGATTTGTATTTTACACTAGATTTCCCATCAGTGTACATAGCTGGAAGAGATTCTGCAGCAAGCTGGGCCCAGAATTAACCAGGAAGAGATAATGCTAGATTACTTTCAGAAAATTGCAAAATTCCTTTCATGAAGCCAAGCATTTTCCAGAAAAAGGCCCATTTTTAAAATACCACCATTCTGCAAGTACTATATGACAGATGTATGGAATATAAATCTCAGAAGAATTTAATATCACATAGAGGACAACAAAGAGGTTATGTGATGGGTATGAACAAAGTACAACATATAACCAATGGGAAGCTTACCCCTCCCCCAAAAAAACAAAGTAAAAGACATTGGGAAAATGTAGGACAAAAAGAGAAAATGACCTGGTAACATGGTGAGGGCAAGGGATGGATGATGGACAGCCCTGTTGCACAATTGACATTTTCAGAATGTCAGGAGAAATCCAAAAAGGACTCTGACACATTGATTGAGTATCCCCCTCCATGAATTATAGGAAGATGTGGGAGCAACAGAGGATAATTAGACAAGGATGGGTTATACCTTTGAAGGAAACATCTACATCAATGAAATTACTTAACCCATTGAATACTTCAGATAAGGAAGATGTTGGTTCTTGAGCAAGGGCGTGATGTGATCAAACCTCTGTCTTGGGAACTTGGCAACTTGAACTGGGAAGGGAAGGGACTTGAAGGAGGAGGACCATTTATAAAACTATTTCAGTAGGCTAGACAAGAAGAGAGAATCATGCTGAACATGGAAAGAAGACAAAAATCAGATGTAAGAAGGAAGTAAAATTGACAAGACTTGGTCAGTTATTGGATGTGAGTGAAGAGTTTAAGGATGATTCCAAGATTCTAACCTGTACGATGAAGATGGTTGTGCTCAACAGAATAGAGAAGTCTATTGCAAGGGGAGGGGCAAACTGAGGGGCAGTTTGGGGGGAAAGTTAATGAGTTCTATTTTACACAGATTGAGTTTTAGATGTTGACAGTGATGTGGAACAGACATTAAGGAAAGAGATTGAGGTTGCTTATATCAATCAGATTTGTCTGCATAAAAGGCGATAGTTGAATCCATGATAGCTGGTGGGATCTCTAAGGAAAGAGAAGAGAAGGCAGCCAAAGATGATCCTACAAAGATGTCTCTGATGTTACTTTCAAAAAGGGGTTTTGCCCAAACTCGGAGGAATTCTAGCTACATGGCTCCAGAAATTATTTTCAAAGTATTCATCACAAGTATTATCCAAAACTAGGTGGTTTGGGTCACCAAAGAGTTATTAAATTAGACAAGTGATCAGCCAGTAATATGTTTTAACAGCTGTAAGTTTCCAGTTCCAGCACAAAGGTTTGTTGGGTTAGACTTAGTATTTTAAATTTCATATTCTAGGGAAAAAACAACAACCTTCCAGTGACTACCTCATCTTGGCTTTCAAGGCACTTCATACAATCTGGCTGCCTCATACTTACTAGTGGAAACATCTTGTCTTTGCACACCCAGAATTTAGCACAGTCTCAACTGTGTCATAGTTATGTAATGCTCATACCCACCTTCATTAGTACTATTCCTGAAATCTGGGATACCTTCACAGCTACTCCAGATCATTTAAGGCTCAGCTCATTGTGGCACAGTGAAAAGAAGCACTGGCCCTCAAAGTCAGAAGAAGTGGGTTCACATCCTTAATTTGATGCTTGTTGTTTTTGTGACCTTTAGCAAAACAGTCTCCCTTGGCCTCACTCCTTCTCTGTAAAATGAGGAGGTTAGATTAAATTAACTCCAAGGTCCCTTCCCACCCTAGATGTATAATTCCACTTACTCCATGAAGCTTTTCCTGACCATACCAATTTTCATTGATCTTCCTTTTCTCTTCCCCCATATCCTAAGCAATTTGTACTTTAGCTTACATATAATACACAAATAGACTGTACTTAATCTTAAAGGTAGAAACCATGTTTTTTTTTTTATAGAGACTATGTTTCATGTTTCCAAGGTATGTCAGAGCTGAAATAGAGTAGGCATTTGATAAGTACCTGGTGACCCCTTTTTTCCAGTCGGGAAGTTAGTATATTACAGGCCAAATAGGTCAGTCTGTTGCATGACCAAAGTTCAATCTCCAACACCATCTAGTCATCTTGAGAATACATTAATTACAAAGTGGACCAGCTAAGAGAGAATTAGCATTAGCACAACCAGTAACTATCGCCAGAAAAGCAACTCTAGTGCAGTACTGATAAATTGATCTTTAGTGTCCTCTTGGTAAAGTCAGTACACTGAAAGGGTGATCGTTGCTTTCTCTCTTGATAAAATGCCCTCAAGGCATCATGTTTATGTACTGTTTTTCTGCTTAGCCATTCAATCAAGGCCATGTTTTCTGTTTCTTTTTTTACTCCAGTTGGTACCTAGTACAACCGAATTTCAGGGGATCCTCTATTATTGACTGAATGAAACCTCCAAGTGAGATATCAGGTGCTAAGTATTACCTTTCTGGATTGTCTCCATTCTTTAACCATTGTACTGAAAAGTAACATCTAGACCACGTGGACAGCCCAGCCGTAAGCTGCAGCCACTGAAATCAGGACTACCTCACTGCAGCTATGCCTGACAGGCAGAATGCAGGGGTAATTACTAATTGCCACCATATGTGTGACCTGTTATTTCTTCAGCCAGCAGACTGCTGTCTAAGTGACCTCACCACCCAGTTAGGCTTTGTTATTTTCAAAGTGTCTTTTGCCTTGCTGGAACCTTGGTAGGCTATCAGTACTAATAGAATACAGTACTTGGTTGACCACTAAATCACTAGAATGCTCTGTTGTAAAGCATTAGACAATCCAGTGATCCTCTGCTCTTCTCCACAAATGTTTGTGTGTTTGTGTGCATGTATGACACACACACACACCATCACAGACCTTTCCCAAAAAACCTGGAATTATATGTATTTTTCCAGGGAAGAGGAGAGAGCCTGGGTGGCATCACGAAGGTCATCTGACTCTGTAACTTGTCCCCTCTACATCTCCAGTATTTCAGGAGTCTACTTGAGTCATCTTTGATTCTTTCATCTCCCTGTGTATCCCACACTAAGTTCTACCTCAGTAGCATTTTTTCTCACGTTTTGTCTGCCTCCATTGTTATTGTAATAGCCTGGTATTTCTGCCTTCAGCTTCTCCCTAATCTAATCCTCAATATTACTACTCTTCAGAATCTTAAAAGTGGAAGGGATTATCTAGTCCAACCCATACCTGAACAGAAATCCCCTTTAACATACTTGACAGGTGTGAACCAGCCTTTGTTAGATCCAGTGAGGAGGAATCCAGTAAATCCTAAGATAACCTATTCCACTTGTAGATGGCTCTAATTGTTACAAAAAAATATCATAACATTGATCCTGAACTTGCATCTTCTACCCAGTGCTCCTAGTTCTATTACCTAGGACCAAATGGAACAACTCTCATTTCTCTTCCATGTAATATATTCTTGCTAAGTATTGTCCTCTTTACACTAAACAACCCAAGTTCTTTCAACACATGACAGGAATTTTTAAGGTACCTTAACCATCTTGTTTGCCCTCTTTAAAAAAAATTTTTTTTGATCCATGAAATCCACTTCTCCCTCCCATCTCTCCCCACCCCATATTGAGAAAGAGACAAAACATGTTTAGCAAAGCAAAAAGAGTTCCTGCACTGATGATTTCCAAGTTTAGTTTTGTTTTTTCCTCAATCTGCACCTCTCAGGATGCTGGTAGAATATTTCATGAGACCTCTGGAATCCTATTCATTATACTGAATGAACTTTCCAAATTTACCAAAGTGTCCTTATGATTGTTTTTCTACAAATTGTTCTCCTGGTTATTCTCACTTCTTTTTGATAAGTTCATATGAGTTTTCTGGGTTTGTCTGAAACTATGGTCTTCATAATTTAAAAATGTTTGGAAATATGTACAACTTTGATACAGTTCCAGCATGCTCCAAGATACCTATGTCCACTTCATACATCTTCATCCTCCTCTTTTTCATCTTCCTCCTCTGCCTTTTTCCAGGAAGCTTCAGTCACACCATTTGCCCCATTGAACTTCCCTTTCAACTTATAATCCACAACATCCTTATATTTCTTCTTCAGTTTGGCTGCCTTATTACCATAAGGATGCTTCTCTTTGTCACTCAGGTTGTTTCACATTTTGCCAAGCTTCTTCATTGCATCCCCAATGGTTATGCCAGTATTTTCGGACTTGATCTTGGTACCCTTATAATTAAAACTAAGGCCCAGAGAGGTTCAGTGATTTACACCACATCATTCAGCCAGTGAATAGGAGAGTCAGCAATAGAAAACATGCCTGTTGATTTCCACCGTCCTCTAACAGTATTGTGAAAGGACATGGAGCACAAGGCAGAAGGAAGTAGACCAAGACACATTTTGTTTTTTCAAAACACTTTTCACAGCAGTATCAATCAATGAACATTTGCTACTTATCGATTTATCCAAGTATAACATACATGAAACTAGATTTGAGTCGGACTCAACCATTATCTGTGACCTTAGTCAAGTGACAACCTCTCTGGACCTTGGTTTCATCTTCTGTGCCTCACAAAAATGCTATTAATAGCAATTGAAATGAATTATATACATGGATTTTGTATCCAGAAAGTGCTGTACCAATATAGGCTACTGATATTAGCTAATTTGACCCTCTTAATATCCTCTAACACAGGTAAGGCAAGTAGTATTATTCTTTTATAGATAGAAAAACAACAGCAACAACAATTAAGGCCCAGAATGGTTAAATAACTTGTCAGGGGTCAAACAGGAAAGACATCAGATACTAGAATCAGCATGGAAACTCTGGTTTCTTTTTTTTCCAAACCAGAACAATCCCTGACATTTTGTAGGGGGTAGAGTGAGAAGTATTCAATACCTGTTAAAGCATTGAATAAAATAGAGACTACTTATTAGAGTAGATATTCCTCCTCAGTTTCTGCATGTTCTAACATAGGTTCCCAAAGTGGGTGATACCAACCCTGGGGGGAACTGGAACAATCCAGAGGGGTGGTATTTTTTTTAATGAGGCAAATTAAAAAAAAATATTAGAGGGTTAAAGAATTCCAGGGGCTGCTGAGTAACTTTTTTTTTTGAAAGGTGGGTGTTAGGCCAATTAAGTTTGGGGACCTCTGTGACTAAAAGTTAAATTCATCCTACTGAATAGTGTATTCAGCAGTCTTCTGAACTTGGAAACTTTCAAAGAGTTTACGTTAGAAAAGGCTTACACACTTGAAACAAGCAGAAAACAAGGTAATATGATGGAGTGGTATGTATGGCATAGACACTAAGTGCTTTGGGAGATCAGAGTCTGATACAGCTTCAGAAAGAGAACAAGACAAAGAATGCCTTGCAAGGTGAATAAAGTGCTCCAGGCTAGGGAAATGCACAGAAGTAGAGATTAAGCACTGAGTTTTGGGGCATATGTTTATATCTGCTAGAGAAGAGGACTTATGTGGTTGGATAGGTTAAGTTGGAATCCTTAGAGAGTATCTTGAATGCCAGGTTGATCAGGTTAAGCTTGACCTGATAGTTAATAGAAAATCATTGTAGCTTCTTGAACAGAGGAGTAACTTGTCATGGTGGTATTTTAGGAAGGCTAATTTGCTGTCAGCTGCAAGATATATTGAATGAAATTAATGAAAAAGCACTGTGCTAAGCATTGAGTATATAACTAGGAAAGGAAGACAATCATGGCTCACATTCTAATAGATGGAAGGAGATCTCAGATTCAAGTCAGATAAGAAAGCCCTGCCCCTGCCCAGTTCTTTAGGTACTGCAGTGTCCTTAGTGTCATTTCCATGAATATAACATCTGTTTCTGATTTTTAATACTTTAATGGTTCCAAGGACTTTGGCATCAAGAATTTTCTTCAGTAGTTGGTGGTCTGGGGGTGAAGGGGTCTGGAGTTCTTGGGTTTACGTGTTTATCCATGGCAGTTGGTGATAGGTCACTCCCCTGGATGATGAGTGCAGGGGCCTAGAGGACAATGTTATTCCCCGGGCTTTTGGGCATAGGATGCTGAGTTGTTTCCACTAGGATCTGAGAGAAAATGATGTTTGTGGTGGTGGTGGTAGTTTGACCCTCCTGATAAATATCCTTTCTGTCCCATAGATTAGAAGAAAAATATTCTTACTGCTTTTTTTGAAGAGGTTCAAGGACAGATTATTTAGGAGCCTAGTTCATTAATTCAGGCTTAAGGTGATAAAGGCCTGAATTTATAATAGTGGCAGGAAGAAAAGAGAGGAGGAATCTGAGATTATAAAGGAGAGAAAGGACAGGGCTTGGTGCTATATGGGCATAGGAGATAAATGAAAGTATTAGTCAATAATTCTGATGTTTTGAACCTAGATGACAATGGAAATGGGGGATAGGGGAAGGGAAATGGGTTTGTGGGTAAAAATAAGATTTGGTTCTATTCAGATTTCTGCTCTAGTGATTTAACTCTTTTCATAGAGCCAGTAACCAAATATGACTGAAGGATGGCTTGAATAGATGACCACTTTAGTTCTTTACTGGTTTCAAAGGTTTGGGGCTATTTGTTGTTTTGCCCTCAAGTGCATTCCTCTGAAAGATGGAACCCATCTTTTATAATAGTGCTGATATGGCCTGTTTTCTGAATTTCTGTTCCACAAAGATTGTGTACAGGAAAGCTCTTACTCAGATGAGAAACTAGCGAGAATATAAGTGCTATATCAAGAGTGGCTGAAGTGCAATTCTTCTCTTCCATATTTCCCAAGAGTGTATATAGGTTAGGCTCACTGCAGAATTCTGTATGACACCATTTAGGCACACAAAATGCCTAATGTTTAGCCAATCAGTCACATGTATTAGACAATCTACGATGTGGAAAGCAGCAAAGCACTTTCTCTTGGTTGTCATCCACTTTAGAGACTGTGTAGTACTAGATAAAGTGAATGGATGCTTTGAGCACTCAGTTCTCTCTTTCATCAAAGCTAAAGCTTTGTTCTTAAAAAGCTTTCAGAGGGACCTCTTTATTTGTGATTGTAATTCCTATAGCAAACATCAGCAAATAGCCTCCAATATTGGAATATTGTGAGCAGTAACCCCAGGGGCCCCACAGAGGACTGCACAATATGGAGCTGTGATGGAATCTCTTTTTTCTCTTTTAGAAGCTTCCCCAGGAGTGACCGGAGTGTCAGTTGTGGAACGGGAACCTGCTGACATTGGAATGATTACTGCGTGGGAACGAGTAGGTGTCTTCTTTAAAACAAATTACCTCCTACTCCTGGGAAAGATTGAGGTCATTAAGAAATCCTTACTTCTATCTCAAACTGTCATTAAGGTATACAGTTCATCTTTCTCCTCATTTACCTTCAAGGCACTTGAGCTCTACCTGCCACTCTTATGAATTCTTTTCCTGGGAACAATTATTTTCCAAGGAGGTGTCTTAACCCTAGAATTTCCCTGTTTTCTGTGTAAGTCTTGTCTATGGGAGCAGTTATTCTTATGAGTGAGGCAGAGATGAAAGAATTCTTTTCTCTAGCACTGGTAACCTTAGCTCTGGAATACCTTCACTACATTAGGTTTCAGCACAATATTTGGATAATCATAATTATGCAAATGTGATATAAGCCCCTATGTCAGTGAATACTCTTATATCCATGGGGAACCCTCAGCCTCAAGGCCACGTGTGGACCTCTAGGTCCTCAAGTGAGGCCTTTTGACTGAATCCAAACTTCACAGAACAAACCTATTACAAGCCTGGCAGCAACCATAAACCAAATAGTCAAAGTATTTAAATGAGACAGAATAGCAAAGTTAACAAAGGGAAAAGTAAGGCAGCAGAATACTTTTCAGCCATCCATACACAAATATGTACATTATCTCTGGAAAATTCTCAGGGACGAGAAAATTGTCGTGTGTGTGTGCATGCGTGTGTGTGTGTGTGTGTGTGTTTTGCAGGGGCAGGGGGAGCGGTAAGCAGTGCAAAGGATGGTGAAAGCTTCATATCAGTAGCTAGCATGAAGGTCTGCTGATAACTCTCAGATGCAGTGATTTGCTTTACTTGCTTCAAGCCCATCAGGATTCTACTGGTTCTAACAGTGCCATTCCAGGTACACCCACAAGTAGTTTTTCTTATCTCCCCTCTGATCGCATGTTTGTCTGTACTTTTCTTCCATTTACCCTTTGTGTTCTTTTTTATCAAAATGTCCTGCATCTCAGAAGACTCTCCACCAATCAGAGTCCTTACTTTAGTGACACTTTTGCTCTCCTCCCAGTCATAAAGCCTCTTGGGAAAAAGAGTCCTAGGAGTTTCTGGCCATGAACAATGCCCTGTGGCCTTCAGTCATTTTGAGGGATGTAATCAGACTGGAAATGGAGTCTAACATACAGCTTCTACGTGATTAAAAAAAAATTGTCCCTACAACTCACATTGGATGCACAGGCATAGTTGTAGAAACATAAAAATCCATTAGTTTTCATTTGGCATTGTTATAGGCAATTCTATACACGCGCAGAACAAAGCATACATGTAGTAAATAAATTGTCGTGTGAAAAAATAAGCCTATGTACAGTACTTAGCACATTGCTTTGATTCATAGTAGAGACATAATAAATGTTTGTTTCTTTCCTTCCTAACTCTGAGACCAACATTATACTCAGTGGGTGTATGCCCTGGAGTAGTGTGCATGAAGGTGGGAGATGTGAATCTGCTTCCGAGTTCCCTGCCCTCTCACTACCAACCACCACCACCATGACCAGACCCTGCCTCTTTCTCAGTGGGGAGAGGGGGAAGCATAAGGTAGAATAGAGAAGAGACACCAAGCAGGGGAAAGGCAGCACCTGGTCTAGCCAGGGTTTGTGTCTAACCCTCTTCATTCCCCACTCCAATTAACCCAGACTTTAAAGCTATTCTTTATTTCAAAATTAGGCATAAGAGTTATATACTGTATTTTACGGGCAATTCAAAAGTTGCAAGAGAGACAGTAATTTTAAGTATATGCAATTTTTATTTTATGGCCTGACTTCAGAACCTGACCCCTGGGTAAGAAGCAATTCCATTGTACCTCACGTTTGATCACTTAAGATCTGGTACAGTGAGTATTCCACTATATACAACTTCTGCTGTTCTCTCAATAGCAACATACCTTCTGAGGAGCTAAGCTTGATCCCCTGAGAGTCATACTCCTATTTCTTGGTCTGTATCAGTTTTCTTAGCCATCTAATCTACAGAAAGACTTGTCACAAAACATCCAAGGGCAATGGAGCAAAGGACGCTGGTTAATTCTATATTTACTCCCCCGATAGCACATTCACCTGGGGAAATCCTAGAATCACAGCTCTGCTTTCTTGTGTTACTGACCTTGCTCTCTTTATCATAGATTATCTTCACCTCTTCCATGGCAATTCATGAAGTTTCTATGTGTCAGGCTGATGGGATAGGACATATGCTTCCACATTAGTCTTCTCTGACCAGTAATACACACTGAAGTCATAGTTGGCCTTTACTATTTATCCATTCTGGTGGTATCCAGCTTAGCACTCATCAGGATATAAATCAATGGATTGTTGTTTGTGTGCTCTTGGAATTGATCTTCCTATACATATTCTTAGAATTTATCAGTGACAGTTCACTTCAAAGTCAAGAACTAAAATTGGTGGATAGGATATCAAAGTCTTATGAAGAGTCCTCTACTTGCAAATGTAATTGGCTTCTGGGGGCCATTACTCTTGTGTTATAAAATTGCTTCCAAAGCCCTCTGGGCTGGCATCAATGTATAATACAGAGGGCTTGGATCTATAAAAAAAACAAACAAATCAAAACTAGCGTAACCCTGGCACATATATGAGGCAGTTAATCAAGCTCTTAAAGACCTTTCTATGCCAAAAATCTCTCAGTGTTTCCAGAGGGCTTAGGCCAACTTGTCCGTGTTTGCTCTTTTGGTTTTGGTTCTTCTCAGTCATATACATATGAGTGAAAATCATTATAAAGTTTTCCAATGATGGCAGAGTTCTTCACAAATTTTTGAGAGTAGCCTTCTCGTCCTAGAAAATTTGTCAGTTCTTGAGAATTCTTAAATGTGGCCTGGTGGTTGATGACTTTCTATCTGTTTAGGATTGGTACTCACTTTTCATGAGATCTACCCATGTACTTGACAGAGGCTCTACACAATGGGTACTTTTTAATTGATACTTTTAGACTAGAATCTCTTGCCAATTCAATACCTTTAATAGTTGTTTTTGATGGTTTTATGATGTCTTCTCAAATATGATGTGGTCATCCAGATACATTAGCCTCCAAATAATTTATGTCACTAATGATTTTTTCATGAAGAGCTAAAAAATGGCAGGACTCCCAGAAATCCCTAGGGGCATGTACTCAAATTACTGAAATTTCAATAGACAGATAAAGGCCATCTTTTCCTTATCTTCTTCAGCCGTGGGAATCTGACAGTATCAGCTGCACAGGTCCAAATATAAAAAACACTGGATTCCCACCAGACAGTCTCAGGCGTCTAGAATTGTTGGCATGGAGTTCAATTCGACAGCCATTAAGTGCCAATTGTATATGAGTCACTGTGTGTAGGTACTGGAGACGCAAATATAAATGAAGGAATATTGCTAGTTCTCAAGGAATTTAAATTCTACTCTAAAGGTACAACATGTACATAGATAAGTAATTACCAAAAAAACCTTTTTTTAAAAAAAAGGTATTTTAAAGCCTTTGCATTGCTAAGTTATATACATACAAAAAAAACCAAAAAGAGACCCTGGCCTCAAGGAACTTGTATTAACTTGGGAGAGACAGCATATATAAATCAGACCATATAAGATAAACACAGAGTAGAGGGAAGGTAACCTTAACAGGAAATGGCACCAGAATTTGGGAGGACCAGGAAAAGCCTCCTGAAGGAAGTGGGACTTGAAATGCATCTTAAAGGAAATCAGGGATTCTAAAAAGTCAGAGATTGAGAAGAGGTCATAGGGAACAGCTAGAGCAAAAGCATGGTGATAGGAAATGGAAGATAGTATCTGAGGAATAGGAAGTAGGCTAGTATGTCTGTAAGGTGGTATACATAGAGGGAAACAGAATGTAGGAATATTGGAAAGTTACAAAAAGGTGATTTTATGAGAGTGCTAACAACTGTGGATATCGTAAAAGACCTGTATAGGAAGCAAGGGATTTTAAAATGCAAAACTAAAGAAAGAATATATGCCAGTCATGGGGTACCACCTATGCAAAGGTATAGAAGAAGGGGATAGGATGTCCCATATGAGAACAGCTAGTACGAGAATTTGAGTAGATTGTAGAGTGTTGTTGTTTTGAGCCAGACTTATGATTTCAGTTGTATAAGGAACTCCTTATTTAAGACACATCCACATCTGCTCTGAAATTTATAGGCATAGAGAGTTGCCTGGGGGGTACTGAGAGGTTATAATTTTCCCAGGATCATAATACCAGTATATGTCAGAGGTGAAACTTGACCTTAGGTCTTCTTGACTGGGGCTGGCTCTCTAACCATTATACTGTGGATACCTTACAATTATATGAAGTATTCTTATATCAAAAGTGCCTCTTAATATGAAATAAGCTTGGAAAGATGGGTAGGAGCTAGATTACAGAGAACTTTAAATGTTGGGTTGCAGATTTTGTTTTTTAACCTACAGGCTACAGGAAGCCACGAATATTTTTGAGTAGGAGAGTGCCCATGGTTAGATCTTTGTTTTTTATTCAAAGTCTGATCATCCACACATTCAAATCTTTCCAGTACTTCCATACTACACTTTGGTAAGGCATAAGAACTGTGAGATTTGATAATGATGCCTTTACCTAGCAGTTCCTTCAGGTTTCTGAGATCCTCCATTTATAATCAGTTGTCTCAAAATGGTCAGGAGTTATTGAGCTGGCATGTTGGCAGCTCGTGTCACATTCATCCATTCATACAATAAGAACACTCTGACTTTCACTGTGAGTTTCTTCCTCAGATGATCCTTTTATTCCTCAGGCACGGGAGTCACCAAGGTTAAACTTTTCTGTATTCCCTTCTTAGTTGGAAACGTTAGTGCTTCTTTAATGGTCTCTGCTACTCATTTTCTTTCTCCCTGTAAGTTTCTGCAGAAGAGGTAGGAATTATCAGGATCTTTAGGTCCTAAGCCTCAGCTTGTTGCCTGTCGTGTACTGCCAGTCCTTCAAATAGACCAAGGTTGGTCCCCTGAATGATGTAACTCCAGAGACTTTTGCTAAATTTTGATATAGCAGCGCCATGGTGTATATTTACTGCGTACCCACAACTTCCTTAATGCTATACCCACTATAACATGACCAAAATATAGTATAATAATATAATAAAATATAATCAGTTTCAACCAGTACCCAGAGGACTTGCCCCCAATAGATTGTGGAGTAATTGTCACTTGGGATCTACTGCTGAGTACAGCAAGGCAGTGCATCTTTAGTTTCTTAGTATCACTGCTGCACATGGTCCTATGAATCTTGGTATAAAGAAGTTAGAGGGGAGAGGGGAGGGATTTTTCCAGGGTCTGTACTTTCCAATACCAGTTTGGTTGGAATTCATCTTTTGAGAAGCTAATGAGAAATTTCCTTAAGTATATTCAGCAAACATCAACCCATCTAGTCCATATTTTTAAGCAAAATATAGCTTGGCTTCTTTTGGCACAATGTACTATTCTCAAATTGGGCTACCCTAACCTTTGTTCCCCTTTTTTGGTCAGAAAGAGTAACTCTGAGTACTTGTCTTCTAGTCTTTTAGAGGGCTGGCCTGGCTTTCTGTGAGATCTGATTGGTCTGAGTTATTCTCACTTTTGGCCTTTTAATCAAATGAGATGCCCTGCAGGCCCAATTTTTGTTTCTTCTGCCTACTCTTGGTCTTGTTATCATGAGATCCTTAACTAACTATGGGATAGGGGATAGGTATTGGAATTGTGATTTCAGTGGTATAGGGAACTCCCAACCTCTGACCTACCAATGAAGATCAGCATCTTCTCTGCAACTTTTAGTCTTAATTGCCAAGAGCATTGAGAGGTTAGTGACTTATCCAGGCTCATATACCTGATACAACTGGTATGTGCCAGAGGTGAATAATGAACCAGCTGCAATAACTGAAAGACAGTTTTGGCATGTGCCCATCACTAGTTGTGCCCAGAGTACATCTATACATCTATCAGTCCTCTTATTACTTGGGACTGTGTAGCATGGTTGATGCTCTCCACAGATGGTACCATCTCTCTGAATTAGGCCCACCAGCCTTCCCCCTCCCTCCATTGGAGGGCATCAGGGACCTTTACATGACTGTCTTGTGCAATCCTCATGCCACCAAATTGTGTATCCAGTCTCTGCAAACGTTCAAGTACCATGACATGGGTATTTAACATTTTCCATGTACCCAACCTCACAAGTTACCTCTGTGAGGATATACCAGAGTCCAAGATTAGAGGCAGCTAAGTTGAAGTAATGAACAGAGTGGAAGTACTTAGAGTCAGAAAGACCTAAATTCAAATCCTGTCTTGGATCTTACTAGTTATGTGACCCTGGGTAAGACATGTGACCTCTGTCTGCATCAGTTTCCTCATCTGTAAGATGGGGGTAAATAATAGCACTGGGGCACTGGGTGGTTACAAGAGTCAAATGAGTTAAAACATGTAAAGTGTTTTGCAGACCTTAAAGCACTATATAAACAAAGGTTGTTATTATTATTATGATTATCGTACAACTCACATAGCATAGCCTCTGCCTCTTTCCTATAGGCTTTTCTTAGTCCTTTCTGTACTCCCTAAGGATCTATGGCATGGTACAAAGTCCCCATGGTACAAAGTCATATTCAGTGATTATCCACAAATCACAATGGGACATGTGCTCCAGTATCATGGTAACCATATTAGTTTCATAAGCACATATCTGTGATATACAATGATGATTTAACACTGTGATTTTACAAATTATGTGACTTTCTCAGAATGTCACCTTAACATGGTTATAACTCAGTTCAATCCCCAGTAGAGCAAACTTGAATAAACTTGCCTGGTGGATAGAACTTTCATTGGGGGAAAAAAATGCTGTTAAGTTTAGAGACTAACCCTTAAGGAAAAAAACAACAACAACCCTTAATGTGTTCTGTAATACAAGAGTTCTTAACTTGGAGCTGATGAAGTTAGTTTTGTTTTGTTTTTGTTTGGCAGTGTAGTTCAATGTAATTGACTCTTTGTAATACTATATGTTAAATGCATTTGAAAACATTCTGAGAAGGGTTCCCATGCTTCATGAGACTGCCAGGGGGGTCCAGAACACGGGAATAGGCTAAAAATCCTTGTTGTCATACTAATATAAATAGACTTGGGTTGACTCATCAGCACCCATAAATATTTTTTGATAATCATGAACTTTAGAAAGCTGCAGGGGTTGATCCTGTTATATACCAAAAAAGAAAAGCGACTTTTATGTAATAGTGACCTGCAGTTTTATGTACAGTCCTCTTTTTCTATTCTACTATGTATATGCCAATACCCATTCTTTTTTAAGTTTTAAGTTTAGAATAAAGCTAAAAATTAATAATTTTTTAAAGCATCCTGCCTGGATATCCACAAGTATAACACAATTCCCCTTTAACTCTGTAACACTCTTGCTCCTGCTACTCTTTGGAAAAAGGAGTTGTGGAGGTTTTTCCCAATAATCAATGTCTGCTAGTGGCTAAGGATTAGAGTTTGCTCTAGCAGGAAAACTATTCCCTCTGACTGATTCCTTATTTGTGTGAGCAGAGTTCTTCCTTCCCAAAGCCTTTAGGAGATCCCGTAGTCTTGACTTTCTTTCTAGTGTCCACCCTCCAAAGGGTTTTTTAAAAAACTGCCTGGACAGAATAAAGGGGTTACTGAGGCACTGAAGGCCACTGCTCCTGCGGAAAGTGATTTCTAGTCTTATTTACCAAGCCTTCTATGCCTTGGTATCCCATGTCTTAGCTCATTCTTTGTGCCCTGGGAAATCCAAGAGGACAGGATTCATTAGGCTTTTTTGGAAAGTTAAATTATTAGTGAAATCTCTGGCTCACCTCAAGCACCCAGTTGGATATCTGAGTAATCTGGACCAAGAAAATTACTTCTTTCTCTCTTGTTTATTCCAGAGCAACCACAATCAATCTCTTCCTCCTTGGCTTCATTTCTTCTCAGGGACACACCCACACAAGGAGAAGGATAAATTAAAGAATCCTACTTCTTTTTGAGAACACTTGACTAGTAATGAAAATAAACAGACTGGTTGAAAGGAAAAAGGAATAGAAAGTAGGAAACAAGGCATTGTATAGTTCACAGCAGATGGGGATTCAACTTCTCTCCGTACCTTCTTTCATGATTCTCTTTCCTGCAAGTTCACTTTCATGGAAGTAGCCATAGTGGGGGGTAGCCTCAGCTGTCTCTCCCAACTCCTTTATCTCCTGCCTCAGTCCCTACAAAGATTTATCTTAATCACTTTCTTCACCTCTCTTGACATTTCAGATTCTTACCTCACTCCTCCCCAAGAGGAAGAGAAGGAGTTCTTCCTTTTCAAGTGTAGATACAGAGTTCCTATGGCTTCCATAGACTCTTGTAGGCAGGCATTGGAGACTTTAAATTGGCCTCTTGGTATACCATTTCTCCCTACATTTTAGGAGATATAATTAGACTGGAAATACAATCTGATGCACTTATTGTGTTCCTTTTAAGATATCATTCAGGATCCATGGTTGCCCAGAAGCAGTGCTGTAAGAACTAGTGTGGGGCTCCTTTGTGAAAGGGAGTTCACGAATCTTGTCCTCAGTCATGGAGGGGTGCACATAACTGAGACACACGAGCTGAGAATTCTAGGTAGCAATGTGGGGAGATATGCTGTCTTTATTTTTGGGACTTGTTTCCTGGGAAACATTCTCCATTCCTTCTGTGTACTAGATATTCCTTGGAAATCCTTGGTTCTTGACACTTTATTTATTCTCTCCATTTTATTTATTCTGTTGATCCATCTACCTTACAGTGCTTTATAGATTGGGAATAATCATTCCTTAGCTACTATCTAGACTAGCACCTACATCTTGACCTGATTGACTGTTTATTTTTCTAGTACAGTTGGGTACAAGTGTATAGTACTCAGGACCTGGATTCAAGAATACTTATCTTTCTGAGTTCAAATCTGGCCTCAGCCACTTAACCCTGTTTACCTTGGTTTTCTCCTCTGAAAAAATGAGCTAGAGAAGGAAATGGCAAGCCACTCCAGTATCTTTGCCAAGAAAACCCCAAATGGGGTCACAAAGAGTAGGACACACCAGAACAACAACAATAGGACAGTGGCCCTTCATTTGGTTTAGCATTTCTCTTTCACTATAGGTTGGAACCCTTAAGGTAATGTGGTTACAAAGCCAGATAAAAAGCAGCAAGGGTTCCTGATAATGAAGAGGTAAATACTAGGAGAGAGAGAGAGAGAGAGAGGGGGAGAGAGAGAGAGAGAGAGAGAGAGAGAGAGAGAGAGAGATTGAGATTTTTAATCTCAGAGTTTTTGAATTAAGGGAAGTTTCTTAAAAGTAGATACTTGCATCAAGAATAAAAAGATGTATTGATGGATTTGGAGTTTAAAGTAGAGTTCTTTATTTTATTTTTTTCCTACTAAACAGTATTTTATGTTTTCCAATTACATGTAAAGATAGTTTTCAATATTCACTTTTATAAGATTTTGAGTTCCAAATTTATTCTCCCTCTCTTCTCCCCTTCCCAAGACAGCAAGCAATCTGATATAGAGAGCCCTTTATTTTAAAAGTCTTCGTAAAATATTCTGGATATCAGATATTAGTAGTAATAGTGGGGATAGTTATAATAACAACAACTGATAACATAGCACTTACTTTGTGCCAGGCACTCTACTAAAAACTTTGCAATTATTAGCTCCTTTGATCCCCACAACAACCCTGGGAGGTAGATACCTATTACTATCCCCACTTTACAGGTGAGGAAACTCAGACAAACAGAGGTTAAGTGACTTAACCAAGGTCACATAGCTAATAAACATACCAGGCAGGATTTGAACTCAGGTCATCTTAACTCCAGGCCAAGTGCTCTATCCATTGTGACACAAAACTGTTTCTCTCATTTCCAGTGTTTTTGGCCAATGATGTATCTTACCTTTTTGAAGGGCAACAAGATAGTTTACAACCATAGAACGTGAACTGACTCCGGAGGATGTCATTTCTTTACCTTCTCACTCTAGCAGTCCACCATGGTTTGGGTTTGGGTTCAACAGACAACTTAGCTACTCTTGGTTCATGCCATTGTACTTGGATGAGCTACAGCCTAGTTTACTGAAGGAACAGGAGAGTAATCTTTGGATCAAAGTCAGTGATCTTTGAATGATCTTGGAGAACAGGACTGGAGAAGAGCAAATGTCCCACAATTTTTCAAAAAGTGAAGAGGCCAAAGTCTGCAAACTGTATGAACAGCAAACTTGCCTTTTGTTCCTGGAAGATTCTAGAACACAGGAAGGGTGTGACTCACCATCAATTAGAAAGGGAAACTGATCATTCAAGGGCTGCTAGATCAAAATAATGCTGTAGACAGCATATACTTTGATTTAAGTAAAAGATTCAATTAGCCAGTCTGATTAAACAAGCATTTTATTAAGTGTCTACTACCTTCAGAGCACTGTGTTAGTAGGTGCAAAATGAAAATCAACTGTGCCCACAAATGACATACAACAATTTCGTATTTTATCCTGGAAACAATAGGGAGTCGATGAAAGTGGAATGACAAGGGCAGACTTATGCTTTAGGAAGATTATTTTGCATTTGTGTGGAGGATGAATTGGTGAAGGGAGAGACTAAAAGCCAGTTAGGAAGAAAGAAATGATAAGGGCCTGAACAAGTGTGCTGGCTATTTGAGGAGCAAGAGGAGAACATTTTACAATTCAGTCCTAAAAAACTATTAAGCCTCTGCTTTATGCCAGGCATTACACTAAGCATTGAGGATTCAAATAAGAAAAAGGAGGATGGTCCCTGCCTTCAAGGAGCTTAAAATCTAAGGGGGGAGACAATACACAAAAGGAAGCAAAGAGGAAGATGGTGGGGTGGGTGGGGAGAGGAATCTTTGATGTTCTGTGGAATAGAAGCCAATCAGAGCTGCTGATGGACAATGAACATGTGACATGTATATGGAGAATTGAAAATATTTGGCAGGCAACTGGAATTGAGGGGATGAGGGGATAGGAAGAGGCAAGGATAACACCATGATTACAAACTTTGATGACTGGAAAGATGGTAAAGAAAGAAGAAATAAGGAAATTTAGAGAAGCAGTGAGATTCAAGGGATGAAGAGAGAGGAAGAATGGAGAAGGAAGGAAGAGTTTCCCTTTTGGACATACTGAATTTGAAATGCCTTTGTAAATCCAGGTGGAGATATCCTTGTAGTTGGTAATATGAGACTAAAGCTTTGGAGATAAACTAAGGATGTGTGTGTAGCTCTCTGAGCGATCATCATAGTGAGAATAAGACTTAGGGAAGATGAAGAGATCACTAAGAGACTGGGCATAGCAAAAAAAAAAAAAAAAGAGGGCCCAGGGAAGAACCTGAGTGATGCCAATGGTTAAGGGACAAAATCTGGATAACAATCTGGAAAACAGACATGGGCTCACAAGGTTAGTAAGCCTGGAGAGAGCAGTTTCAATTGAGTGGAGAGGTCCAAAGCCAGAGAGGAAAGAGTAGAGAAGTGAAGTGGAAGTATCTAAATGTAGACAGCTTTTTCTAATAGTTTTGACTGTGAATGTGAAAGGGAGGAGAGCTAAAAGATGATAGAACCGGCTGGGTGGTGCAGTGGCTAGGCAGGGCTTCTTAAGCTTTTTCCACTTACAGCCTCTTTTCATGTTCCAGCAGCTTTCATTGCTGTTGCTGAGGGCATGTGCAGTGCAAAGTGTGCCTGCTTTGTGTTTTTTGTTCAGAATCAAGGCCACAGTGAAGTTGCACGTTGCAGCACTGGTCAGCACTGCCAGAAACACCCCGGATTCATTACATGTTTGATTTTTAGTTAATTCTTGGCCATTGGGCATTCAGAAACCTTTTACTATTGCAAAATGTTTCAATAGAACCACATGACATTGAAACCCATAATTTAAGAAGCGCTGGGCTGGAGGATAAGACTTGGAGTCAAGAAGACCCCAGTTCAGATCCTGACACTTAGTAGCTGTGTGATCCTGGGAGCAAGTCACTTTCTCTCTCTCTGCTTCAGTTTCCTTCTCTGTAAATGGGGATGATAACTTTAAAGTGTTATTATTAACATAATTAATAAGAAAACATTACAGGGCTAGGAGGGAGTCTCAAGACAATGTCTCCTACTATGGTTGTTGTTGATAAGATGGCAGAATATGGGCTAGTGACTGATCTGGTCAATTGGATTTGGAACCGTTTGAATGACTAATTGGCTGATATCAGCATGGAAGAAAGTGTCTACTAAAGTTTCCCAGGGTTTTGTCCTTTACTCAACATTTGTATCAGTGACAGGAATGGAGGTATAAATGTTATACTTAGCAACTTTGCAGATAACACAAAGCTTGCAGGGCTTATAAATTTAGAGCTGGAAAGGACCTTGGCAGTCTTGGAGTCCAGTGAGGTAACTGAGGCATGGAGAGGTGAGATGATTTGTGTAGGGTCCCATAGCTATTAAGTGTCTGAAGCAGGATTTGAACCCATGTCTCCCTGACTCAAAGTTCAGTAGTCAGAGCCAGTATCTATAAAGATCTCAGTAGGTTAGGATAATGGGCTGAGTCAAATAAGAAATTTAATATTGGTCCATGAAAAGCTCTGCACTTGAGTTCCAAAATTCAGCTTCACAAATATAAGGCAGAGGGGGTATGATTTAACAATAGTTCACATGAAAAAGTTCTGAGGGGTTTAGCGAACTACAAGATCAATTTGCTTTTTTTTTTTTTGGAGGGCAATTGGGGTTAGGTGATTTGCCCAAAGTCACACAGCTAGTAAATGTATCAAGCATCTGAGGTCAGATTTGAACTCAGGTCCTTCTGACTCCAGGACCAGTGCTATATTCACTGCACCACCTAGCCACCCCTACAAGATCAATTTGAATCAACAGTGTGAAATGGTCACCAAAAGGACCTGGGTTAAATTAGACAGGCAAGATGTCCAGAAGAGAAGTGATAATTCTTCTCAGTTCTTCTTTACATGGGGCAGGCCACATCTCTAGTATTGTATTAAGTTTTTAACCCCTTTTAGGAAATAAAGACAAAATAGGGTATATTCAAAGGGTCTTCAAAGGATTAGTACAAGCATAGTACAAGGGTAGTTGAAGAAAAGGAGGGTGTTTAGACTAAAGAAGGAAAGAAGTCTTAGAGGGAGAATGATAGCTGTCTTCAAGTATTTGAAGGACTGTCATGTGTACAAGTGATTAGACTTAATCTGGTGGCCCCAAAAGGCAGAACTAGGGGAAGTGGGTAAAAATTGCAGAATCAGATTTCAGCTTATGTAAGGAAAAACTCCTTAAAAATGAGAGTTATCCAAGAGCAGAATATGCCACTGTTGTTGGGTGTTGCTTCTTAATGGAGGCCTTCAAGGCAGAAGATAGTACTTATTGTAGATATTATTAAAGGGATTCTTGGCCAGAATAACTAGATGGCCTCAGCACGGTCTTCCAGAATTAGCTTCCGCAATTGTGGGGCTGAACTGGGTGCAGAAAAAGAGTCTACACATATTCTTCAGAGAAATCTCTATGGCCAAATGAAGGCCCCTGAGACTACCACAGTTAGTGAAAAGAGAAGGAAAAACAAGATGGTCCACAATCAGGGCTTTGGGGAGGGACTGAAGGAGTTAAAATTTGAAACATGCAATGGTTAAGTGACTGATGAGGTGCTCAGAAGTTGGAGGAGAAGGTGACCAGTTTCTCTCTCAACTTTAATGTATTTCCCCTCATTTTATTCTCCAGAAAACAGTTTCAATCTGCTATATTTCATACAATTACATGATTCATGGGCTCCCTGCCTACTGCTTTCCATTTGTAATGGCAATAGTTAGTAATGTCTAATATCTACTCCAAGCTCTTTATCTTCCCAAGTCTGTAAAAGTATCCACTTCTTCATTCTCCCAGTGTCCTTGAACAGGAGAGCTCTATTTTTATTAAGCACCTTGATGACATTTTATAGTGGTTCTTGATTATCTGGACTTCCCAACCCCTCAGGATGAGAGAATTTGAAGTTCCATTTTTGATGGTAAAACTAAGACACAGAACTGAATGGCACAACTGAGCCAGGATTCCATCTCCCCTCAATCTAAACCCATGAGGCAAATTTGTTCAGAATTTTTTAAATCTACATGGTGCATGTACTAGCTATGAACCAACCACTTTAAACCTCTCTGGGCTAGAGAATTCTGGGAGAAGGTGGATTTAGAACTGAAATTCATACATGTTGGATGACTTTCCCAAGGTCACACAGTTTCTTAACCACGAACAGGTCTCCTGGCTCTTGCCCTAATACTAAAGCTAGAGTACCTCTCTCCAGCCAATGCTTTTAAATACCAAAGTTGCTCTGTGGCCTGCCCTGCCCTTCTCCCCGAAGTACAATGATTGTATGGGGAGACTTATGAATTCTAATTCAAAAGATGGCTGATTAGTATTTATCCTTTACCAGGCAGTAGGCACATTATCAATGGAATAACATTCTCATTATGGACAGTACAGCTTAAGAAATTCTAGCGACTCACTACCTCAACACTATATTTGATATATCTCCATTTCTCCTGACCATAGGGCTGATCCTTTTTCTCGTTCCTCTCCTTACTTCGTGGTGTCTTATCAAAAAGGAGAGAGGATGGTAGGTTTATACAGATTCATGAAACAAAAACTTTCAGGAGGCAGTATACATCCTTCACCTCATGAAGCTTTTGTGAGAATAGAGGTTATACTTCCTTTTATCCTGTATTTTTCACCCTATGGAGATTTTGTGAGAATAGAGTTTACACTTCCCTGTTGTCTTTGGCCCTCCCATGGATAGAGCAAAATTTAAAAGTTCATATTTCTTTTGACAGCTTTGTAACAAACACATATTACATGTTCTTCTGAAGAAAATGGAAACATAAGGAGTGGGGTACACATTCCTTCTGTATTGGATCAACAGAATGGAATCATGTGAAAGGCATAGATAGGACTTTTTCTATTATAACCACTAGATGGAAGTATTGACCAAAATAATGCCGCATGTGCTTCAACCAGTTAGCTGTACAGCGGCCGGTACTGTGGCCCCTGTAGATCAGGCGGCCAAGAACTAAAAGGTGCTTAGTAATGGCCAAGATTTTTACTACTCCCAGTTTCATTGGAGCAGGATATTTAATCTGAATGCTCATTTTGATTGACAAGAAGAACTTATCATTTCCATAAACTATCCATGCACTTTGTGTAATGTGTTTATTGGAAACCCTGAGCAAATCTTAAGATCCAAATACCTTGTAGGTAGGAAGGAAAACAAATGGGTTAGTGCAGGGACCTGGTAGAAGCTTCTAGATTTAACATATCTTTGAAAATTCTGTGGGTGAAGGGAAGAAAAGACAAAAAATAATCTTAAAACATTTTATTTTTATTAAATTACAGAAATGAAAATGATTTATTCCTTTCTTTGTATCAATATTCTAGCCTCTCTGCTAGTGTGTTAACATTGGCATAGTTTCATTTCACTGATTTACATCTGAACCTTCATAGTACCTAGAGGGAGCGGAGACAGAGAGAAGTGACATTGTGAGTTTGGAAGGAGAAAGGGAAAGATCTTGGAACACTTAATGTTTGCCAGGGCCACGCCAGTCCCTCCTGCTTTTGTCGTTTCCATACTTATGTTAGGCTGTGCTGCATGGAAAAAATGCTGAGAAGTTTTCAGGAACAGACTGATGCCCAGCACAGTTTTAGACCCTGAGATGTGGCAATACCTGAACCCTCGGAGCTGACTGGCATCCTGGTGCCCTGTTTGCCTGTGCAGCTGCAAACCAGAAAGGCACCCTAAGTTTTGATGGTGCTGTCTAAACTAGCCATGAATTAATTGTATGTATCCAGTTTTATTAAGATCCAGGATATTTATGACTAGATACTGATTCCTATGCTGGGACCCAGACCTTGATAACAGCTGGAGGCTGAAAGGGATGAGAAGCTTTCCTGCTTACGAGGGTTGGTGTGAGGATGGAATGAAAATCTCAGCTTTATATATGTTCTGCTGTTGTTCTGATAGTATCATGTCTGTGTTTGTTGCCACTTTGATAAAATGTTTTCACAAAATAATGACAGTACTAGAGGTATTTTAAGTTGTTGTTCATTCATCCTTTGTTTTTGAAGAGGACCAATGACATCACAAGGTGATGTCTTGACTTGTATGTGAATTGGATTTAAGTGAGGCAGAGTTGCACGAAGTCATCAGGCCCACTGTCTCTTCCAGAGTCATCGAAATTCAGTGGCAAGAAAAAAATCAAGATGACCGGCAGTGGCCCTGGGATGTGACCTTGGTGTCTTTGATGTCTGTCTAAGCTCTAGCTGCCTGCTTCAGCTGCCTTCATGGCTGTTGGAACAAATTGTTCTTATCTACCCATTCCACCAGAGGAAAGTCTTCACATGCTGGGGATAGACATCCTCCTAACTCACTGACAGTTTTGAGGCCTGTTGGTTACCCTCAACCTGGTTTAGCCTTTCATAACATAACATAACATAACATAACATAACATAACATTTCTTGTCATAACATAGACAAGTCTAATGCCACGACCTTTTAATAAACTTCCTCATGTTGTGGTGACCCCCAACCATAAATTTATTTTCGTTGCTACTTCATAACTGCAATTTTGCTACTGTTATGAATCATAATGTAAATATCTGATATGCGGGATGTATTTTCATTGTTACAAATTGAACATAACCCACAGGTTGAGAAGCACAGGCATAGACAATGTTATGGGGGTATGGCCTCTGCACATGCTACAGTTTCATGTTTCAGTCTAATAATCCATCTAAGTAGTATTGGACCGAGTAGTACAATTATAGCAAGAGACCATATTAGTTACCATGTATGAAATTCTCAAAGATGATCAATGTCTCTAATGTCTAATTTTAGTATAAGTAGTGTCATGGCTGATATTTATGTAGTGTTATAAGGTTTACAAGGAGACTTACTTGTTTTAGCTCAATTAAGCCTTGTAAAAACATTGTAAAACGTTAGTGTCCACATTGAGGGACTTGCTAGAAAAATTAAGACATGGAATTCAAACCTAAATCCTCTTATTGCCAGATTCAACATGCTTTGTTTTGTTATCCAAAAAATGTATTCCAATCCTTGAATTTACCAGTACTTTCCTCTTTTTTAGTGCCTAATAGTGACTAATTTAGTGCCTTCAGTGACTAATCTGGTAAATGTTTGATGGCAGGGCCAGGTGAAATCTTCCCATGTATCAGCTTATCTCCTATTCAGTTTCACAAAATAATTATAGTAGTAGAGGTATTTAAGTGAACCACATGCAAGAGATGGAATTGAAGGAAGCTGATAGTAGGTGGGAACAAATGAAGTGAGTGGTTGTATTAAAGGAGACACCAGCATACAACCCAAGATCAAAAAAAACCTGCTATCACTCATACAGAGGGCAGAGCCAAAGTGGAATTGCCAAGGTTGGCTGATGCCTACAGCATCCTCTGGTGTTAGATGTCATTCACTACAACTTTAATAGGGCATCTCTACATTTTTATCCCTTAAGTTGTATGATTATCAAAATAGAACAGAATTTTCTTGCTCTATTCCATAGTTTTTGCTGGGTCTGTGGACTTAGAAAGTAAACTCCCAAAGATTAGGGGGCCTGTGTATTATGTCTTTTGTATCTTTCCTCACCAGTCTGCTCCTATATTTCCATCTCCCTTTAATATCCAATAAGGTTAGAAACTCATAATATTTTGGAATTAGACATTGTCTTGGAAGTCATTCAACACTCCTTTTTTATGCTTAAGGAAATTAACACCCAATCCCCCCACCCCCCCATCCCTGGCAGAATATACATAATCCTGAGAGGTTCTGGTCAGGATTGATGAAGTTAAAGGATAAAGCCTTTGGTTATATGCCACTGATAAGCGAGAATATCCCTCATTAACACCTCTCTTGGGACTTTGGTCATGTCACCTTGAGGAGAGTAGGAATGGGCATTTACTTCTCAAGGTTGTTTTTGAGACCAAATGATACAGTTTAAGCACTTTGCAGCCTCAGCTCTATAAATGCTAGCTGTTATAACTTGATGAGCCATTTATACTTCACTGAAAATGATCAATTGAGTCTGAGCATTCTAGATCTAAGTAATCACTTTCAGTTCTGGCTAACAAGAAGAGCAAGAGGAATGTGCAAGAGGACCTGATAGAGAAAGAGTTGAGCAAGCACAGAGACCAGAGAACATGTCTGGGTCTCTGGGAAGGGAGAATTTGCTGATCCGAGCTGCTCCTTCCTAAAAGTCCTTAAAGCCTCAGAAATAACAACTGTAGAGAGGCAGTAGCAGAATTTCTCAAAAATTCCCAGAGGAGGATCTGAGTGAGCCTTCCAGGAGAGGAAGAAATCACATGGCCTAAGAGGCAGAAACAGTGATGGAGCAATACTCAACCTTCTCTCAGACTGATGGGGGTTCTTGGATCCAGCCCTCTGAAAAGACAACAAACAACTACAGGACTATGGGTTGAGAAGTGGCAAAAGACAAAGCTGAGATTCAGAAAAATAAATCTGGACTTTGCCCTCAACTTCTGCCATGGACTATTTGAATGGTGCAGAGCCCAAGGGAGGGTTGCTTCTATAGTGACCCCAAATGCAGAATTTCCCTCTTGGGGACCCTAGATTCTTCAGGAAGTACTGTATGTCCTTAAGATTGTATGAGTCCCTAGAGGAGATAGGAGGGGCACTCACAGGAAAGTTAGGTTTTGGTTCCTTAACTCCAAGTGAAATATTTCTTTCTAGTTGAGTCTCAATACTTAATGGAAATGCTGTGAGTCTCTAGAGAGCTGCATAGGTCCCTACGGGAGAAAGAGGATGTAGGGTCATCTGTTGGCCAGCCTTGAGTTTATTTCCTTTCTTGAGAAATGTAAGCTGGTTATGTCCTTGGGTCGAGGTGTGACTCAATGAAGAGGGAAAGAGCATTATCTTGATAGTTTATAAGATCCTGATCTCTGTATTTTATCTTCTTTCTGTGGTACAAAATAACGTGCTTGTCCATGAACTGAGAGTCCTCTTACCTACATATTTAGAAACTTAGACATGATGTGTATGTTCCCATGATGCCCAACGAATCATTGGTGGGGTGGGGGGCGGGGGGGAGTTCACATTTTGATGCTACCTTGGAAAATCCTGTAGGAAGCATAAACCAAAGAAATCTGTGTGACCCCAAGACTGAACCTGGTCTATGAAAAACCCTGGGATTCTTTATCTTAGGTTAAATTAACGAAAGTGCTAAAACTAGGACCCTAATTAATCCTAGTGCTTCTCCCCCATTGTCCCTACAAATATATACATACAGGTCACTGCTCAGGGTTGGCATAAAGACTTTGGATAAACTTTCCATGACCCACAGTTTAGGAAGTGCTGGCCTAGATCCTGGCAGTTGTTATCTTTCAACCCCCAAGATATTCTCCTTCCTTTCTCATTGAGTTCAGAGCCTGACTCATGGCCTTTCCTCTCCATATCCTATTCTCTTACTAGAAGACTTCAGCATATTTATGCTCCTTTAAACACCCTCACTTCACAGCCCCATCAACCTACTCCTCCTCCCTCCACCTTAGCTGCACATAAAGATGGGCATAACCTTTGATCTTAGCATCATCCCCAAGGGTTCCCCTTCTTTGATCACAAACTTTGATGTTCCTTTACTTGATCATAGTCTTTCATCCTGTCTTTCTCTAAGCCTTATGACTCATAACCTTGTTCTTCATTTTATTCATGGCTTCTGTTTTCTTCACCTCTCAGTGCAGGCCAACTCTTGGTGAACCAGCTCAACTCTGTACTATACTCTACCTTTAAATCTCTTGTTCCCTTGTCCTGTCACTGATCCTGACTTGCCAAACTCCAACCCCAGACTAATTCCTCCTCATCTTCCTCCTTTCTTCCCATTCATGTGATACTGAATGAAGCTAAAGGAAATCATAAAACTATGCGGACTGCATCCAAAACAATTTAATGTTATCTAATGCGAAATGAGATCTCAGTGCAGTAAGGTAAACATTATATTTCTCTCCAATAATTTACTGTCCTACTCTCTGCCAGGTTCCACAGGGACCAAGCAGGCCTCATAGCCTTCGCCTGAAAGCCCCAATTTCCCCGACTGTAAAATGGGCATAACAGCATCACTTACTTTGCAGGGCTATTATGAGGATCAAATGAGATAACATTTGTAACAGTGCCTAACACAATGCCTGGCCTATATAAATGCTCATTCCCTTTCCCTCTATTGCAGCGGTTCTCAACCTGTGAGTTGTGTTCAGTTTGTAACCATGAAAATACATCCTGCATATCAGATAGATTCATAACAGTAGCAAAATTACAGTTATGAAGTAGCAACGAAAATAATTTTATGGTTGGGGGTCATCACAATATGAGGAACTATATTAAAGGGTCGCGGCATTAGGAAGGTTGAAAACCACTGCTCTGTTCTATGATGACCCTTCAAATACTTAGATAGTTCTCTCCTATATCTTCTTTTCTTTGGGCTAAACATCCCTCGTTCCTTCAACCACTATTAATAAAATTTGGATTTAAGGGCCTTCTGACAGAAGCCTGATGATTCCAGATGAAGCTATAAACTCGTTACAGTGAATAAAGGCCTTGTGTTTGGAGCTGAATCTTCAGCTTGAACGAACAGTCAGGCAGCTGTTGGTGCAGTGGATGGAGTGTTGGCCTTAGAGTTGAAAGCCCACCTCAGACACCACAAGCGAGGTGATCCTAGGTGAATCACTTAACCTCTCTGGCCCGTTTCCTCCCATCTAAAAAAGAGTCATCATGAGAATCAAATAACACGCCAATGATATAATTCCTGGAAGGTATTTTGTAAATGTTTCCGATAGTTATTTTTATATTTCACAAGATTTCAGTTCTATTTCACAAGATTGTGAGGAAAATGCTTTGAAATTTTAAAAATGCTGCATAAATATGAATTATTACTCATGTTTAAAATCTTTTTCCCCCCTTGGGGGGGGTACTTGACAATTTGCATTTGGTTTCAGGGCATAAGAGGTGGTAAACATTTCTAGTTGGGTGTGTCATTTTTTGGTTTGAAGCACAACCACTTGCTTCCTTTCCCCTTCCCCCACTCTCTTTACCAATTTCTATCCTAATGTTCAGGTGCTTTATGATTACAGGAAAATGAGTGTGTTCTGCCAGAGGATTTGAAGAATTTTTACCTGATGACAAATGGCTTCCACATGTTGTGGAATGTGAGACTAGATAGTAAGTTCACTTCCCTACCATACTTTCTTGTCCCCACCTGCATTCTTGGTCTCCTTGAAAGGTTTCTCTATAATATAATATCTAGATTAGAAGATTGGGTTATCTCCCAGCTATGGTGAGAATCCAGGTTGCTTTCTTAAAATTCAGGCAGTCCTTGACATCAGCTTCTCTCTGCTCAGAAGGCCAGCAGCTACATCTGTAGTATGTTAACCTGATAGAAAGCAAGGGCAAATAAAAGGACTGAGATCCTTAAACAACCTCCTAATCTATAGAACATGGTAGTTTTATTATTATTAAGACTGTCCAATTCTGTGAGTTGGTCTAGCACCTTCTGGTGGTCTTAAGTATAATTGGCCTGCCTGTTTCAAAGGGAAGCTAAGTTCCAAGTCACCTTAGAGGGAGGCATCCAGTACAATGCCCTTATGCTTGGACCTGCTGTTTAACAATTTTATTAGTGACCTCTATAAAGGTATAGAAGGCATATTTGCAGATGGCACAAAGCTGGAAAGGATAACAGTTATGATTCCCCTCCCTCCCATACACAAAAAAAGATCTTGATAGGCTAGAATGTTGGGCTGAATCCAATTAAGAAGAAATTTAGCAGTAAGTAAATGTAAAGTCTTACATTTGAATACAAAATGTTGACTTTACAAGTATAAGATGGAGAGGGATCATTAGGCAGAAGTTTGAAAAAGATTTAGAATTTTAGTGGAATGTGATCGTATTATAGTCAACAATGCAATATTTCTGCCCCAAAAGGTAAAAAGATGAGATCTTGTGAAACATTGAGAGGCATAGCTTCAGGGAATAAGGGGTGAGAGGCCTGCTGTACTTGCCTTGGTCAGGCCACATCTAGAGAACTGTATTTAATTCTGGGTACCACATTTTAGGAAGGACTTTTGATAAGCGACAGTGCCCAGAGTATTGTTAGAAGGAAGTCCTCTTCACATTGTTGTTCACCAGAGGGCATGGCTCTCAGCTCTGGCACCAAGCCATCGATCAGCAAGCAGTAATTAAATTGTGCCAGGCACAAAATGCTAGGGTTACAAAAGACAAAAAGGAAAAGTCCTTGTTTTCAGGAACTATTGATGAAGACAGTAGATACATATATAAGCATAGAGAGAGAGTGTATATAAAATAAATACAAGGCAGATTTTTGAGAGAAGACACTAACAAGAAAAGCTTCATGTAGAATGTGAGGCTTGAAGTGAATCTTGAAGGCAATAAAGGATTCTAAGAGAGAGGGGAAAAGGAAAAACATTCAAGGCATGAGCCAACCAAGGCAGAGACACAAAGATGGGAGATGGAGCATCGGGTGTGAAGTATAGAAAGACATTTTGGTTTCTCTGTGCTATAGAGGGCAGGATGGGGCAACTATGGCTGGGCTTTGATCACCCAAAGAAAGCGAAATCTTTCACTTTTAGTGGCACTATATACCCTAGTCTTCTTTCTCAATTTTCATACAGATTATCCCATCCCATTGGGCAACCTGATGATTAATAGCCTCATGAAGTTGAACCAGCTCCACCACACATCTGTTTATTTGCTTCCCAATTCTCCAAGTCTTGTGGACCTGGAGGAAGATGAAGATGAAGGTATAGCGAATATAGAGCCAAGTGATAAATTAAGAATGGATATTGCTTTTTTTACTGATGGTGGCTAATCTGTTATGGTACTAGGCATCTAATTCCATTTAATAAACAATTATTAGGTATACACTATAAGCATAACACCATACTAGGTGGTTGGAATATGGAGATAAAGTGAGCAAAGTCCTCAAGAAGCTTTGTAATCTAGAAGCGGAGATAAAGCACGAAACTAAATAACTATATTTAAGTACAAAAAAGAGTTCTAAAGAAGTGTTTTAGTAAGGAAAGATGGAAGTAGAGAGATTAAAATTATAAGCAGCATTACTAACTTAAAAAACTACATATTCAATATGAGAAGGAAGTGAGCAGGTTTTTGCTACGAAATCCTACAGTGGACCACATCTTTAAGTCATGTGATCGCAGAGAGGGATAGAGAACACAAGATCTTGCTGTCTTGATTGTTTGTTGAAGTTTCTTTACTGTATTCCTTGATTACAAAGATAATTCTGCTCAATGATCCTTTGGTAATTAAGAAAAAGATAAACATAAAATAGGCAGATACATGTTCACCAAGATTGCTTGAGACTGCTTGGAGGAAGCCCATCACAGAATCCAAATGGAAAAGGAATTCTCTTTAGTCAATGAGATGCTCCAGAAGTTCTCATTTTTTTATGCTGTTCTTGTTTCATCCATTTCTGAGGTACTAGATAAGAACCACAACCACTAAAAAGAGTTGGGTCTAATAATAGGTGCTTGGCAAAACTAAGCAGATGAACACCTGTCATCCAGACTATGATATGCATTTGGATGAACAGTTCATTGAGTTACCCTGTCAGTTCATATATCTTGGACAGATTCTTCAGAGAGACACTGAGCTGGACCCAAAGTTGGATGGGTAGAAGAGAGCAAAATAGATTGTATTTGGGAGATTTGGTAGTATGGTTAATCATGCCAAGCTGCAAGGTGAAAGAAATATTCTTTTTAATGCTAGTATTGCTTTAGCAATACCATATGGTAGTGAATTATGGAGCACTATGATCCCTGAAGAATTATAGGTAACCCAAGGACTATTAGAAAGCATAGGTAGGCTTTAGCTTATTATCAATGACTTACATGTGAAGCGTGATATTGGAAATGCATGATAGGAAAAGGTCGGTTGTGTTTAGAGACCAAGAGATAACAGAGGGGCAACCTTTGTGATACACTGGTATCCATAGGACTTTAAAAGATCTAGATGAAAGGCTTGGTGTATTGGATGAATCTTCTGCAGATATTTTATGCTAGACATAGACAGTAGTGAACCAAATGAAGTGTAAATCATTTACAGTCCTCACCCCTGAAGGGACTGCTCATATTGATATTCCACTAAAATGTGATCTTTGGGCCTCCCAGGATCTCTTCAGGATTCTGGGAAATTACTTGTGGTGTCATCTAGCCTAGAGACTGCAATGAACTTTTTACTGTGGTTTCCTTCAAGGGTTATCTCAACTGCTACTTTCCTGATCCCTACATAGATATATAGACAGAAAGATAAAGCATTTTAAAAATGCTTACTATCTGCCAGGAATCATGAGATGCCCTGGAGATATAAATACAAGAAAAGTAGATGGTGCTCTACACTTAAAGGGCTTTCATTCTAATAGGAGAAGATACAATCTAAAGGGGAGTTGGAAAGGGCATATGGAGCTACCCTCATGGTTGCCAGTGAGGTGGAAATGGCAAGCCTAGCCAGGGACTCAGCAATCAGAATTTTTTGTGCTCTCTCCCTCTTCAAATTACCTTATATTTACTTATCTGTGTGCATGTCGTATCCTCTCTAGGAGAATGTAATGTTATCCTTGTGAGCAGAGATTGTTTCATTTTTGCATTTATATCTCTAGTGCTTAATGCATTGGCTTATACACAGTAGAGCTTAGTGGATACTTACATTGAATTGATTTCTAGTATATGGGATTTTAGCTGGACTTTAACAGATGTTTAGATAGACATCAAAAGCACAGGGTGCAGTTTGGTGGCACAGTGAATAGACAAGCACCCCTGGAGTCAGGAGAACCTGAGTTCAAATCTAGTTTCAGACACTCACTAGCTGTATGACCCTGGACAAGTCACTTCACCCCAATTGCCTCCCCAAAACCAAACAAAAAGCACGTGAAAGCAAGCTGTTGTCAGCCAGAACATTTTTCTTCCTTGTACAGAAAAAGTTGCTTAATCAGTCATAGGAAAAGTTTATGAAAAATCACTTTTTCCGGTGTGTGGCTTGAATACATGTCAATTTCCAAGAAAGTTTAGAGATGAAAACTTGATAGTTTAAGTGAAGACATAACAGGATAAAATTATAAAAGAATAAACTATAGGAATACTACCACCATTAAAGACTTTAGAAGTTATAGATTCACATGGGGGGTTTTTTTGGTTTATTTAGGTCTTTATTTCTCTCCCTTTCTTTCTTTTCAAAAAGTATGGTAAATAAAGGGATCCAAAGAGATCTGAAGCTTGAATTCTACCCCAAACACCCCTTTGCCCTGTAACACATGGGCTAGTCACTTAATCTTGCTGAATCTGGTTCCTCACCTGTAAAGTGGGGTTAATACTTGGAGTACCCAGGTCACAGGGCTTTTGTGGGGATCAAATAAAACAAAATATTTAAAAGTACTTCATAAAACTTAAAGTGTTTTGTAACTGTCAACTGTTATTATAATTATTGTTGTTGTTTGGTTGCTTGAGTCATTTCTGACTCTTAGTGATCGCATTTGGGATTTTCTTGGCAAAAGTACTTTTGCTATTTCCTTCTCCAGTTAATTTTACAGATAAGCAAACTGAGGCAAACAGGATGAAGTGGAACTTGCCCAAGGTCACACAGCTAGTGTCTGAGGCCAGATGTGAACCCAGGAAGGCGAGTCTTCCTGATTCCAGGCCTGGTGCTCTATCCACTGTGCCACCTAGCTGCCCTATTATTATAATTATAGAAAAAGACATCCAATGGAACATGAGTGAAGAGGGATCTGTACCCTGTGAGTCACATGAATTCTGGCCCTTTGCTAAAGAACATGCATAACTAGAAACTTCTGATGAATTTGTCTCTTTTTGGGGGGGGGGAGGGGGAGAGGTGTTTGGGAATGACGCTTTGTCAAAGAGAACTGGTGCCAGAGTCAGGAAGACCAGCCTGAGAGCTATAACATTTGCAGAGAGATGATTTCTGGTCCCATTTGAGGACCCCTTTTTGTGGTGACACAGTCAAAGGCAGCTGTCCTTTGGATTTGCAGCAGATTTCCCCATTCTCTCTCTCTACTAGCAGCTTGTCTACATGTACATCTGACCCACCAGAAAAGTCTGAAGCACAGGCCCATTTCCATCTGCATTCCGACATAATAAAGACCCCAGATCATTAGTTTGAAATTTTTCTTACTTTTTTTCACTGTTCAGTACATCCTCGAGAGTCTTTTACGTTGTGTCCTAACATGGCTCAGTAATTTAGGGACATGCTTAAAAGAGACCCTGTGACTTGTTTAATGACAATGTTTTAAAGTAGTACTATAATGTACAAATTCCCCAAAGACCAAATTTCCATTCCCTCATGCCCCTGCTATACCTATCTACTTGTGATTATGAAGACAGGGATAGAAGACATTAAGCATAGAAACCTATCATATTTTCTTATATACAGAATTCATCTGATGAAATTTGAAAAACATTTTGAAAAGATTTCCAAATTTGATGCCTGTGTGTTTTATTTTCCTGGTATTTTCATCTGAGGAAAATCATGTGTAGGCATTTAACCCCGGCATCTTAATAAGTGACGTTATGTTTGATCTTCCTTGAACATTATTTTCCATTTCAGGGTTGGGAGCTAATGGGGACGACCCAGAGAAGCCACACTTTGACTCTAGAAATAGGATTTTTGAACTGGATTCCTGCAGTGGAAATGGGAAAGTCTGCCTTGTTTATAAAAAAAATAAACCAGGTAAATTAAAAATCTCATTCCAGAGGTAAGACTTTGGTTGGAATTCTTTTTTTTTTTTAATTGGATTTTTTTAAAATTTACTTATTTACTTTTAATTTACAAGATTCAGTTCCACAATCACTTGAGTTTCAGATTTTCTCCCCTCCCTTCCCCACCCCCCCCCCCATGGTGGTATGCAATCATGTATAGGATCTGCAAATACTTTCACACTGTACAATAGTTTGGTCTTGTAGAAGGGTTGTAACCAATGAGTGATCACTGGGAAAAGAAAAAAAAAAAAAGCAAAACCAGACATGAAAGAGAACAATAGCATGTTTTGCTTCAGTCTCCGTTTAAACTATAGTCTTTCTATATCTTTCTCTGAGTTTAGGTATCTCCTTCCATCCTGAGGCTTGTAGAGTTGTCTTTAGCTGTGCATTGTTTAGGATAGTCCAGTTTATCAAGGTTGGTCATCATATGTACAATGTGTCTGTGATTGTGTACAGGTTTTGCCTGGTTCTGCTCTTCTCACTTAGCATCAGTCTGTATAAGCCTCTCCAGGTAATTATGAAGTCCATCTCCTTCCCATTTCTTATAGCACAATAGTATTCCATTACATTCATATACCATAGCTTGTTCAGCCATTCCCCAATTGATGGGCATCCCCTATATTTCCAGTTTTTTGCAACCACAAAGAGAGCTGCAATAAATA